>CM040246.1:43646717-44035852 GCA_022545495.1 Chrysanthemum lavandulifolium | reverse complement strand
GTCTATTCGATTTTGATTACGGTTTTGGTTGAAACCGGAGGTCCAGGGTAGTGGTTAGGACGGTGGTTGGGTCTATAGGAGCACGGTATTGGTTGCCTCCCGATTAGAGATCCCGCCCACAAAGATTAGCTTCAAAGGGTTACCATCGGTGGCCATACTGATTGTAGTAAGGGGGGGCCACCGCAGTAACACAGACTTCCACTTTCTTAACTTGCAGGAGGTGAAGTTTGTGGAAAAGAGACTTTCTTTTGGTTGGAGAACCAAAGCTTGAATTGCTTCGTGAGATTGTCAATCTTAGCATCGGTGCTAGATTGACTCACGAGCGATGAAGTAGAAGGACCAACAACGACTTGGAAAACAACCGCTTGCTTCGTGCGGTCGGACTTTAGACTTGTTTTCAATGATCGCTAAAGCTTCTTTGACAGCTTTGCATAAGAAATTTCCTCCAATGGAAGAATTGAGAGAATCTTGATCGATTGACTCACTCCATTATAGAAAGTATCGAGTTGCATCAACTCGAAGAAACCGTGGTGAGGACATTTGCGAAGCAATTCCTTAAAACGATCCCACGATTCATCAAGGATTCATCAAACTTTTGAGTGAATTTGATGATTTCATTTTTAAGACTCGTGGTTTTGGAAGGTGGATAGAATTCATTCACAAATTTCTTCACCAGTCTTCCCATGTCTCGATTGACCGAGGGGTTGTTTTCAAGCCAAACCGGGCTTGTCCTCAAGAGAAAATGGGTATGAGAAGAAGCTTAACAAAGATCGGTAGGGACGTTCTTGTATTTGATGGTAGATGCAATCTTGTTAAACCATCGAATATGAGCATGAGGATCATCCCGCTCAAAACCATAGAACCGACTTGAGGTTACAAGATTCAAGAACCCGGTTTTGAGTTCAAAATTTTCACCACAATGGTCGGATAACAATAGCATCTCCATACCCGTCGATGGGTTCCCGGAGAAGCTCACATAGGCGTTCTTCCGCCATGATAACGGAGTAGTGTGAGCGATCCGGATCTCGATCCGACCGATGGAGCGAAAGTCACGGACACGCCTTCTTCGAATCTTGACAAGCTCACGAAAATGGGCTCACGGATCTAGAAGAGCGAAAAGATACACTAGAGTTAACTCTAAGAGACCTCGAGTTAAGGAGAGGAATGGGAATTATGAAAATATTTTATGAAAATGGGGTAAGAAGAATCTTTTAGGTTTTCCGGTTCGAAAAGTATTTATAACAACAAATCCAATTAAAACAAAATCGAGGCAAAACAACGATGAACTTAACCAATAATCACAAGATGAATGACTTCTTTGAAAAAGGTACACCAATCACAAGGACACAAAGGCAAGTTTTAAATCTTTGGTTCGGGAACTTATTATGGTCGTACCCAGTTAGGTAGTACAACGCCTTGGTTTGCGGTGGTAATCTTTTATGTTGTTATTATTAAACAAAGAAAACGACAAATCTTTTGTATTTTTATCTTTGATACATATATAGAAACAAAAGAAAAATATTTTTGTGTTTTATCGTTTTGGATGTTTTGGGTTTTAGATTTTTATAAGAAAATATATATAGATATAGATAGATGGTATGAACAAAGAGTGAATATTCAAATTACTAATCTGCTAAATGGAAGATAATCAAGATGACTCCCCGGCAGTGGCGCCAAAAATTTGATTCGCTCCCAGACGGTCAAGTTTTCTCACACAAGCTAGCCACTTGTGAATGGCCAACCGTAAGAAACTTAAAATAGTCTGGAAACAAATGCAATGAAGATCAGGAGAGTATAGGGTTTCCCCAGGTCGTTATGTCCCAGCGAGCTATGCGATGAATCACCAAACGGATAGTGATCGAGATGATTTGAATGAGAAAAGAGTTGATTTATTATAACTACAGAAAAAGTATGTAAACTACAAGGGCTTAAATGCAAATTAAAGGAAATTAAAAAGATAAAATATATTAAATAAACGCTATCACTATTTTTTAAAAATGATGTTTTTGATTTTTCTTTTATAAAACTTAAATTAAAAACTACGTGACTTACAATAGAAAATGTGAAACTGAAGCAATATTAATCCTAAAAATATGAAAATGATATTTTTACAAACCTAATGATAAAATAAAAATTTTAGATAAAGAAAATTATTTTTAAAACTATTTATCTAATTATTATTAATTAAAACTATTTTACTTATTTAATAATAGCCTAAAATACAAGAAATTATGAAATAAAGCTAGAAAATGAAATTATGACTTAGAAAATCTAAAATAACAAAGAGAATTTTCAAAACTATTTTGTATTTTTCTAATATTTTGTATTTTCTATGAATTAAAAACTATTTAAAACTACTTAAATTGCTTAAAAATACAAATTTAACTAAGAAAAATCTGGAAAAATATTTTTTTGACTTTTTATATTTATCTTAACCTAGGAAAAATGAAAACTTATTTTTTTGAAACTTTTCTGAATTAATTGTATTAAATGCTAATTAAAAAGGCTTAAAAACTGTTTTAAATAAAGAAAAATAGCAAACTGACTTAGAAAAATCTGAAAAATTCAAGATAAGTCTAAAATAATATTAAGAATCTAGGAAAATTATAAAAACAGGGGGTTGTGTGCAAGAATATGGAACTGCAAAGCAAGTGCTTATAAATAAGCACTTGAAATAAGCCAAAAGGTCCCAAATGGGCACCAAACTGAAATGAAGCTACAATAAGCTAAAACTACCCAAATCCAACAAGTTACAACTGTCCTAAACTACTGAATTGCCAATTACACATTTGGTTATTAGAACTCAAGTGCCAAAATCGGTTTTATCACTACTTTTAAGCTTAAGCACAAGCTACTCAATAGTGAGCCTCTAAAACAAAAGTTGAAACCTAAACTAGACCTGGCCAAAACTTGTGAACCAAAGATCGACCAAGAGAAGCTCGATGAGCTTTGTGCAAGCCACACAAAACACGTGCACACTCGCTTTACATCGAGGTGTACAGGCACTTTACCCATTTTGACAAGCAGTTTTAGAGCTTATAAAAAATTGACAAAAATCTACAAAAATGATAATAAGAAAATAGACCAACTGAACTTTTTAAACCCCAAGTTTCACTTAGTTTGGCCCAAAGATGAATCAATGAAAAATCATCCTTGTTGGGTGAAAAACTGGAATTTCAACTTTTGACTTTTAACAGTTTTGAAAGGTTTGACTTTAATGAACTTTGTAACTGATTTTAAGGACTGAGATTGATGTTATAAGGTGAAATAAAACTATATTAGGCTATTCTCCGATTTCTAAACACGAACAAGATTTTGCTTTTCAAAAACTCCAATGATTTGAAATGAAGACAGGTTTAAGATAATTTTGACTTTGGGCTAATGCAGTGCAATAATAAGACGAGATATGAGTCAAATAGAGCTAACCAAGCCTAGAACAACAAGTTTTAACTCTTGAATAAACCTCAAATCAAGTTTAAGCAAACAAATCCAAACACCACTTTAAATCACTATTATGCAAGTTTAATCGAACTAAACACCGAACCAACTTGTTTTCTTGATCAAACCGAGTCTAACTACTCTAATAACAACTAATTAAACAAGTTTGAACTATCTATAACTACAAATACAAATTATGCAATAAAACTTTGAAAATTAACTTACAACTGGTCCTAGCCACAATGGCTTGAAAATCATCAACCAATGAACACAGAACTACTATCCTATCTATATCAACCCCATTAACTCGAATCAACCTAAACCCACTCTGCATCACCCATATCCATTTCCATTTCAATTTTGGCCCTGATTGACTTTCGTTGACCAAGAACCCAATTTGCTAGAAACTTAAATGTGAGCTTACAAAAGCTATAAAAGCTTATATAAGCTTGTTTGAGCTTATAAATAAGCTATTTGAAACTTTAACATCGATTTTGAAATTGAAAATTGCAATGTGAGCATAAAACATGAAATTGTAATGCAACTTGATTTGATACTTGAAAATGGTTCTAATGCTGAAATATCCGAGTTTAATACAACCGCATTCGAAATTACAACTAATAAGCTATTTAGGACATGAAAACTTGAAAGCGACATACATTTTAAAATAAACTAAGTAATCCCTTGTTTCTTGCTTCTTCTTCCTTTTTATACACCCATATGCTTTCTCTCACCTCTCCGAGCAAATCCCGACTTTTTCCGCCATTGGATGTCTTGAGCTCATATTGGCGTTTGATGCATTTGGCGGGAAAGAGATATATACCCGCTTGGAGAGGTTGAGTGTTAGGTTGAATAAGCTTTAAATGTTTCTTGGCTTGGGGTGAGGTGGAGGGTAGGAGTAGGGAGATGATGATGGAAAGTGGGTTGAGTTGCAAAGCGTGATGATGGAGAGGTAACCCGTGAGGCGGGAGTGGGTTGAGTCAAATGGGTTTGTTGGGTATATTAAAAGGAAGGGGTCAAATGTATGATGTGGGGTCAAAATGCTTATATGGGGGGTCACAAGGAGTTATGGCAAGGCCAAACAGGATTAAAGGTTTTAATAAACAAGGACCTTTGTTGCAAATTACGAAAGTTGGAGGACCAAGGCGCCATTTTCACAAAGTTGTTCCAAGGGACCAAAAGTGACAAGTTTCAATAATACAAGGACCAAACTTGACATTTTCAAATTTCAAGGGCCATTTTGCCAATTTTAAACTTGAAGGACCAAATTTGTAATTTCTCAAAACTTATGATATTTTTCACCAAAGGACTAATTTTGACAACTTATGATTTTAAAAGGACCTTTGGTGATTTTTCTTTGAAATTAAGTGCTCGGGGACTATTTTTACAACTTTTGAAACTTGGGGGACTGAAAGCGCCAATTATGCAAACTTAGCTTATTTTCATCGATTTTAAACATTTTGCATCCGAAACATATAAAATGCAATTTTAAGATATTTTCGATATTTTGATGCATTTCGAGCATTTTAAACGTTTTGCGATTCAGATTAACAAAAATGATGAGTATTTACACACTCATCAAGACTCACTGAGTACAATCAAAGTAATTGAATTTCCTCAACACATTCTCAATATAATGAGACCGAGATATAGAAATTCTTTTACTTTCATGTTTAATCCTTATGCCAAGGATAACATCGCCTCCCCATGTCCTTCATGGAGAACCTTGATGACAAAAATTCCTTTGTCAAGTCAACCCGATTTTGGTCGGTGCCAAAGATCAACATGTCATCAACATATAGACAAATGATGAGTCCTTTACAGATTCATCAAATTTGCTATATACACATTTGTCAGCTTGGTTAAGAACATAACCACTAGACAAAACCACTTCATCAAACTTTTGATGCCATTGCTTAGGTGGTTGCTTTAGTCCATAAAGAGACTTAATCAGTTTACATACCTTGTTTTCATTGCCAGGCATGATGAAGCCCTGAGGTTGGTTCATATAAACCTCCTCATCCAATTCACCATTCAAGAAAGTTGTTTTCACATCCATCTGATGAATGATCAGATGTGAATTGATGCCAAAGCAATCAGCAGTCTTATGGTACTAATACGAGCCACAGGAGCATAAGTATCAAAATAGTCTATCCCTGACTTTTGTTTAAAGCCGTGAATGACTAGTCTAGCCTTGAACTTTTCAATAGTTCCATCTACCTTCATTTTCCTTTTGAAAATCTATTTGCAACCCAAAGTTTTGCAACCAGGTGGTAGATCAACCAACACCCAAGTGTTGTTGCCTATGATGGAATCCATCTCATCATTGATTGCTTCTTTCGTAAAGAAATATCTTGGGACTTCATTACTTCTTCAAATGTCTTGGGATCATCCTCAAGAATGAAGCAATAGGAGTATTGGTCGAGACCTCATCCCTTGTTCCTTCAATTAAGTATAATTGAAACCCGTGTCCAAATGACTTTGGAGTCCCGACCCTTTGCTCTTCTCGAGCATAGGTTCAGTTGTTGAACCACAACCTCATCGAGACCACCGATGATTCTTCATCGAGGACCTCGATACACCAATGTCATGAGTTCCATTAGAATCCTCGACTTGGTCAGGGACCGATGAGAATATATTCTCATCAAAGTTAGCATCCCTTAATTCAATTATGGAGTTAATTGAAATAGATTCATTAGGTTCAATAACATAGAACCTAAAGCCTTGGAATGCTCAAGATATCCAACAAAGATGCACTCAATGCCTCTTTCACCCAAAGTTTTCAACTTTGGATGTGGAGTCTTACAAAGCCCTACAACCCCAAACCCCGAGATAGTTCAGTTGGGTTTCCTTTTAGTCCATAGTTCATAAGGGTAGCCTTGTTCCTTTTGTTGGGAACCCTATTTAATAAATAGCAAGTTGTTAACATAGCTTCACCCTGAACCCTTGACTCGATCTGAATAGGACAACATGGAGTTAACCATCTCCTCAAGACCTGTTTTCCTTTCTAAATACCATTTCTTTGAGGAGTATAGGGAGCGATCGTTTCATGGATAATACCAATGCATTGAAAATACAGAGTATCCATGTACTCACCTCCCTATCAGTCCTTAATCTCTTGATCGGGGACCCAAGTTGCTATTCAACTTGAGTTTTAAACACTTTGAATTTATCTAATGCTTCATCCTTAGTATGTATGAGATAGACATAACAAAACCTAGAAGCATCATCAATAAGTGTCACAAAGTATTTCTTATTACCCAAAGAGGAGTGGCATGAAAATCACACGTGTCATCGTGTAGTAGCTCAAGAGCTTAGTTTCACGATTAACACCTTGAAAAGGTTTCTTAGTTATTTTGGTCAACATGCAAGTCTTACACTTTTAGGTGTTCATGTCAAATTTGGGATTAACCCATCCTTAGACATATCTTGCATCCTTTTATAGTGAACATGGCCAAGTCTAACATGCCATAGGGTAGAGTCAGTCAGGTCAAAGGTGGTCACAAAGGCTGAATTATCACATTCATTAGCAATATTAAGCCTGAACATTTGGTTACATAAATAGCTAAAACCAATAAACACACCATGCTTAGATAAAACAAATTTATCAGATTCAATAACTTGTTTATATCCATGATTATTCAAAACGTTACTTGAAACCAAGTTCTTCCTTATATCAGAACATGAATAACATTAAACAAAGTTACAATCTTTCCGAACTAAACTTAAGGTCTACACAACCACGACCATGCACCAAGGTCATTGACTCATTTCCCATACGAAGAATAGAACCATCATTGTTGACTCATAAGTATTGAACCAACTTCTATTTTTGCACACATGAACAAGAGCTCGAGTCAACCCACCACGCAACATCATCATCCCGCACATAATAAGATTCGAGATACATATGTGACATAATAAATCGAAAAGACTTATTAAACATATTCGACATTTCGGTGAGTTGGTAGAACCACCACTCCACGAACCATTAGTGCACGATCTATTAGATTTACCACCAACCTTAACACCTTTGCAATCCCTTTTAATGTGACCGGTTTGCCACATTTCCAACAAGTAGGTGTTGCCTTCTTGTTAGGATATGCCCTTGTGTTATCATGATGTTTACGTTTGCCTTTGTTGTCATAGTACCTGGTGGAGTTGTTATGCTCCACCATATTGACAACAGATGCACCAGTAGCATTACTACGCTTTGGCTTGTCATTATCCTGCACCTTGAGAGATTCCTCAATGCGCAGATGACTGCCCAACTCAACAAGAGTGAACTCCTCCTTCTTATGTTTCAAGGTATGCTTGAAATCTTTCCAAGAGGGATGAAGTTTATCAATAACACAAGAAACTGAAATAGCCTCATCCATGTGTATATTGTGTTGTGTAAACCTTCCAAGTATACCAAGAAGTTCATTGTATTGTTCCATAACTGGTCTTGAATCGGTCATTTTTAGTTTGTGAAATTACTTACAAGGAACTTCTTACTTGATGCATCCTCGACCATATATTTGGAATCCAAGGAATCCATAGTTCTTTGGAAGATTCAAAATTTTGATAAATGTCAAAGAGTGAATCGAAATACCATTGAGAATTAAGCCTCGCAAATGTAGTCATCATTCTCCCATTTGCTTCTCCTCGTTATCTGCTCCACAAGTAGCATCATCCCCATCATCGGGAATAGGTATGGTCGTAACATAGACCACACTCATGCTTGACAACAAGAAGTGCATCTTCTTACGCCATCTCCTAAAGTCCACCCTTTAAACGTGTCCGACTTGGCAAAGTTTGAAGCCATATGTTTCATTGCAAAGAAGAACCATTGATTATCACAAAATACTTTGATTGTTAGTTGGTAATTCGCCCAGCAGCAGGGTAAAGATAATCCGTAGCAATGCAATACCACTAGGTGGTTACCGGAAATCACTTGGAAAAGTGTTATCACTTTCCAAAGTAAACTATTCGACCCTATGCCTGGGTTACACGAATATCTACTTGGGATAAGACCAAATGTTAGTTATTGAATTAGGCACAATCAATAACCCTTACGCATATAAGTGTTTTACCTTCTATTTGTTTCTCCTGGTTTTGTATCTACTTCATGCTGATGATGATGATGATCTCTATTTATAGTAGAGAACACTCACTCCTAGTCAATGGACTTTATGTGTGATTAACGGCCAATTAATCACCCTTAATAAGCCTCCATTATCATAGGAATAGTGGTTACATGACCAATTAAACGTGGCCATAAAGCGGCCATAATGACCACTTGAATGAGTCAAAGTGTTACAAATTAGTCAACGCAACACTAACAAAGAGGAACCATTACACTAGCGGCGGGAACCAATACACTACCAAATAGAACCATCGGTCACTACATTAGCAGTAGTAACTAATACACTCGCAGCAGGAACTATACACTACCAGCAGGAACCATCAGTTACTACACTAGCAGCAGTAACTAACACTACCAGTACTAACCACTAAAAGAGTCAGGGTGTTCAGGGACCTCATGGGTGTACACTCCGTACCTCCTAACCCAAAACCAGGTGTGAACTAATCCCACAAGTGCACTAAATTTTCCAACAGTTAGTCAACAAACATGACCAACTAGAACATTACAAACACAACAATGGTTTCAACATGTGAATGCCCAACAAGAAAATATGTCACGAAACATGCCTACAGAAAAGGAACCACATACTGATGTTAAAACATGCTTATATTACAAATATTACACGAATTGTCTAAGATACGGCGACACTAATACCAATATGCACATGAGTCTCTTTTTAATCATCGGCCGATCGCGGTCTTTGTTTCATTTCACGGTCAATAGGATGTTTGTTAGCTCAATCCCAAGCTGCGGTTATGAAATTTGAGTCTTGCACCGATCTCCACCAATTGATCTACAAGTTAGTTATCAATATGACCGATAATAAGATGAAGATACACAAGACATTATGTTAATATTGTACATATTGTGGGAACCAACTGTTCTACATCGCCTTTGTTAACTTGCAAACGATTTTGATCCGCTTGTTCCCATATATATTACCTGGATTTCTTGATAATGCATTTGACACACATAAGCACTATAGGAAGAGTATATGTCGGTTTTGACCCTGAGTAAATGATATTGACTCTCTTATTTGATGTTTTCTGAAGCCCCGATAGTCTCCAGTGGTTTATACTCCATGAAGGAACATCATTTTGAATCAAGCTCTTTATCTTTGACTGGCCAGCTACCTTTGTTGACACCCATCCCAACGTGAGAGTGGTGTTAAGAAAGGTAAATGATCAAAAAAAGAAGTCTAGTCAAATTGATGCACCTTTAATAGATGTTGTTGTGTTCAAGGTACCAGAAGGGATGCTTGTCTCTGATATGAAGTCGCCAAAATGTCCAAAAAAAGTAAAACAAGGATAACAATCATGGAGTATAAACCTTAGCTATTGTTGCAAGATTTTAAGTTTTCAAGTTTACTATTGGATGTGGTTCACCTTTGTATTGTGTCTTCTATTAGAATATTAGTGCGTAATAGTTACAATATAAGTTTAGGGGGTTAGTTGTAGTTTAGCTCAAACTTAAGGAGGTTAGAAATGTATAAAGAAATCTCATAACCTCCTCAATTGTAGATTTGTTGTTCACCACGGATTAGGTTTCTCCCCCCTCATTCTCTATAAATAGAGATGATGGGTGAAGTTTATTTATAACTTCTTTTCTTGCTCATGTTTACTAAACGTTTGAGTGTAAAATATCTCATGTTTGTGTTTGTGCCACTCGACAAAGAGGATTCGTGGTTCCACTCTAGAAACCGATTTGTATGATTTCTTCCAACAATTGGTATCAGATCCTTCGTCGAGAAGAATGAGTCACACATAGTGGAGAGTGCGAAACAAGAGAAACGACTAAACCTGGTTTGTACGTGCGGTTCTTTGTAGTCGTGGGCTAATTGGTGTTACGGGTTCAGAACTGTTGGATTTCTCTGAAATTTGAATTGTAGGTTGAAGGCACATATATCTAGGATCTCACGGATGGATCATGCATCGAGCTTCCCGAAAGGAGATATTCGCCATCGAAGTTTCGATCGGGTGGTTGTGTTCTTTTCATTTTCGGTTATTATTTGGCTATCGTTGTATAGATTATAGGGTTCAAGGTTTTAGGTTTATGAGTCAAGACTACTTGGAAAACAAGATTCTTGAAGTTGTCTTGCGTGGAGGTGATGAATGCAAATGCTCGCTAGATTGGATCATGGGATCAGTTGGTTCATACCACATGACTCCCAAGTTAGATTTATTTTTAGATTTTCTAGAATGCGATGGGGCAGGGTACTTCTGGGTGACAACATGGAGTGTAAGATCAAAGGTATTGGTAAGGTAAGGGTACAACTGAAAAATGGGTCAAGTTTTGTGTTACACTATGTTAAGTATATTCTTGAATTGAAAAGAAACTTGATATCGCTGGGAACTGTTGAAAAAGAAGGATATATCGTAAAATTGCAGTTGGGAAAAATAAAGGTGATCAATAGTTCTAGGGTTGTGTTATGTGGTACCCAAAGGGATAATTATGTATACTCTTTGGATGGCCATGCAATGATGGGGTGAGATTAATGCTAATGTTGAAGAAAAAGACAGTCTTGCGAAGATTTGGTACAAAAGACAGAGACATATCAGTGAGGCAGGACTATAGGTGCTAGAAAACCATGAGATGTTTAGCAAGAAGAGTCTTGGTAAACTTGATTTTTGTGAGAATTATGTTCTGAGAAAGCGACTATAACACCCCAAAACCAGTCTTAGGTGTTTTATTATGAAATTGCCATTGAGTAAATTTGACTGCGACTTTTATAAGTTGAAGACTTTACGTGATTGGTTAGTCAAAATATAATTAAAATATTATTTAAATGGTTTTAGAAAGTATTGTGTGTCATATTTATGAAAGAAAAGGACTTAAAGGACCATAAGTGACAATTGACCAAAGATGTGACTAGCTTAAGTATGAAACAAGTCTTAAACTTTCTAAGACTTTCCAAAATGTTCTAGTCATTTGTGGTTGTGTGGGGACGAACTAAAGCAAGAAAAGAGAGGAAAATATGAGCTTTGATGATCAAGTTATGAAGGTTTAGGGTTTTAAATCAAGGGTTTAACCCATATCCATTA
The DNA here is from genome assembly GCA_022545495.1 of Chrysanthemum lavandulifolium. Lineage (NCBI taxonomy): Eukaryota > Viridiplantae > Streptophyta > Magnoliopsida > Asterales > Asteraceae > Chrysanthemum > Chrysanthemum lavandulifolium. The sequence continues at coordinate 44,024,245 of CM040246.1, read as the reverse complement.
TCCTCCTCATGGTAAGTAACCTATTTCTTGAGATAATTGATAATTTGAAGAGTTAGGGTTCATAAGCAAGTTGGGGGTTTGGGTAATTGATGTTCTAAACTAAGTATTAAGGTGGTTATGATTATGGGTGGGTTAGACATCCTTGATTATGATATACAATTGAAGTTTTAAATTGTGGTGGTGATTATTTTGACTAGGAACCAAAAGAAGAGACGTTGGTCATGTTTTTGGTAAATATAGCTTGGATTCAAGGTAAGTAATTTAACTATAACAATATATTGTATTTGAGTTTATCATTTTTTGTATTATGTGTTATGTGTTAGGTGATTGATTATGTTAAGGGTATAGAAGTTTAAAGTTAGTGTGCTTGGACTAGATTAGAATGAGGCTAGTTGGTTAAACTAGCTAAGATGTGGATTCCATAGTTGATGTACTAGAAAAGATATGTGAAGGTCATGTTGGAATGGTTGTATGCAAGAAATTGTTGATGTAGTCTTTTAGACTAGTAAGTGAAGAAGCTATGTAGTGTTTGTGAGTATATAGATGAATGATGGATAAGTGAAATTTATGATGTGAATACAAATGATATATCATAACTTGTTATGTCCATTACTTACTAAGTGTTTCGCTTACGGTTTAGTTGTTTAACCGTTTTGTAGGTTCATTTGTGAAGAAGGTAAAGATTAGGTAAAACTTAGGAATAGGAGTTTGGTAAATTGGATGTTATATCTAAGGAATAGGAGTTTAGTAAGTTGACCCACTTTCATTACTGAGCTCAATTACGTTGAACCACCAAGTTGATGTTTAAGTGTCATAAGGTGATTTATAGATGTTATTGTCAAGTGTACAAGTCCAGGTCTTAGTTTTGAAGTAATTTTCATGTATGGTTTTGGTATAAAAGTTGTATTGAAAGTGGGTCAAAACGGGTGTTTGGCAAATCCCGTGAAGTATGTGTTCATGGGTCACTTAGACCATGTATGTTTATGAAAATGACGTTATATATTGTGTTAATTAATTATGAAAGGTTTCGTAAAGTTTTGAGTCTTGGAGGTATGTTTTTAGGAAAATGAAGTGTGAAAGCTTTGATGTCTCTCAAACTCTAGAAATTTGTACCAAGTGTGTCAAATGTCTTGATGGCTCTCAAACTCTATAAATTTGTACTAAGTATGTGAAACTCTTGGTGGCTCCCAAATCCCAGAAATTTACACTAAATGTATTAAAGTCTTGGTGAATTCTAAACTCCAAAATTTTGAGCTAAATGTGTCAAGGTATTGTGGGCTCACAAATGGCAGAATTTCGTGGGCAAATTTTGTCGGGTTTCTAAAATTTATATGAAATCAACTGTAAGTCTGTTGGAGTCGTCCTATCATTTTAAAAGTACTTGAGTGTACTCTATGTTAAAAAACACTTTCAAGGTCTGATTCTTAATAGGAGTATAAAAGAATACTGGTTTAGTAACAGAAGGTCATTTTCAGTCATGCTGTTTATGCAAAAATTTGGTCAAATTGAAATGGCGTTTAAGTTACATCGAGTCATTTCGATGTCGGAAGGCACACTACTCATGAAGTGATAAACTATGTTCATTCGCACTTACGGGTCCGTAGGGTATGAGCTTATGTTCATTTCGAAGGGTATGAGTTTATATTCTCGTGTTCAAACACGAGACAATTGTAAAGTTTAAAGAGTGGAAGCGGTTTGTAGAGAATCGGTGAGAGGACGGTTAAGTTCGAGGACACATAATGGTCTTGATTTACGTAATCGGAATTTGAGAAGTTATGCAGAGAGTGAGCTTGCTAGACATTTGTGATTGCCGGATGCCACAACAAAATGGATTAGCGAGCGGATGAACAAAACTCTTATAGATAAGGTATTTTTTATTAATTCAATCGGATTGCCCAAGACCTTTGGGAGGAAGCATCATGTACGATCGCATATTTGATCAATAGTTCACCATTGACAACGATTGAGAAGAAGACACCTATAGGACAAATCGTGGCAACCATGTGGACGTAACAAGTTTTGTTGATTCAGACTATGCTAAGAATACGGATAAAGGTAGGTCTAACACTCGTTACGCATTTTTAGTACGTGGATGTTTTGTGGTCAAAGGCAACGCTACAACACGTGGTGGCTCTTTCAACTAAAAGTCGAGTATATGGTCCTTATGGAGGCTATAAAGGAAGCTATTTAGCTAAGGAGACTCTTTGAAGAGTTCACGTAGAGTTTAACATCATGGTAGTTAATGGTGATAATCGGTGCGAATCACTTATCACATAATCACTTTATCATAGTGGTCTTGGAAGCAAATAAGAATGAAGTTTTGAAGGTGGGTGTTGAACACAATGTTGTTGATGCCTTGACAAATGTGGTACACGGACTCAAGTTTCAACACCGCTTGGAGTTTCGAGTGTTGGTATAGGCTAATATAAAACCTAAGGTGGAAATCGTTATGTTTTTAGTCTTTATATTAGTCTATTAATATGTATAGGGTCTTAGTGTTAAGTTTAGTTTATTATTGTCACTAGAACTATGATATTATAAAGGGTCGTTGGATTTGCTTGTTTTTCAACATGTTTTCTTTTGCTTGTTCTCATAGTCGGCCTTGTGTACTTGTATAAAGTCGCTTTTCCTTCCCTCTCATCTCTATAAAAGGAGGTGAAAAGGGAAGGGATTTGTGTTGGATATGAAAGTCTTGAAGATATCAAAGTCTTGAAGATATGAAAACTGTGTTGTAGTCGAAATCTTGGAAGAAGTCAAATATTCAAAGCATCTTGCTAAAGACAAAGTCAAAGTCTTGCATGAAGAAGTCAAAATCTTGCTAGAACAAACAAACTGTTATATTCGTTTATGGAAAGTATTGTATTCCATGTTTAGATTACTTGTCGTACAAGGTTATCAATTGTAAACCGACTAGGATATCCTTGAGCCTATAAAAGGATTCCTAGATTGGCATTAGAGTGCGATTTTAAAAAGAGTTTTAGAGTTTACGAATTAGTGTTTAGAGAAAAGTTCGATTATCTTAGAGTTGTATTAGAGTATCCGCATAATAAGCGATTTAGAGTTTATAATAAAGTTATTCTTCTTAGCTTTGTTAAGTAAATTCGCGTACTTGATAAAGATTGCTCGGTGTTTCTTTGTTAATAACTTAGGATTTATCCGAGGTTATTAAACCTTAACAAGCTAGTTAAGTTAGTTTGATTAAAGTATATCGATCCAACAAGTGGTATCGAGCTTGTGTGGAAACTCGACTAGGAAGAAACCTACAATTTTCAAGATGTCGATCAAGTCGTTCCACAACCCTCAATCACCTCACTCGAAATTCCAATTATCAAGAAGGAGAATATGATCTACGGTGCATGAAGATGAGGCGTTATATTGCCATTCTGAGACCATGCTCGTGGAATGTAATTGTGAATGGGAATGAAGTTGTTCCAACTGTTCAAGTCCTTTGGACAACCTATAGCACCAAAGCGGTTTACCAAGAAGAACCCTAAGGAATCAAGAGAAGTCTCTTAATATTCTCTTATGCGCTATTCCGATGGTCATCTTCTAAAGTTTCATGATGCTAAAGATGCTAAGCGACTACTGGGCGCTCTCAAGACAGATTTGGAGAGAATGAAGCCTCTAAGAAGATGCTTGAAACTTTTGAAACAACAGTTTGAAACTTTCACGAGTTGGAGAAAGAGAGTCTTGATCTGCATATGATAGGTTTCGAATATCCTCAACATGTTGGAATTATACAAAGCGAAGTATCATTGAGGATGCTAATTTGAAGTTTTTAAGGAGTTTGCCATCTACATGGCATGTGATTTCTACTATGATCGAGGACAACAAGGATTGGATGTTATGGACTTTGATGATCTCTATCATCAATTGAAGGTGTATGAACATGAGATGAGTGGTCAACCCAATTCCAAATCTCACGGTGTTGCTTTTCTATCATCGAAAGAAGAGCGTGACTTTCAAAATCTTGCTTCTCCTCAAAATCTTGTTCTCAAATCACCGCTTTACAATCCCCATCATATGCTCAAGATGCCCACCATCTACCACTTTGAACTCAGATGAAGTTGTGTGCTCCTTCTTTGCACAACAAGCAAGCTTACACATCACTTATGAAGAGGATCTAGCGCAGTTGAAGAAGATGCACTTGAAGAAATTGATATCGGTGGCAAGTTGCTTTGATCAACGCAAGGATCAAAAGTACATGAAGAAGACAGGCAAAATATTGATTTCAAGCCAAAACAAGGAATAACTTTTGACAAATCTAAAATTGAATGCTTCAATTGTCAAAAGACTGGTCACTTTGCAAGTGGAGTGCGGGTTTGCTAAGTATCAAGCAAAGCAGAACATCCGAGAAGCCTAAACTTGAGCTCAAGGAAATTCCAATAAGCGAAACAAAGGCTTTGGTTGCTCAAGAGAAGTTATCGAAGTGGTGGGTGAAGAGTTTGATGATGAACCGATGACTTCTTGTATGGTAGCGATGGAAGATGCGATTGAAGACACAGTGGAAGCATTGGTGGAGCACCGCTTTTGATGAAGAATCGAACATGCTTTTTTGGAATCGATGATGGCTTTGGAGGATTTGATTGGAGCAAAGAAAGTGAAGATTATCCTGTTCTTCTTGCTATGGTGGCTACTTCACCAACTCGCCTCCTATCTCGAGGTATGCTCAAACTATGAGTTCTATCAAAATTGCTTAACATTTATGTGATTGAAAGAGATAATTGTATTAGGGCTAGGTCCGAGGTAGCAGTTACCAAATCACTTTAGAGTCTATAAAAGCTAAAATCATAACACATGAAAATAATGAAATGGCTTGGTGAAAAGTATGAACAACAGGATTACCAGTTAAAACTTAGTGAATGGAAACTAAAGCGTAAAATTGTCAAATTAAGAAATTAACTAAGGAAAGAGATGATTTGTTAGCTAAGTTTGTTGCTTGGGGAGAGTCCGCTTGTCCCATGTTGCTTATGTTGAAAAATAGAAGGGCTTACATTAGAACAAAGCTTAGGATTTGGAATGGACTTTAGTAGTGTAGATGAAAACCAACCTAGTAATCGGGATGATGGTGTTTTGAGGACATAACCACTAGTGATGATGAGCTCATTAACTATGTAGATTCATCTAGTAATGATGGCTCGATAAGTGAACCACTCACGAATATAAGAAAGACAATGGTTATCATCTCGTTCCTCATCCCATTAGTCATCACCCTCTAGGCCCGATGTTTCTCGTTATGGTGTTGGCGATCTAGAGTTTAGGAAGAAGCTTGTTGCTCAATCTAGGTCCGAGAAATCCAAAGAAACCGTTGAAAACAATGTTCAAAATCCAATGGTACCTTTAAATCAAAGCTTCGCTCAACAAGCAAGACCTTGCGCAAAACCTTTTCAAAACAGTCTTGCTAAACCTTTTGGGATAATTTTGGTCAAAACAGTTTTATCATCATCAAGAAGGCAAAATAATTTTGGGCATAGACATAGAAGAAATCACTTTGGTCATATGGGTCAAAAGTGTGTTTTGTGTGTTATAGTCCTACTCACTTAATCAAAGATTGTGACAAACACTCGAATATCTAAGCAAGTTTCAAGGAATAAGTCTAACAATCGAGACCTAGAGAGCACAAACCAGTGTGGATTATTCAAATAGGGTTAATCACGAAACTTTACACCGGATCATAGATACCCACATCGAGAAGACCTTCAAGATCTAACGGTGCTTTCAAAGCACCGCTCGAGACAAGGTAATCGAAACCATACTTGGGATAGAAATTCTAGGAGATCTCACTATCAACCTAGAAGGTATCACAGTTCATATAGGGATCTATATCACAGAACCACTGTTAAACCGAATGGGTTAAAAGGAAAGTACTAATGAGAGACATACGAGACGTTCAACAAAAGTGAATCGATGTTTTGTGTCAAAAGAAAAGGCTAATAACTGTGAAAGAAATTTATGTTGAAAACCGAGAGTTTTGAAAATCCACATGCTAAACATCAAAAGATAATTTTGGATCATCGGTTGAGAAATAGTGAGAATTACATACTCAAAGAATTTGAGTTTGTAACTTCTCAAGGGGAACACAAGTCAAGAATGGCTTGGGTTCCTAAAAGTTTCTAACTCTTTTCTTTGTGTGCGTGGCAACCCGTAAGAGGAGCTTAAAGATCATCTTATTGTGGATAGTGGTTGCTCGGAAGTATGACAAACGATAAAGAGATCTGTCGATTTTAGAAGTATTAGTGGAGGAAAAGTTGCATTTGGGAATGATCCCAATGGAGGAAGGATTCTTGGGAAAGGAACAATTAAAGCTGGGAGCATCGATTTTGAGAATGTCGATATGTGAAGGAGCTTAAGTTCAACTTGTTGTCGATCTCTCAAATTTGTGATAAAAGCATCCTGTGTTATTCAACGACACGTAATGTCTCATTCTTGCTTCGACTTCAAACCTGTTGATGATGACTTGGTAGTACTTAGAGTACCAAGGACAAATGATGTGTATAGTTTAGACATGAAGAGTCTACATTCTTATGAAAGAGCCACATGTTTGGTGGCTAAAGCAACATCCAAGAGGCACATCAATGGCATAGAAGATTGGGCCATGTGAATTTCAAGAACATCAACAAATTGGTCAAAGGAAATTTAGTTAGAGGTTTACCTTCAAAGACTTACAAGAATGATCAATCATGTTTGGCATGCAAGAAGGTAAGCAACACAAAGCTTCCGCAAGAAGCTTGATGAAAGAAATATTAGAGAACCATTGGAGCTATTACACATGGATTTATTTGGACCGTCTCGTGGCAAGTTTAAATAAAAAGAAGTACTATTTGGTTGTTCTTGATGATTGTAGTAGATTCATTGGGTTTTCTTTTGGGCTTTAAAGATGATACCTTTGATGCTATTCAAACTCTTATAATAGCACTTGAAAACCAATTAAGAATCAAGGTTAGAGGTATTAGATGTGACAATGGAACCGAATTCAAGAACAAGCCTATGGATGACTTTTGTGCAAATAAAGGCATAAAGAGGAGTTTAGTATTGCTAGAACACCACAACAAAATGGTGTTGCGAGAGAGGAAGAATAGGACCTTGATTGAAGCGGCAAGGACCATGTTAGCGATTCTCATCTCCCTATTCAATTTTGGGCGAAGGCGTAAATCTTGCATGCTATGTACTCAACGGGGTTTCATCACAAAACCACGATGAAGACACCCTATGAATTGCCGATGGGCAATAAACCCAACATTCGCTTTATGAAGCCGTTTGGATGCCCTCTTACTATTTTGAACACCATTGATAACTGGGAAATTTGATGGCAAGTCCGAAGAAGGTTACTTATTGGGATATTGCACTAACAATAAAGGCTTTAGAGTCTACAATAGAGTTACTAAGAAGATTCAAGATTGTCTTCATGTTGAGTTTTAGAGGATCAAGACAATGAGAAAGGGAAGGGTCCCGATTGGATGTTTGACCTTGAGATTTTATCTCCTTCAATGAATTATGTACCGTTAGAGAAGAAAATCAACCTTTGCATAATGAAGAAGATATTCAATATGTTGTTCATGATATTCATCTTAGACACGATGTCGCTTCACGATAAAGATCCTATGAGTCCAAAACAGCATCTTGATGTTCCTAAGCAAAGCACCGATTCTCCAAAACAAAATCTTGTTGCACCACAATCCTCATTATCTCACGAGGATCAATCTATTCAAGAGGAACTTAATCGGATGCTTCTTCAAGATGTATTAGCACATTCTTACACCGATGAACAAAGGAGAGCTTATGAAGAGGCAAAGAAGAAGAACATGATCTGCAGAGTTCTCTTACAAGATTTTGACAAGATTTTCAACCAAAAGCATCACCGCACTGCTGATGATTTTAGATGATTTGGATGATCCTACCATGCCTAGGTTAGAAGAAACCGATGATGAGCTTGAAGATGAAGGTATTTTCACAAATTCCAATGAAGGTGCCGATTATACTAACTTAGATGATACATATGAAGTTCCAGGTCTCAATCTTACAATTCATAAGAATCATCCAACTGATCAAATCATTGGTCCTTCTACGGAGTTATGACAAGACACAAAGCTAAGGGTTTCACAAAACCTCACAATGCTTTACTTAGCTTTGTGTATAAACAAACAAAGCTAAATCATAAGGATCATCAAACCGCTTATTTACTTGTTTCATCTCTCAAGAGGAACCCAAGAATATTGCTCAAGCTTTGACTAAAGAAAGTCGGGTTGAAGCTATCGCAGAAGAACTTCTTCAATTTAAACTTCAAGAGGTTTGGGTTTTATGTGATCTTCTAGATGGGAAGAGAGTTATTGGAACAGATGGGTTTTAGAGTCAAAAGAGATGAAAGAGGCAATGTTATCAAAAACAAGGCAAGATTAGTTGCTCGGGGTTATAGGCAGGGAGGAAGGGTAGATTATGATGAGGTTTTTGCTCTGTGGCAAGGATTGAAGCTATTAGAATATTTCTTGCTTTTGCTTCTTATATGGGTTTTCAAGTCTATCGGATGGATGTCAAGAGTGCCTTTCTTTATGGCACTATTACGTAAGAGGTGTATGTGAAACAACCTCCAGGTTTTGAAGATCCTAAGTGGTTCGCTCCCAAACAGTCAAGCTAAATCACACAAGTCTGCCACTTGTGAATGGCAGACCGTAATCAGCTTAAAACTGCCAAGCACGAACTCAATGAAGATCTGGGGAGTATAGTGTTTCCCCGGGTCGTTATGTCCCAGCGAGCTATGCAATGGATTACCAAACGAATAGTGATCGGGAGATTTGAACGGAAAAAGGATTGTGAATTATTATAACTAAAGAAAAAGAACATAAACTACAAGGGCTTAAATGTAAATTAAAGGAAATTAAAAAGATTAAAAATATTAAATAAACGCTATCACTATTTTTACAATGATGTTTTTGTGATTATTAAAACAAAATGACTTAAATAAACTATTTTAATTAAAACGTAAACTTAAATTACTTAAAAACGTGACTTAAAATGAAAACGTCGTTAAGTCTAAAAATTACGAGCGCGCAAGCAAAAACGTAAAATTTGTGAAATAAAATCCTACGAGTGTAAAAACAATTTTTATGTAATATATGACTAAAGAAAATTTTAGGAAAAGCGGAATATTTTTTTGAGTTTTATTTTATTTATTACTAATTAAAAACTACATTAAACTAATTAATTAATAAAAAATACCAAACATTTTTATAAAAATATGGGAAAATTACCTAAAATACTATGAATAATAGTGAATTCAAGAAAAATAAAAAATGTGAGTTGCTCATTGAAATAAGCAGGTAATAAAAGAAATAAGCAAATAAGTTTAAACAACAAAAACTACCTTAAATATTAACTAAACAAAAAAATACGAATCAACTCAACTAGCAGAGAGAAGGTTATGTGTGTTGGTTTGTGCTTGTGGGCTGCAGCGTGAGGTCGTGGGTTCAAGTCCCACTTCCCACTCTTTTGATTTTCACTTATTAATCTTAAACCGCAAAGTGTATTCAAGTAATTAGAAAGCAAATCCAAACACATAACAAGTGGTAGTGCAGATGGACAAGGTGCTGCTTGTTGTGCGCGTGTTGTGTGCAGAGGGTCCTGGGTTCGAATCCCAGTTCCTCACTATTTTTTTGGCACTTAACTTTTTCTTGATTTATTTCTTTGGATTACTCGTGCTTGTAACTCGAAAATGAGAACAAAATAACAATATCACACAAAACTAAAACTACTAAGCGATATAATGGTTAGAAATACAGGAAGGAAAACTAGATAACATTTCTAAAGGGTGTTTGGTATATGAACTAGATAACGTTTCTAAGGGGTGTTTGGCATACGAACTAAGCGATTAATATCAAAATGAGATCTCACTCATGACTAAAGCCGCATTTGACTGTTTGGGAAAGCACTTATATGAGATCGCCAAGGTACATGAAGGAGTAGAAGCTATCCAAAACCGATCTATAAACCGAAACTAATAACCACAATCTAAGACTCCCCAATTAGCACTAACTAAGCATTAAAAAGCAAAAAAAAAGAAAGTAAAAAAAATGCTGTTGTGATGTTGCTGTTGTGGGCAGAACACTCACAAACACTCCACAGTTGGGTTTTTAATGATACAAATAAGCAACCAAATTAAGTAATGACCAAAATACACATACTCTAGGACCAAGTAAGCTAAGCAAAGTACAGTGGTAAATAAGCAAAACATGATAAGTGAATAAGCAATTGGCATGTTAAACTATGCTAGGGAATCCTAAGTTACTAACGGAAGCAATAAACAAATAAAAGACTATGAGTAAACAAATTAGCTATAATGAATTTAATCTATCCTAAGCATACTAGAGAGCAATCGAAAATAATCAAAAGCTAAATTAGAACACGATAAGCAATCCTAGGAGCAATATGAGGTCCGATCTACAGGAACTAAGACAGTGGGCTGCTATGAAGTTGAGTGCTAGTTTGAGACAAGCTAAAGGTAGAATTTGATCCTGAGCTTCAGGATACTTTAAGTCCACCTAGGCCACTGCCTTTTGCCCCCTTGGTTGGCTCATGAGGGGCTGCTTACAGCTTATAAATAAGCTAAACAAATTGGTGCAGAGCTGCTGATGCAGTTAGTAACATTCAAGACACAATCGTTTAAGAGCAAAGTAACTAAGCAAAACTTTTTTAAGATGAGTTGGGTGTGCAAAGACTTAGCTAAATCCCTTTATTTTGAAGCTTCCATGTGACAATAATCTATGAAATAAGCCTAGATCATCTAGAATCACTACTTTACTGTGGACAGAAAATAAATTTATCTTCAAAACAAACTTTTACAAGAGCTTGTCAAACAAACTTCAAACTTGTAAAATGGCCTACTAAGCTCAAAAGAAATTTGACTTCAAAAGTCAAACGGATGAAAACCAACTTTTGACTTCTTAATTGCCCTGACCCAATCACTCCTTTTAGGTAGGAAAATGGAAACTGTTTTTGCAAGTGAAGGTGCATAAACTTTGAAAACTAATTTTGGGCTTCACACTTGAAATCTTAACTTAGCTTTTAACAAATTTAACAAACACTTAAACCATCATGGCAAGAATTGAACTAGAACAAAAGTTAAATTGCATAAACTAAGAATTTTAATTAAATATCGAAAATAAATTGCATTAACTAGAAAGTGAACATTACATTAAAATTAAAATGATAAAAATAGGACTAGATATAAATTTCAAGATCGAAACTAAAAATTAGATTAGAACTAAAAAAATGAAAACTTAACTAAAACTAAACCGACTAAAAACTAACTCTCGCCACATAGATGGCTACAAACTTTTATACTCATGACTTGGTCTTCCTTCTTTCTTGATGTGCTTTCTTGTCTCTCTTCACTCATCGTTGTCCTTTAGTCTTTTCCACTCCTTGGGGAAAGGAACACGCTTTTGAGCGCGAGGAGATGGGAGTAGCTTGTCACGTGTGAGAGAGTTGGGTTTTGTCGAGCTTGGTTGGTGTTTGGTGATTTCAGGAAAAGAAAAGGGAGAAGAAAAGGAGGCGGGTAGGTTTAGGTTAACAAACGGGGTTGACCGGATCAAAGGTGAATGGGTGGACCGGTATTAAGTAAATTGGATTGGGCTAAGGTTGGGCTATGTGGTGGTTTCGACTAAGGATATAAATTGGATCCCATTTATAACTAAGGATTAAAGCGCAAATCAAATTAAAGGTCCAAAATGTAAATTATGAAAATATAAACCAAGGACTGTTTTGTTGATCTCCAATATTCCAAGGACTAAGTTTTGAAATTTCCAATAATCCAGGACCAATTTTGACCACTTTTGAAACTCAAAGGACCAAACTGTAATTTTCTCAAACTTTTATATTTGTCACCAAAGGACTAAATTTGGCAACTTATGATTTTAAAAGGACCTTTGGTGATTTTTCTTTGAAATTTTGACTCGTGGACTATTTTGACAACTTTTGAAACTTGGGGGCTGAAGCGCAATTTTGCAAAATTTGATATGTTTTTCATCCGATTTTGATATTTTGCATTTAAAACACATAAAATGCGATTTGTGATATTTTGATCATTTTGATGTGTTTCGAGTGTTTTCGATGATTTTGCAATTTATATTGTACAAAATGATGAGTATTTGACACTCATCAATCCCCACATCGAGATATTGCTAGTCCCTAGCAATGATTTGAGAAAACATAATGGATTTTAATCTCTTTACCAAAAGCCATTACTCGGAGTAGCCAAATGTTTCAGTTCAAGTAAGAACCATGGTACACCGATAACCATGTGATTTTGAGCAAACCACCGACTTTCAACGGATTTGATTTGTCTTTACCGAAGCCGTACCATCCGGACTAGCCAACTCTTAGATAAATTATCAATATTATCTTTGGTGAGTGATTACCAATTATGGATTTTCCATCGCCTTTACCACAAGCCATAAACTTGCGGGCTAGCCAACTCTTCACTTTTTAGGATATGGTGAAATGAATACCATACAATTTTGGGCAAATTGCAAGCCGTCAACGGATTTGAGATATCTTTACCAAGAGCCGTTTGCTCTGGATTAGCCAATCCTTTAGTCTTATAGACATGGCGAATGATAACCAAATGAGTAAGTGTAGAACACTTACTCCAAAAAAAAATTTTAGCCAAAACGGGAATTGGGTGGTATAATACATATAACAAAATTCGTGAGAATCCCCACACTTAGAAATGAATATTGCCTCAATATTCAAAGTACCGCTGTTATGCCGAAACAAAGAACGTAAAAGGAAATACTACGGCCATTATTTGAAAGGTTTTTTTTTTTTTTTTTTTTTTTTTTTTTTTTTAGATAACATGTGGGCATCCCCCACACTAGGGTGGTAGAAAGAGGTGAGAAGTCGAAATATGGGTGAAAACCCATATGGCATGCTCTTGTTTTTGATTCCCGAGTCGCTAGCTTGACTCGACCCGAATTCATTGGTTCATGGGAAGCAAAGTGGAAGAAGCAATCTCCATCGGACTTTCATTCAAGATGTTTGGACAAACATTTGAAGCACGTGAAAGTTCCACACCGATGAGATATACATAGAACCGGCTCAAAATGATAAATGAAAATGCGGGATCAAAGATAGTGTCTTCATTCCCGAAGGAGTGAAGATGAAGAGAAATCACGAGATATTTGAGGAAAGGAAGAAAGATTTTGATAACAATCAAGATCCATTCTTCATCCTCAAATAGGAGGATCGGGAGGAAGGGTGAAGGTAGTATCATCAATAAGCAAACTCGCATGATAGAGTACATCTTCCTCCGAGCTAATATCATCCTCAAGATCAAAATTGAAATGATCATGTTCCGGAGGAGATATGTCATGAGAGAGTTCACGGAGAACTCTTCATGAAGAGAATCATTCATATGAGGTGAATTGATGTGAACTCTTGTTCCATTGTGGGCTCATCACTATCCTCAACGTAAAGTATCAAAGAGTAGATTCTGAGAATTGAAGTGAATTGAGTCGAATTCAAATAGAGGATTGGTGAAAGTAGCTTTGAATGTTTCAGGAACAAAGTGATCAACATTCTCGATTTAACCGTTAGTATAAGAAGTGAGTGAACGATCATTATCAATGAGACTTCGGTCTCTCCCAGATCGGCTCGAAATCAAAGAGTGGATTGATGTAAGTGAGTTCACGGAGAACTCCTCAAGAAGGATCAACAAGCTGTGGGATTGATGCCTCAACATACTCGATGTTTCCAAAGGAAGCACAATCGTCGCTAAAATCGGAGAAAGTTTCAAATGATCATTTGAACACTCAAGAGGGAAGAAGAATCACACATCCGATCGAAGTTCCCCGTGACTCTCTCGGGATTGGGACAAGGTTCTCAACAATAGACTTTATGAATTCGTCCGATTCCTTTTCGTGAATAGTGTCAAGATGCTCGTCCCCATGTTAAGAGAGTGAGTGGGAGCTCGGGTGTGATAGCAGTTGTTTGAGAATGAATCTCAATCTTTGGGATATCATCCGATGAACTTGATGAATATTTATAAAATTGAAGGATATCAAGTGTATCCTCATCATCACCATCATCGAGAATGAAACGAAATCGAGAGCTAGATCCGGTCGTTTTTGTATTTTAATTAATTCCCTAATAGAGTTTTCACCGCGAATGGGAATCTAATTTAGCGACTGCTCTTCACTAACAATTCTTCCATGGATTTTTCATTTGGATTATCTTGGGAGTGTTTAGATTCCTTCAAATCTTTCACTAAATCCAAAAGATTAAGGAGAAGATTTTGAGGAAGTGGGTCATTTGATCTTGTCAGAGGTTGGTCATGATCTGAAGAGTCGTAATTGTTACAAGGAAATGGGTTCCTGTTTGACAATCCGAGCTAGAGTGAGGACCTCCACAATACTCACAACAAGAAACTGATGTGGCCGTGAGTGGTATGTGTTGTAGTCATAATTGTTATCGGGAACACCGCTCATAGACAAGCGTGTTTCCGATTGACAATCGAATCGAGTGTGAACCACCACAGACTACAACAAGAAAGCTGCTGAGTCTCACGGTGTGGTAGGCGATGGAATAAATCGGTGGTGTTATGGTAGGAATAGGGATCGGGTTATAGACGGACCCGCTTCCGGATTCCACCATGCCACAACCGGGGCAATTGCCACCATTATAAGGACCACCACACCATTGACAACCAAGAGGGTGAGGATAAGACATAGAAAGAATCAAAGGTTTTCGAGAGGGTAGGGATGAAGAATCAAAGATGTGAGAGGAAAAGATGGATATTTTTGGATTTTTGATAAACATGATGCAAAAACAAAATCGAAAATCTTTTGGATTTTTGATTTTATAAGAAAATATAAACACATACGGATGGTATAAACAAAGAGTGAATATCCAAATCACTAATCGCTAGACGGAAGATAATCACTGACTCCCCGTGGCGCTTAAAATTTGGTTCGCTCCCAAACGGTCAAGCTAAATCACACAAGTCCGCCACTTGTGAATGGCGTCGTAATCGATTTAAAGCGCGCTCAAGCACGAACTCAATGAAGATCGGGGAGTATAGTGTTTCCCGGTCGTTATGTCCCAATGAGCTATGCAATGGATTACCAAACGAATAGTGATCGGAGATTTGAACGGAAAAAGGATTGTGAATTATTATAACTAAAGAAAAGAACATAAACTACAAGGGCTTAAATGTAAATTAAAGGAAATTAAAAGATTAAAAATATTAAATAAACGCTATCACTATTTTTACAATGATGTTTTTGTGATTATTAAAACAAAATGACTTAAATAAACTATTTTAATTAAAACGTAAACTTAAATTACTTAAAAACGTGACTTAAAATGAAAACGTACGTTAAGTCTAAAAATTACGCGAGTGCGCAAGCAAAAACGTAAAATTTGTGAAATAAAAGCCCTACAAGTGTAAAAACAATTTTTTTATGTAATATATGACAAAAGAAAATTTTAGGAAAAAGCGGAATATTTTTTTGAGTTTTATTTTATTTATTACTAATTAAAAACTACATTAAACTAATTAATTAATAAAAAATACCAAACATTTTTATAAAAATATGGGAAAATTACCTAAAATACTATGAATAATAGTGAATTCAAGAAAAATAAAAAATGTGAGTTGCTCATTGAAATAAGCAGGTAATAAAAGAAATAAGCAAATAAGTTTAAACAACAAAAACTACCTTAAATATTAACTAAAAAAAAAATACCAATCAACTCAACTAGCAGAGATGGTTATGTGTGTTGGTTTGTGCTTGTGTGAAATTTGCAGGCGTGAGGTCGTGGGTTCAAGTCCCACTTCCCACTCTTTTGATTTTCACTTATTAATCTTAAACCGCAAAGTGTATTCAAGTAATTAGAAAGCAAATCCAAACACATAACAAGTGGTAGTGCAGATGGACAAGGTCTTGCTTGTTGTGCGCGTGTTCTGGCTGAGAGGGTCTGGGTTGAATCCCGGTTCCTCACTATTTTTTTGGCACTTAACTTTTTCTTGATTTATTTCTTTGGATTATTCTGTGCTTGTAACTCAAAATGAGAACAAAATAACAATATCACACAAAACTAAAACTACTAAGCGATATAATGGTTAGAAATACGGGAAGGAAAACTAGATAACATTTCTAAAGGGTGTTTGGTATATGAACTAGATAACGTTTCTAAGGGGTGTTTGGCATACGAACTAAGCGATTAATATCAAAATGAGATCTCACTCATGACTAAAGCCGCCGCAATTTCGTTTGGGAAAGCACTTATATGAGACCGCCAAGGTACATAAAGGAGTAGAAGCTATCCAAAAGCGATCTATAAACCGAAACTAATAACCACAATCTAAGACTCCCCAATTAGCACTAACTAATCATTAAAAAGCAAAAAAAAAAGAAAGTAAAAAAAATGCTGTTGTGATGTTGCTGTTGTGGGCAGAACACTCACAAACACTCCACAGTTGGGTTTTTAATGATACAAATAAGCAACCAAATTAAGTAATGACCAAAATACACATACTCTAGGACCAAGTAAGCTAAGCAAAGTACAGGGTAAATAAGCAAAACATGATAAGTGAATAAGCAGTTGGCATGTTAAACTATGCTAGGGGAATCTTAAGTTACTAACGGGAAGCAATAAACAAATAAAAGACTATGAGTAAACAAATTAAGCTATAATGAATTTAATCTATCCTAAGCATACTAGAGAGCGTTCGAAAATAATCAAAAAGCTAAATTAGAACACGATAAGCAATCCTAGGAGCAATATGAGGTCGATCTACTGAACCGAGACAATGCTATGAAGTTGAGTGCTAGTTTGAGACAAGCTAAAGGTAGAATTTGATCCCGAGCTTGAGGATACTTTAAGTCCACCTAGGCCACGCCTTTTGCCCCTTGGTTGGCTCATGAGGGTGCTTCTGACTTATAAATAAGCTAAACAAATTGGTGCAGAGTCATTGATGCGATTAGTAACATTCAAGACACAATCGTTTAAGAGCAAAGTAACTAAGCAAAACTTTTTAAGATGAGTTGGGTGTGCAAAGACTTAGCTAAATCCCTTTATTTTGAAGCTTCCATGTGACAATAATCTATGAAATAAGCCTAGATCATCTAGAATCACTACTTTCTTGTGGATGTAAAATAAATTTATCTTCAAACAAACTTTTACAAGAGCTTGTCAAACAAACTTCAAACTTGTAAAATGGCCTACTAAGCTCAAAAGAAATTTGACTTCAAAAGTCAAACGGATGAAAACCAACTTTTGACTTCTTAATTGCCCTGACCCAATCACTCCTTTTAGGTAGGAAAATGGAAACTGTTTTTGCAAGTGAAGGTGCATAAACTTTTGAAAACTAATTTTTGGGCTTCACACTGAAATCTTAACTTAGCTTTTAACAAATTTAACAAACACTTAAACCATCATGGCAAGAATTCAGAACTAGAACAAAAGTTAAATTGCATAAACTAAGAATTTTAATTAAATACTGAAAATAAATTGCATTAACTAGAAAGTGAACATTACATTAAAATTAAAATGATAAAAATAGGACTAGATATAAATTTCAAGACTGAAACTAAAAATTAGATTAGAACTAAAAAAAATGAAAACTTAACTAAAACTAAAACTGACTAAAAAACTAACTCTCGCCAATAGATGGCTACAAACTTTTATACTCCAGGACTTGGTCTTCCCTTCTTTCTTGATGTGCTTCTCTCTTGTCTCTCTCTCTGTCTTGTTTGTCCTTTAGTCTTTTTCTCTCCTTAGGGAAAGGAACACGCGTTCGAAAGGTGAGATGGGAGTAGCTTGTCGAGGGCGTGGGAGAGAGTTGGGTTTTGTCGCTTGGTTGGTGTTTGGTGATTTAAGGAAAAGAAAAAGGGAAAAGAAAAGCAGAGGCGGGGTAGGTTTAGGTTAACAATTGGGGTTGACTGGATCAAAGGTGAATGGACTGGACCGGGTATTAAGTAAATTGGATTGGGCTAAGGTTGGGCTAAGGGTGGTGGTTTGGACTAAGGATATAAATTGGATCCCATTTATAACTAAGGGATTAAAACTGCCAAATCTGAAATTACAGGTCCATTCGTGTAAAACCTGAAAATATAAACCAAGGGCCTGTTTTGTTGATCTCCAATATTCCAAGGACTAAACCTGCAAATTTCCAATAATCCAGGGACCAAACCTGTCACTTTTGAAACTCAAAGGACCAAGCTGTAATTTTCTCAAACTTTTATATTTTTCACCAAAGGACTAAATTTGACAACTTATGATTTTAAAAGGACCTTTGGTGATTTTCTTTGAAATTTTGACTCAAGGAATTTGTTTGGACAACTTTTGAAACTTGGGGACTGAAAGCGCAATTTTGCAAATTTGATATGTTTTTCATCGATTTTGATATTTTGCATTTAAAACACATAAAACACTCGATTTGTGATATTTGATCATTTTGATGTGTTTACAGTGTTTTCGGATGATTTTGCGGTTTATATTGTACAAAATGATGAGTATTTAGACACTCATCACTAAGCATCAAACAAAGTCTATAAGGTGGTTAAGGCTCTATATGGTCTTCATCGAGGCACCTAGAGCTTGGTATGAGAGGCTCTACATTCTTATTAAAACATGGATCTGAAGGAGCTATTGACAAGACTTTGTTTATCGAGAGACAAGAAGGATATCATGTTAGTTGAGTGTATGTTGATGATATTATCTTTGGGGCTACCAAAGCGGTCTATGGTTAAGGAGTTTGAGCGGTGATGCGAAGGAGTTTCAAATGAGTTCAATGGGAGAGTTAACATTCTTTTAGGACTTGAGTTAAGCAATCCAAGGAAGGAATTTTCATTAGCCAAGACAAGTATATTACGGACATACTTAAAAGTTTAATTTTGATGGTATGAAAGGCATTACTACACCAATTAAATCTATAAATTCTTTGGGTAAAGATGAAGATGGATGACTGTTGAAGTCAAGTTATCTGAGATCTATGATTGGCTCTCTTATGTATCTCATCGCATCAAGGCACGATATCATGTTTGCGTTTGTCTATGTGCAAGATATCAAGTCTCACCAAAGATCTCTCACAGAATTACATCAAGAGAATTTTTGTTATTTGAAACAACAACCTAAGTTGGGGTTGTGGTATCTAAAGAGTCACCTTTTCACTTAGAAGCTTTTTCGGATAGTGACTATGCAAGTGATAATTATGATAGAAGATCCACAACTGGTGGATGCCAATATCTTGGAAGAAGGTTAGTCTCTTGGCAATGCAAGAGCAGACAATTGCGGCAACATCATCTCTGAAGGCGAATATGTAGGCTGGCTTTGCAAGTTGTTGTGGTCAAGTTTTGTGGATGCAGAATCAACTCTTGGATTATGGGTTCAACTTTAAGAATACTCCTATCAATATTGATAATGAGAGTACTATTTGTATTGTGAAGAATCACGTGTATCATTCCAAGACAAAGCATATTGATTAGGCATCACTTTATCGAGAGGTATTATGAGCATAGGCTCATTAATGTGGTTAAAGTTCACACGGATGACAATGTGGTCGATTTACTCACCAAAGGTTTCGATGTGTCACGATTCAATCACTTGGTCGTGAGCATTGGAATGATTAACTACTAAGCTATGTTTAAGGGGAGGACTATAAGGTGTTTTGTATAGTCATGTGTTTTGCTTGAGGGGAGGATGTTAGTTTATACTTAGTTCTATGAAGATTTTTGGCAAAATCTTGTATTTTCAGAAAGTCTTTGCTTGGGAAAATCTTGCTTATGTGGAAAATCTTGTTTGTCGTAAAATCTTGTTCAACGGTAATATTGAAGGGTAATTGGTAGTAACGGTAACTTTGTTATTTAGGTTGTGATTTTTAAATCTACCTATAAATAACTTCTTTCGATTTTCCCTCTTTTATTATTACTACATATCTTTTCCATACATATCTCCCAATTACCATCTCTTTATTATTCGATACAATCTTTCTATTGTGCTCATTCTTTCAACAATGGTGAATCGTTTAACTGTTTCGAAGCACAATATGGTGGCTAATTTGGACAAAACCGAGGCGAATGTGGCTTTCTATGATATCATTGATTATCTTATTGGGTCGCCTATTAGCTATGCTCTTTTAGTTGAGCCGGATGTTATTGAACCATGGATTCAAGAATTCTGGGCTAATGCTAGAGACAATATGGAGGAGGATGAATATTATATTCGATCTTCAGTTGCTGGAAAGACTATCAAGATTACAGAAGCATCTATTCGAGCCGATTTATTATTTGATGATGAAGATGGAGTTATTAGATTTGATAAGCAAGCGATTTGGGATACTTTTCATGTCTGGGTTATGAAGGTTCTTTGGTGAACAAACTTTTAAGAAGGCCTTATTCATCCTCAATGGAAGTTTTTGATTCATGTCTTGCTCCATTGCATAAGTTCTAAAAGCACTTCTTGGGAGCAGTTTGGGTCAAATATAGCATCTGCGATGGTTGGCTTAGCTCTGCATGAGTGTTTAACTTTTCACGGCTTATTTTGGATGGGATGCTATCGCATATATCATCTAGGGCAACTTGGTTGATGTATCCAAGGTTTATCTGGGTTTTCTTGAACAAGCAATTGGGTGATGTTCCTAAACTTCTTTCTTTACTACACCGTTATTATGCAACAAGCTAAAATCTATACATTCATGGCTAAGAGAAGTAATTTGTTCGAGGTGGAGATATTCCATTAACAACAACAATGATGGAAGTTGTACAAGTTGTTCGTGATGCACTGGAGAGGATGAAGACACTTGAAGGTACCGCTTCACAAGTCTCTTGCATCTGCGTCTCGCTTCTCGTGAAAGTCTTGCATCATTACAAGGTGATGATTCTTGAGTCTGAGGTTCAAGTAGAGATTGAGAGAACACCTACTCCATCTCCACAGCGTTACATTTGGGAGGCACATTCACAACTTCAAGGTGATGATCCTACTATACCTCGTGCAAGTTTAGCTATGGATAACTATGCTTTGACAAGGGCGCTAGCTAGGTTGAACAAGGCATTGAGCGTCAAGCTAAAACTATTAGGAAATTGAGCGAAACTACTTACGGTTGAGAAATTTTGTTAAACCTTATATTCAAGGTTTCAACTTATGGGTTAAGGAGGAAAACAAGCGTCGTAAGGCACCGTAAGGAATTGCAAAGCAAGAAGGTTCCTAAATCATCTTACATCAACTCAGGGAGGAATTGAGAAAGGATAATTTGAAAGAAGATGTTATGAAGAAGAAAGCATCTGAAGAAGATATTACAAAGAAGAAAGACTACGTAAGCTCTGCGAGAAAAGATTATTTCGGAGGAACAAGAAGAAGAAGTGCAAGTTCAAGTTCAAGGTGCGATGATCAAGTGCGATGATCAAGGTCTTGAACATCAAAATCTTGAGTTTCATGATACATCTAGGCGGAAGTTATAACACCAATAACTCAAGGGTTTTGAATTTTGAAGAAGAAGGTGGTCCTTCTACCTGCATTATAGAGGAAGAGGAGGAAGCTACATTTAAACCAATTCATTCAAGAAGTGATGATGAAGTAATTGCTACAATGTTAGATTTGTCACAACCAAGAGGAGGAGTTACTATTAGAGATGTACAAGAAGAAGAACAACCAAGAAGCGATCAACACGCAATTGATCCAAAAGACAAAGGAAAGGTATTACGGTTGAAACTAAGAAGAAGAAACTTACTTTAGCGGAACTTAGAGCATTTGAAGTTGCAAGGAATGAAGTGCAGACTAGAAAAGTTCAAGAAGAGTTAGATGCTAAAGATGAGAAGAACAAGAAGCTCAAGAAGCTTTAAATGAAGCGACTCAAAAGGTGCAAGAGGAATTGAATCTTTGAAGCTGGCGAACCATTACTGATCTCCTACACTGCTCGATATATGCAAATAAGACCTAATTTAGCTAAAGAAAGGAATGCAATGATGGCATATCTAAAAGCGAGAGGATTTAAAGGATTGCGAAGCTAAATTATGTGGATATGAAGAGATTATATGATCTTTGAGAGAGAAGCTTATAAGAAAGATGTTGCAGGCATTAAAGATTTTAGAAGAAGCTTTTTGAACCAAGTGAAAGGAAGAAAAGCTTAAAGAAAAAGAAAAAGCGATGTTACAGATGTTCGGTTTTCAAAGAAAGAAAAGGTTGAATTAAGATGCGAGACTAGTGATGAATTGAAGAATTATCTCGAGTGGTAGATTTTGATTATACGAATGAAGATAATGACATGAAGATGAGCAGATCAAAGATTAGTGTATTCAAAGTTGAAAATCTAAGAATGGAGATTACATGGTTTTTCACAAAGAAGATGAAAGTTTCAAAGTTTTCAAAAGGCTATGGGATTTGCTTGCATATTATAGAGAGTAGATCTATTCTACTTATATGATGTTGTGAAGGCTTATTTTGAAGATAATCCATTAGAAGGATTGGATTGGTTTACATGGGGATCTCATAATCATGTGGGGCCCGATGAAGAAAGCATCGATGATATTTGGAAGGATCAAGAAAGGGAAATAGTTTCTTTGGAGATTCTTTGAAGAATCTGGAGTTCATGTTTGGAGCTAGAAAATGGAACAATGATACACATGTTTGCGAGAAAGAAGATATCCTCTTACAGTTGAGCTCATGAGAAGAATGCTAGAGCATGGATTGGAAGTAGAAGAGGATAATGAAGCGCTTGCATGGTCATCAATTTGTTTATAGGCGGACTACCATTCTTTGAGAATGATCTATAAGCGGTATGAATTTTATTTGAATAAATACTTTTTGATATATCGGTGCTTTTATTCAAAATCTTCTTGATCGAACGATACTTTCATCAAAATCTTGTTCTTGAACTAAACCAGTTAAATAAATTTTAGAAGAAACCTTTTGCTAAATAATAAATATTTTGAAATAAAGGTTGAATGGTTTTTGTGATGATAACATCAATAGGTTATCAATCCACCATGGTTACAAAAGGATTGACTAATCCATGAGCAACGGCTCTGGTAAAGATATATCAAATCCGTTTTAGTTGACAACTTGCTAATAAGTTGGATGGTCATCAACTCACCATATCGATAATGTGAAGAGTTGGCTAGCCCACAAGAAATGGCTTGTGGTAAAGGCGTGGAAAAACCATTATTGGTAATTAGTTCACCATTAGATATAAGAACTAACTAGTCCGAAGGTGCGACTTTTGGTAAAGACAAAACAAATCATTGATAGTGGTGGTTTGCTAAAAATCATATGGTTATCAATGTACCATGGTCTTACACACCAAAACATTTGGCTACTCGGAGATAATGGCTTTGGTAAAGAGTTCAAAATCCATTAAATTTTCAATGATTCACTTTGATGTGATGAGAATAGTATGCAACTTAAATTGAATTATTGTACACATTGTCATATGTTCTTTGTGTTCTTTGAAAAGATGGAGATTCTTTGGATCTTCTTTGTGAAGAAAACAATTCTAAGAGATACTTTGACAAAGTACATATATTATAGAGATATTATCTAAAGACTAAAGAACAATCCATTTTAAAGATGAAGCATTAAAGATATATTCATAAAGGAACTTGAAGTCAAGCAAGTAGAATTCAAGTTAGGGGAGGATTGTTGGGATATGAAAGTCTTGAAGATATCAAAATCTTGAAGATATGAAAATCTTGTAAAGTACAAGAAATCTTGGAAGAAGTCAAATAGTCAAAGTCTTGCTAAAGACAAAGTCAAAATCTTGCATGAAGAAGTCAAAATCTTGCTAGAACAAACAAACTGCTATATTCGTTTATGGAAAGTATTGTATTCCATGTTTAGATTACTTGTCGTACAAGGTTATCAATTGTAAACCGACTAGGATATCCTTGAGCCTATAAAAGGATTCCTAGATTGGCATTAGAGGTGCGATTTCGGAAAAGAGTTTTAGAGTTTACGAATTAGTGTTTTAGAGAAAGTTCGATTATCTTAGAGTTGTATTAGAGTATCTCGCATAATAAGCGATTTAGAGTTTATAATAAAGTTATTCTTCTTAGCTTTGTTAAGTAAATTCCGCGTACTTGATAAAGATTGCTCAGTGTTTCTTTGTTAATAACTTAGGATTTATCCGAGGTTATTAAACCTTAACAAGCTAGTTAAGTTAGTTTGATTAAAGTATATCGATCCAACAATTTGGTACTTTCATTCTTCCAATACTAATCGTAGTCGTTCGGTTAGGGATATTATCTTGTGCAAGGTTTCTGTCTTTTCTGTCGACATTTTAACTGATCATGTGTTTTCTTCATCGTTATCGAGGTAATCCGCTCTAGTATACACGTTGTTAGTCGATCAAATACTAACAAAGGTGATCCACCACTTTTAACAAGGTGTTAAAATGAAAGGACCTCATCAAGAACACATCCACGATTGATTAAAGACAAAACATGTAGTATAACGACAGAAAATACATACTCCGTATACCATAAATAGAAAACAAACTTACATACAACTATCTGGACCACAAGCCTTCTAAATCCTAACTTAATACATATACCCCCAGTTTGTAAACTTGTTCATCAAAAACCCTGCCTTCATTAAATAAACACGTACATTCTCTATTAAGCTTTCATCAAAACTACATAAAAAAAAAGAAACATAATTGTAATTCATTAATACACACCGGTGTTTGTTGATGCATAACTCACACACAAACCCTTTTTCATGATTGTAAATTGTAATCAACAGCTATTTTTTTTTAATAAACCATTCAACATGAAAGAAAATAATAGTATTAATAATATGATGTTTTAATTGTAATTACTTCTCGATGATGATGGATAATGGATAGATTTGGAGAGATACTATAAAGAATATAAGTGGTAGTGGATATGGGAAGTCTAGTAGAAGTGAAGGATGAAAGTAAAATGTGTAGCATGTCAAACATGGAGGGGCTTTTTAGGTTTTTTAGTTAGAAACTTTTTATTAGATAGCCTATACTCCAATACTATACCTGAATATTAACACCTAATATTTTAATTCTTACTTGCACCAAATATGAGGTTAAGAGAAAGTAATCCTTACTTGCCAAAACAGAATGGATTAGCACAACGGATGAACATAACTCTCATAGATAAGGGACACTATTTATTAATTAAATCTGGATTGCCCAAGACCTTCTGGTGGAAAGCAACATGTACGGCCGCATATTTGATCAATAGGCCACCATCGACAACGATTGAAAAGAAGACACATATAGGACAGATCGTGACAACCATGTGGATTTAACAGGTTTTATTGATTCAGACTACGCTAAAGATCCAAATAAAGGCATATTTATCACTGGTTACGCATTTTTAGTACAAGGATATGTTGTAAGCTGGAAGGCAACACTACAACACGTGGTGGCTCTTTCAACTATAAAGTTGGTGTATATGATCCTTATGGAGGCTATGAAGGAAGCTATTTAGCTAAGGGGACTCTTTGAAGAGTTGGGCATGGAGTTTAACATCATGGTAGTTAATTTTGATAATCAGGGTGCGAATTACTTATCACGGAATCATGTTGTTTATGAGAGGACTAAACACATCAATGGGCATCATCACTTTATAGTCTTGGAAGCAACGAGAAGTCTTGGAAGCAGCGATGGTTGAAGTTCTGAAGGTGGGTATTGAAAACAATGTTGCGGATGCCTTGACAAAGGTGGTACATGGACTCAAGTTTTAACACTTCTTGGAGTTTCTGAGTGTTGGTATAGGCTAATATAAAACCTAAGGTGGAAATCGTTATGTTTTTAGTCTTTATATTAGCTTATTAATAAGTCTATGGGTCTTAGTGTTAAGTTTAATTTATTATTAGTTAACTAGAACTATGATATTATAAAGGATAATTCTCTAAAAAAACATTATAGTTGTAAAATATAGCCCCAAAATATCGGATCCGATAAATTCCTTAAATGCCCTTTCAGCTTTATAAATAAAAGTTTATTTTTTTCTATTAATTACTTAAAAATCCTCATCTTTAGTTTAATTGCAGTTTTGGCACTTTTAATCTTAACCTTTGATCAATCACATCCAATGGCCCAGATTCATTTTAATGGTTACAGAAAAAAAAAATACTCTTATGAACACTAATGTTGACATTTTGACATTTTTTCTTTCTTTAAGTATTATGATCATTTTACCCTTCCAAATTACATAAATGGTCCTTATGGGTTTGCGAAAATTGCATCCATCGTCCCTAGGCTAAATTACATAAATGGTCCATGTCGTTTGGAAAAAATTGCGTCCATCGTCCCTTTTGTTTTTGAATTTTTTGTTCCAATTTTTTTTTTCGAACTTTTTTTTCAGAATTGTTTATTCGAAATACTTTTTTTTTTCGAAATTTTTGTTCCAAATAATTTTTCAATTTTTTTTCTGAATTTTTTTAGAAATACTTTTTTTTTCTGAAACAATTTTTTTTATAATTTTTTTTCGTGAGACGCGAAAAAAATTGAATTATTTTTTTTAATATTGTGTAATAAAAAAAATTGATAAAAAAATTCACTTTTGACAAAAAAAATAATCAAAAGTGAATAAAAACACAGGTGAAAACGTATAAAAAAAATTTTGAATTTTTTTTTTGAAATTCTTTTTAATTTTTTTTCTGAAATAAATTTTTTTAGAATTTCTTTTTGTGACGTGCGATTTTTTTAGATTAAAACGTAGAGGGACCATTTATGTAATTTACTCTAGGGACAGTGGATACAATTTTTAAAAATTCATGGGTAAAATGGTCATCACAATTTTTTTTAATCTTTATTACTCACATGAAGACAAAAATGTCAACATTAATGTTTAAATTCGCTACACAGAACTGCCATTTTTGACAACTATAGTGCTTTTTAGAGAATTATCCCTTTATAAAGGGTCGTTGGATTTGCTTGTGTTTCAACACATTTTCTTTTTGCTTGTTCTCACAGTCGACCTTGTGTGCTTGTACAAGTCGCTTTCCTTCCCCCTCATCTCTATAGAAAGAGGTGAGAGGGGAAGGGATTTGGTACTTTCATTCTTCCAATACTAATCGTAGTCGTTCGGTTAGGGAGATTATCTTGTGCAAGGTTTCTGTCTTTTATGTCGACATTTGTAAACTGCTCGTGTGTGTTCTTCATCGTTATCGAGGTAATACGCTCTAGTATCCACGTTGTTAGTCGATCAAATACTAACAAAAACCAAGAGTACATATAACAAAGGTGATCCACCACTTTCTAACAAGGTGTTGAAAATGAGGGGACCTCATCAAGAACACACCCCACAATTGATTAAAGACAAAACATAGTATAATGATAGAAAATACATACTCCGTAAACCATAACTAGAAAACAAAGTAACACACAACTATCAACTGGAACACAAGCCTTCTAAATCTTAACTTAATACATATACCCCCACTTTGTAAACTTGTTCATCAAACACCCTACCTTCATTAAATAAACATATTATCTTTAAGCTTTCATCAAAACTACATAAAAAGGAAACATAATTGTCTTTCATTTATACACATCAGTGTTTGTTGATTCATAACTCACGCGCAAACCCTTTTTCATGATTGTAATCAATAGCCATGGTTTGTATAAACCATTCAACATGGAAGAAAATTTTAATTATTAACATGATGTTTTTGTTGTAATTACTCGTCGATGATAATGGATAATGAATAGATTTGGAACAGATAAAGTAGCTATGAAGAATATAAGTGATGGTGGATCCGGAAAATCTAGTAGAAGTGGACGATAAAAAATAGTGGTTGTCAGACCTAATATTTTAACTCGTACTTGCACTAAATATGAGAGAAAGTAATTATCCAAGTTTGATACTAATATCGAGAGTAGTATAGCAATTAAGTTGTCCCTTATTAGAGCATGGAGTATGGAACAATTCGCAGCTCGCCAATTCCTACGTGGCCATCTCGCCAATGCGTTTTGTTAGAGGTGTACACATTACAGACATGCATAATTGATGTTGTATTATGTGCATTACTAATATGATTTTGTGTTGTACACATTGATTTTGATGATGCGCATATCATCTCCCTTTCTTTTCTTGTATGTGTACTCTTCTTTGAAAGTTTAGTGTTAGCAGACTATTCAAAACTTTTAATGCTTGCTATAAACGAGAATTTGAGATAGATGTGTATGGTGATCTAAACTATGCGAACAGTTATACCAAAGTGCAAAAAAGCATAGACGATGTAAAGAATTTATGTGGTTCTTGCGATCAAGATAATCATTTAACATCCATAAGCGAAGTAAAGGAATTTATCAAGTCATGAATTTCGGGTACATGTCTCCATGTATGTTACGTAATGTATGTATCTATGTAACCGAATTAGATGCACTTGTATTGTAGGAATAATTTCTTTCTTAATTAACTTAATCGTTGCGTTAACTTTGTTCCCATATTAATATGAATCTGGGGCTAAATAACATGCATCATGCATGTCAAACCTATTATTCTAATTGGTCCTCAAGCTACATCATGTCGACCCTGTTCATTCCAGGAATCATGAGTCAGTCTCAAGAACAAGTTTAACTTTGTCTTTCAGACGATCAAGAAAAATAAATCGACATAAAGGTTTGGGTGGTTCTCACAATCAACAAAATTATGTTACGTCCATAAGCCAATTACATGCATGCCATACATGTAGTACTAATCGTTCCTTAAGACACTACAACAATCGTGGGTTTCGCAGGCGAAATATCAGGGCTTTCGCCGGGGACAAGTCCCCTGTGAAAGCTTTCTCCGGGGTCAAGTCCCCGGCGAAAGTCCCCCGGTAATACCCTCTCGGGAATACTTTCCCCGGGGACTAGTTACCACCTTTCCCGAGGACATGTGGGTCCCACAGCCAATTGTCACCGGTCAAACATGTCCGACGTGGCATTAGTTTTTGCCGGGGACATGTCCCCGGGGAAAGGTGTTTTTGATTATTAATTTAATTACCTAATTAAATTAGTAGTCCGACGTGGCACTATTTTTCTTGGGGACATGTCCCGCAAAAAAGCACGTACCATTGTTGAGCTAATCTCTTTCGCCGAGGACATGTCCCACAGCAAAACTACACGCCATCTTGTTATGTTTTGTTTTTCAGGGACTTGTCCTCGGTGAAAGTTGTAAATGAAATTTGCTTTAGCACTTTCATGGGGACTTGTCCCAAAATAATTCAACCCATTTTGCGAAAATTGCCGCAAAATGGGTAATTCTAGATTTTTCCGAAATTTTCGGAAAAAATAAACAATGTCACAACTGTTTTTCGTAACTGTTTTATGCTACAACAACACAAATTCGCTAAACATAATATCATATATACCCATCAATCGCTAACATAGTTATCTTTTCCAAAATCGCCAAAACGGTTCCTAAACCGTTAACGCATGATCATCTACAAAACTATACATAAGCTACCTATCCGCAAATGGTCCAAAACTATACGTATAATCCATTTACGGGAATCCTAGCACATAAACGACATAATAAATAATGTTATTCTCTACAAACATATCCAAAACGTGTTAAAGTAACATAAATCGGCATCTCAAACCCCACTACCCCCACTCTAGTCCCGGTATCTCTAGACTCACCGGATGGAGTAGCACGGATCCCGACCCACCCACCTGGAGTAGCACCGATCCCGACCCACCGGTGGAGTAGCACACGATCCTGGGCGGGATCAGATTATCCCGCCAACCCGGAATGACCTCACAAACTCCATGACTGCTCCATCGACTCCTCTATGTAGCGAGCTCCTCGGTGCATTTTTGACTGTTTCCGTAGTGAGGACACGTCCGGCGCATCACGAGGTCGAGAGGCGCTAAAGGTCTTCTTCATTCCACTGCCGGGTAAGACCGACCTACACAGAATATGACCGCGATGCCTACCACCAATCACGTGCACGCAGAATCTCGCGGCCGGTCATGCGGGTCCCATCGGAGGTGCTCTCTTCCGCATCCGTATCATCTCGCTCATTTAGTTACAAAAAAAAAAAAAAAAAAAAAAAAAAAAAAGTAATATATAAGTCGTGATGCATTATATTTCATCAAAATGGGTGACTTTGAAAATAAATTTTACTTACATATCTAGTCTTAGATAACGGGACTCAAAGACATCGCCTCATATGGTTCGACGGTGAAGCCCTATCAAGTCTTCTCCAACCGCCCGCCTCGATTGTCCGCTCATTGTTTAGAAATAAAATCAATAAAGACACACCCAACACCATGTATATATAAAATAAAATGATTAAATAGTTTCTTACAAAGTTATGGCGAATAGCAACTAACGATCGAGATCCGTGAAGGCTAGAACTCGTGTTCGCCATGCGGTTTTGTCGGTTGACCTTTGATATCTTCGCTTCTTGGGGTTTGTCCAAAGCTTAACTGCGCATTTTAAATTATAAAACTATTATATAAATGAATTATTATTATTATTATTATTATTATTATTATTATTATTATTATTATTATTATTATTATTATTATTATTATTTTTTTTAAATTAAATCACCAAGTGACATAACACGGAATCGAACTCGGACCTCTCGTCTAAGCCCGAGCGACACATACCAAGCGAGCCACTATAATAATAATAATAATAATAATAATAATAATAATAATAATAATAATAACAACAACAACAATGATAATGATAATGATAATTATTAGTATTATAAAGTGTCGATCTAGAAATTTACCAACGCATCCCAATCCTCTTGCGTCTTGTTCATTTGATGACATCTTTTGATCTCCTCAATTTTCTCCACCCCACTGCTTCTTAGTAAAGTTATCTTTTTGTATCTATATTTGTTGTCATCGTTATGTTTTGGAGATAATACTAAATCATCAACAATCTTGTCTCCATTCGGGCTGACAATGTGTCGGTCGAGATCAAAGTAGTCTTTGCAATAAAATATAAATAAAAAAATATACAAATTTGAATAAACAAACAAGTTTGAATAAATAAACACAATAATTAAAAAATAAAGGTTAAAAAACTTACGTGTAGATGCTCATGGATGTGGGCCTTGGCGTTTAGGAACCTTAGCCCATGAATCGTAAAACATGGGAATTGAGTCCGTAACACCTCCCAACATAGTTGGAGAACCAAGAAGAGTGAGGGCCCACGTGTCTATAAAACCCTCTTGGTTGACCCGAAAATCGATCGACAGGATGACCATCCAATGCCCTCCTCGCCTTGAGTGTTGTGTTCTTAGTGGGACAACGCACCACCTTCCCGCCTTTCCCAATTTTAGTGTTTGGGTTGGCAGCTTTGGATTTAGAGCCTACAAGTAATCAAATTCAAGTGATGATGACATAAAATAACAAGTTATCAATTTAAAATAACATGTAATCAAATACAAGTAATCAAATTCAGAAATTCTTACGCTGGAAATTGGTGCCTATCCTCCTCGAGGGACCACGAGGTGGCGAATTACCTCCATCACCACCATGAGACCTAGCTACAACATCTGCCATCTGTTAAACGAACATAGAAATTAGTGAAGAAACATATATATAATTAAATAAATAAATAAATAAACAAACAAATAAACACATTTAACAGTATATATCAAAAAGATAATTATAATAATTAAATAAATAAACAAACAAATAAACACATTTAACCACTCGATAACAATTTCATTCAAATAATTAAGTGTTGTTCTACAAATTACAATTTGAGATTAATCTCCCACATCATCAACATAAAATTCAACATTATTAGTATTGTCATCTTCATCATCTTCATTCTCGTGGTCATCATCATCATCATATGCTAAATCATGAGGAACGTGATCATCATAATCAATATCATCTTCATCTTCCACAATAGTGATAATTGGTGGTGGTGCCTCAATTTCACCGGTTGAATATCTATATTTATAATGTTATAATCCAACCGATCCAACTCAAAGAGAGTGTGATATGTGATGAGTTGTTGTCATGTACAACATCCCGATTGTCTTCTACCACAATGATATTCGGGTTCCAAATCTTTCGATGATAAGAATCTTGGACGGCCTTCCAATTACCACGTTTACCGGAAATCAAGGTAAAAGACTTGTGTTGCTTGCGTTGCAAGAATGAATGGTTCATTTTGAAACGATACGATCGGTCATAATTTGCGTAATGTTGTTTCTATAAGTACAACATTTTACGCGACATCGTTATTAGTGTCGAACCATTTGACTATGAACAACACAACATTGAATGAAATATATGAAAACTCGAGAATTTCTTCAAGTGGCCATAATGCATTCCTCCATCGGGTTAGGGTTGAAATTCGCTATTTTGAGTTGAACGACGTAAATCACCGTCGTGTCTGATGAAACTTCACACCGTTGACTACGCAAGAGTTGATCGAGGCGCAATACATGATGGTCCACAAGCCAAAGCGAATAAGCTGGCGGTACAACTTAGGTCCTTCTTTACTTTTAATTCACGAATCTATGAAAAAGTTAAGAATAGATAGAGATGAGTAATAGTCGTTATTTTTACTGTGGTAATACATACAAGAAGTCTACCTTCATCTCAAACCGAGGAAATCCTTCTTGCAAGTCTCGCCAGAAATTCCACAGTAAATGTTCATGATATTAGAATAAGTCATCGAATAACAACTTCGTAAAACAAATTTTGAAATAAAGCGTACCTCTTGTACTCGTTCATATACGATTCGATTTCATGACCGTTGTGTAGTACGTACCATACTACTTGCTTCATTGTGTCTCCTTGAAACCGAACTAATGATAGTTTACCATTCTTTTGCGGTCGATCAAAACACCTCAAATCGACTTGTTGGCCTTGGACCGTCCTCATTCCGGTCGGGACGATTAAATCTCGTCTCAACACCCCAAAATAATGCGACGAAACTTAATGCTTCATCGACAATATAACCCTCCGCTTTTGAACCTTGAGCTTAGCTTTATTTCGACATAATTTTGAGCTTTTTCATGTATCTTTCAAATGGATACATCCACCACATGTAAACAGGACCGCCTTCAATAGCCTATTCGGTAGATGAATAACCAAGTGAATCATAATGTCAAAAAGCTAGAGGATATATTTGCTCGAAGCGCACAAAATATTGACCAGTTGTTCTCTAGCTTTCAACATGTCATCCACCATCAAAGTTCGAGCGCATATTTGATTGAAGAATGAACAAAGCTCGATTATTGGTGTTGCGGTGGTTTGGTCTTTCAAGTAATTTTGAAGTCCAGAGAAGCAACCGTTGCATCATTATGTGACGATCATGAGCCTTCAAGCTGTTATGTTGCTATCATTGTCGGTCACTTTATGCTTGAATTTAGATCCAAACCCATCAGGTAGTTTAACACCTTTGATGAATTAAGAAAAAAAATCAGGATATTAGAATAAGTTGTCAAAATGAATACGCGAATTAATTGGAACAAAGAAATTTTCAAATAAAACGCGTACCTTTAATGAATTGACAAAAAAGTATTCTTTCTTTGGTTGTGAAAGAGTATGTAGGATGAGGCTTAGAGCACTTCCCATTTCCTTTGTTGACGAGCCACAAGTCACTACGAATATTCAAATTTTGTACGTCTTGTCTTGCCTTGTTGGTGTCTTTTGATTTGTCATTCATTAACAAAGTACCCAACACACTCTCACACACATTTTTTTCAATATGCATGACATCTAAATTTTGTTTTAGTGTAAGAAAAGACCAATACTCTAGCTCGTAGAAAACAAATTTTTTTGTCCAATTCAATTCACGATCAGTATCACGTTTTTTTTTCGCACCACCATATCTTGGATGTTTCCCCGGGAGACGTTTAGGCAATCTTCTTAGTTGATCCAAGATGTCATCAATGGTAAATTTTCTAGGAGGGTCTGTATCATCTACCTCTGTATAGAATGCCCTTCTGTTCTTCCTCCATTTATTGGTCGTGCTTAACAATCTTCTGTGACCAACATAAGCGGTTTTGTTTAACACGCGCATAGCTGGAGTGCCTACATTACATGTCGGACATGCCTTGTAACCTTGCCCACTCCGGCCGGACAAACTACTTGACGGGAAAGTCATTGATAGTCCATAAAAGCGCCGCTTTCATACGAATTGGTGCTGTAACAACATCCTTAGTCATGACTCCATTTTTCCATAAAGTCTTTAGGTCATCAATCAAAGGCCTCGGGTAAATATCAATATCCTTCCTTGGTGATTTGGGGCGGAGTTAACAATGTCAACATAAGAGAAGTCTCTAATACATATCCAGGAGGCGTATGTATGTGGTTAATATGACCGCCATAGGTCGTATGGTGACTAAGGTTGCCGCACGGATTGAAACCATCGTGACCAATCCTAACCGGACATTTCTTTTTCTTTAGAAAGTTCCTTGAATACTTGATGTCAAATTTCTTCCATGCTTGACCATCAACCGGTGTAGCATCTTACCGTTCTCCCTAGGCGCCCTGACGCATGCCAAGTCATATGTTTTGCGGTGTGTTTAGACTTGTACAAATGTTGTAGTCTAGGAATGATAGGAAAGTAGCGCAACACCTTGTTAGGAACTTTCTTCCCAGTGTGTTCTTTTCTTTCCATCTACTAGCGTCGCAGATCGGACAAGTATGCAAATCTTCGTTACCGCCCCGATATAAAAAGCAATCATTTACACAAGCATGTATCGATTCATATCCTAACACGATAGTTTTAAATGTCTTCTTTATTTCATAGTATGACGATGGCATGTTGTATCCTAGAGCTGGCGGAAAACTTCCTTGAATAAAGTTAGGAACTCATTAAATGTGGTGTCACTCACTTTACCTTTGACCTTGATGTGCGTAATCTTTACCATAGAGTCTAATGAAGACATCGACTCACGAGTGGGTATAGTTTTTCGTTGGCGGTGGCAAGTAACTCCTCATACTCATTACGTTGAGGAATTGCGTTACTTGTCTCGCTAATATTTCCTTGAGTTGGATCATCCGGTTTGTTATTGGACCAATATCATAAAGGAACTCGGCTATGTCACTCATCCTGTGGTGTCTTGTGTTGTGTCTGTTGTTCGGGCATCCGACTCACCATGATTATACCATTTTGTATAACTATGGTCCCGACCATTTGCGTGTATGTGGTCAAACAAAATTCGTGCTTTATCTAGGGTAGGTTTAAACAACGAGCACGGGGACATTTTATATTCCCATCAATTTGTGGAAAACTAGAAGGGGGTTGAATAGTTTTACCAATTTAAAACTTCCTTTTAAATATTTAGATCGACTTATGTCAATCTATTTGGTTGTTTATGTTGGACGTTGATAGATAGATATATAAACATATAATGAAAGATAAAGAGTAAGAAGCACATCACCACGACACAAGTTATTTATAGTGGTTCGGCTACAAGGACACCTTCCTTGCCTACTCCACTCCCGAGTCACCTACTCGAGAGTTCGTAAGCACTACACCAAATCTCCTTATGGCGGAGAAGCCTTCTGGCGTCGCTTAACCTTTTTCGGTACAAAGCTAAATACCGGGTTCTTTCACACCAAGGCGAACCACACCTAACACAACGTCGCCTACCCTTTATACGGTGCTAGGCTAACCACGAGTTCTTTCACACCTTAGGAGAACTAATCCTATCCTGGCGTCGCCTACCCTTTATTAGGTACTAGGCTAAGCACCTAGTTCCATTATGGAGGAACTACTACCCTTCACGACACAACACCTATTATCAAGGAGATCTACTCCTTGTTACAACACCATCAAGGATATCACCATCCTTGTGAATAAATAAACACTTATATGTATAACGATGCACCTCATCGATTATCGACCTAAGCATTCTTCCCAAATGCTACTTGATTTGATTCTTCGGCATCCTTCACTAATGCCTTTGACACAACGCTTGGCACCCTTCACTAATGCCTTCGTCTTGACACCTTAAGCATTCTTCACTAATGCTTTGATGCGGATGATGAGCACCTTTCACTAATGCTTTCATCTTGACACTTTCGGCATTCTTCACTAATGCCTTCAACCCAACATCTATGGAGAAAGGAAGAACTATCAACAAGAGAACCTTCGTTGTCTTGATGATGACGAAGCATGGCAACTCATGGACTTGAGCTTGCGTCTTCAAGATGTGGTGATCTTTCCTTTAAGAGGAACCTACAAGATCACACAAAAACAAAGAGAAAAGCTACATAGATCTCTTGGATCCGAGGTTAGAGGTTAGAATACTTGGGGAAGTATGTGTGTAAAGGGATGACAAGTAAGGAAGAAATGGCTCTCTATTTATAGAGAAAATTCTCTCTTGTTTCCCGGATCCACGGATCCCTTCCACTGGGATCCGGCTAGCACAAAGCTAGGGATCCGTGGAGCGCTCCTCTTTGCCCATGGGTATTTTTGGTTATGGGTCATGGGTCATGGGTTATGGGTTGATCCATGGTTTTCTTTCTAGATACAATGAACTTAGATAAGTGGTATATATAAAACCATGGGTTATGGTTCAATACCATTTGCTAGTTTCTACCCATTTTAGTATTTACATGTTTTACCTTATTTTAGTATTTACATGCTTTTACCCATTTTAGTATACTTAGTTTAAGTATATGCTAACCCAATATGTAAACACTAGTTGTTGTACATATATATATCTAGATCATAAAATCACTTATACTTGTTTTAGTGTTTTATGTGAAAATGTGAATATGTTAGAAAACTATTAGTTCAAACCATTTACGTATTTTATTTGTTTCGTTAATATGATTTTACTTTTGTTATCGACAAAACATTAGAAGATCGTAAAATATAAATAAGCGTTTTACGGCTTATTTGTATTAACAATCTCCCCTTTTGTTGATGACAAAACATAAAATTATTTTAAGGAAAAGCTAAAATTAAATAGCGTTTAATTGTAGTTTTACTTTCTTCTCCCCTTTTGTCGAAACAAAAGTGTTAAAAGAAACTAACACAATTTTATAAGAAAAATTATAAAAGATGTAACGAGAGCAAGTGGCGGAATGGTACTCGTCTTAACTCCCCTTGACGAGTCCATCCCTTTGAAAAAGGCGTCAAGGACATAGTGTAAAATAAGCTACTTGTGTTTGCAATTAAGTTTGCAAATGGTTCGTCTAAGTAATGACGTGCTCCCCCGAATATTGCAAAGTTGCAATGGGGTATCATGAAGTGTAATCCAAAATTGGATTAAGTTGCAAATGATTTTGCAATATTGTTTGACACAAAGCTCCCCCTAGCTTTTATGGTGTCAAAATCTTCATGTGTTATTTTGAAAATCTACAAAGTAAAGGTTAGAAAGACAAGAGTATAGTGCATAATTTCCTGCAAGAAAACTCAAGTTAGTACAATTCTGTGCTTCTGTACCACGGATCCCACGGTTCCCTTCTTGGAGGGATCCGTCTAGGCAAAATGGAGGGATCCGGCTGTCTGTTGACAGTTTCTTCATCAATGAAGATGTGTCAAGTAATGCTACTATGATGATGATATATATATGAGCAATACAGATCACAACGCACAACACATAGCAAATAGATGTTCATTCAATAAAACAAGAGATAATCAACTAAATCTCTAAAACTAAGAGAATGAGCTTAACCAAACAAGTACTCATAATGCTAATAAGTTACTCCAAATTAGTGATTCAACTAAAGAACTTAATTACGAAAAGGTGTCCTAAGCGTTCTAGGTTTGAGCTTACGACTATTATGCTCATTGTGGTTTAGGCTTGTTAACCTCTTGAAGCGTTCGAGGAGGTGATGAAACATGAAACGATGCTCTTGGCGTAATTCATGTATCAACCTTTCAACGTGTTTACAATGATAGCAATCCTTGTTATGGTTTTGAATTTCTTGAAGTGAAAGTTCAAGTGAAGTGGGTTGAGGTTCTTCAAATAAAGGAGGATTTGGTTGAGACTCATTTAGTGGTGGCTCTATAATGCTTGTGGCTAGAGGTAAAGAGACATCAACTTCCATTTGGTCAGGTGGTTGCTTTTGATGTCTTCTCATAATCCAAAATGGACTATTGGGAGGGATGATAGAGTTTGCTTTTGGATCAAGTGTTGATTCAATATTTTGATTTTGTGGCTCAATCTTTTCATGTGAATTGGATGGTAATGGTGAAAGATGAGATGGCCAAGAGGGTAAGTCTTCTACATTGTGAGAGTGTGAAAATGATTGTGAAGTATCTCTAGGTACTAATGATGTTGGTTGAGTTGTGGGGGGTTTGTTTGCTATGGTAGAATTTGGTGAAGATATCCTAGTGGGAATCTTATTCTTGGGGATTAGTTTGATTGGTTTCCTTGATGTGGGAGAAATCCTAGCATTGGTGGACTTAACGGAGATGATTCGGTTGAAGAAACTTCGTGTATGATTCTAGCAAGTTTCTTGGGTGGTTCTTGGGTGGATGAGTGAGCACTAGGAGCCTTTCTCATATTGAAATGACTAAGGAAATGGTTGCAATTCTTGATATTTGTGTGAGATGACTAAAGTGTTCTAGGCAATGTGGTTTATAAAGAGAAGATCTTGGCAATTTGTATTTAAGACTTAATCCACTAATGTTCATGGAAATGTGATGATTGACATGCACAAGGTTGAGATTCGAGTTTACACGATCTAGGAACTCATTTAAGATGAGATGGAGTGTTTGGGTTAGCAATGTTAGACATATCTTGTCACCGGATCCCACGGTTCCCTCCTTGGAGGATCCGTCTAAACTATTCCTAGGGATCCGCTCTCGTGATTATAATGATTTGAAATGAGGTTTCTAGAAGCTAAAGCCTATCTTGATTTGGGTGTTTCACTCTCCTAAGTGTTTTAGGATGAGAGGGTACTTGAATGATCATGAGTAATAAGTGTTTGTAGCTAATGATTGTTTCTTATGGAAGGAGGATAGGACAAGATGACTACCAATGGATATCCAAGGTTAACACTAAGTGTTTTGGAGGTGTTAAGTCATAATAAATGATCCTAGTGATCGATTTAAGCTTGTGATGAAATTTGAAAAATCCTTAAAATTATAGGAATTGAAAAACTAATTTTGACTCATTTTGAAATAAGAATGACTTGAAACAATTTTCTAAAATGTTTAATTTGTCTACTTAAGTGTTTTGAAAGATGAAAATTTGGCTTGTGAGTAATGGGCGGAAATATGGTGGTTTTGATGTGTTAGTAAATCAAGGCGTATTTAGACTAAGATCTTAAGTAAGCCTTTAGTGAGTCTAAGCTTTTCTTATCATGGAATAAGACTTAGTTGGGTTCTAAAGCGGATGCTTAGCTAATGTGAAGTTTATCTAGAAAGCAATCTTGATGTAGGAAATGCGGTATTGCTTATCTGGCGACACGGATCCACGGTTCCCTCGAGGAGGGATCCGGCTAGGCTATTCCTAGGGATCCGGCATCTGCGGATCGAACCTATTCGAGAAATGATGTGCGGGTTTTGCACATTATTACGTCTATAAAACAAGCAATAAGAACAAGCAAGCCATCATATAGCACGAAACAATATCCAAAATACCATAAACCAACAATGCTAAAAGAAATCATTCAAACATAAGATAAATGAAAATAAGCACATTCTATTGTCTCTTTCGTCAATTCTTCCTTTTTCTTTTTGACTTAGTGAGATTATAGCGAGGTTTTGAATCATGCCTCTTATTTGTTTGAATTCAGCGGTCTCGTTTGGAATGGTTGGAAGTTGTTCGTGGTATTCAAGAATGTCCAATTTGATGTTGGATACGGGTCGATGTCCTCCTCATCTTCTTCTTCTTCTTCTTCTTCTCGGCCGAGGAGTCCGAGAGAAACTTGGGTTTCTCTCCATTGACCATGAACCGTTTAGATGGTTGTTTGGTAAGGGTACCATGGCGTGATCGGAAGGTAATGGTCATCGTTGATAGGGGATGGTTGCAATGCACTAACGTGCTTACAAAGTCGTGTTAGGAGCATACCATATGGGAGTACCATGTTGGAAGCTTTGAATACCCGACCATTCTCCTTACCATGTAATAGGCAAGATTAAATGGCCTTTGGTGGATAAGACAATAGATCATTTGCACAAGGCATGCGTTTGGATGATCTTTGTTTCCAACTAGGCTAATGATGTTTTCTAAGGATTTCTTCCCATTTTCTAAACATGGGATGCATTTCAAAAGTTCCATTTAAAGGGATCACGGTGAATGAGCTTTTGTTACGATCGTAACAGGATTGGTTGGTCCTAATTTTAAAGATAGTATCACGAATGGTTTCGGGATTGTCGAGAGGAGTGTTGTAAAGAGGCTTAGGATCAAGTGCAAGGTTTTGGCGTTAATTGCCCAATCTTGAGTACATACAAATTCCTTCACAAGGAATGCGAAGAATTTGAGCAAAAGTGTTGAGAGGAAGAGTAAAGTTTTGTGTGTTGATGATAAAGGCAATTGAGATGCTATTATCGGTGTTTCTAATGATCCTAAAGCTTTTGTAAAACTCAAAAATAAAACCGGACAAATTTGTTCATCAATGTCAAGAAGACAATCAAAGTTGATTGTCGAGAAAACTTGACGAATGTCGGTATCTTCAAGGAAACATTCCTTGACTACGACCTTCGTGAATAAGTCGTTTTGTGAGGCTTTTGAAAATTTTACGGTTAGTTTTGGTCGGGCCCCTTTACGATAGTAGTGAGTAAGATAGTGGGCGGTGTCATGATGATCTTGTTGAGTGGCTTTGGGCATGGTTGGTCCTAGAAATACAAATTTTCCAATTAGGTAAAATTAGTTGGAAATGGGTTTATGGTTTTGATTTGTATTAACAATGTTGTGAACACAATGTGATTTAGTTAAAAAGCCCTTTTCATGATTAATTTGAAAACCCTAATTAAATTAATTTGATTATAATTTAAGGAACCATAAACCCTAGAATGAAGATGATGAAAATTAGAACAAGTTAATGTAATTACTTACAATGGTGTTCTAGGAAGGAATACTTGAGGTTATGGAAGCCAATGAGGATGGATTCGATAGCTTGGTCGTTTTGTGTTATGAGAATAGAGGAAAAAGATCGGTGGTGATTTTTGAAAGCGTATAGGTGAGTTACATTCCACGGTTCCCCGGATCCTTTGTATTTGGGATCCGGCTAGTACAACTAGAGGATCCGGCTACTATGAACATAAAGAGGTTGTTTGACATTATTTTTGTAGTATGCTTATGGAATAGCTTACCAAAAAATAGTTCGGAGGTTTTAGATGACGATTGTTTTGGATGACGGCTTTTGATGAATCTCATATCGAGGATGTGATGCGGCGTTAAAAAATATTATTCCGATGGCGAGAAAGGTGGAAGAGTGACGAAAGAGACTTCTAACGCTCTTAGTGTTTTAATAATCAAAGTAGTACTTGTGAAAATAAGTAGAACTCAAGTATCCTATCTAATGAAAAGTAGAACATACCTCTATGCTTCTTGATTTGGTATAAGACCAAAAATACTTCATGAGCTTTTAAAGTAATCCTTTGTACTTGATGTACTTAAGTTGTGATTACTTTAAGAATCCTTCCTTGAATGTTGACTTCATCTTTGAATGAAGATTTTGGGAAATTCTAGCATGAAAATTACTCGAAGCGGAATATTGTTAGAATCATCTATCAATGTCCAACAAAATGATTTAACGAAAATATGATCCCAAAAAATCCTTCTTTGTAGTTTTCAAACATACGGATCGTATCAAGTCTTTAAAGTACAATATACTTTAAGAAACTTGGTTCTGAAGCTCGATGCCAATTGTGGAAAACTAGAAGGGGGTTGAATAGTTTACCAATTTAAAACTTCCTTTTAAATATTTAGATCGACTTATGTCAATCTATTTGGTTGTTTATGTTGGACGTTGATAGATAGATATATAAACATATAATGAAAGATAAAGAGTAAGAAGCACATCACCACGACACAAGTTATTTATAGTGGTTCGGCTACAAGGACACCTTCCTTGCCTACTCCACTCCCGAGTCACCTACTCGAGAGTTCGTAAGCACTACACCAAATCTCCTTATGGCGGAGAAGCCTTCCTGGCGTCGCAACCTTTTTCGGTACAAAGCTAAATACCGAGTTCTTTCACACCAAGGCGAACCACACCTAACACAACGTCGCCTACCCTTTATACGGTGCTAGGCTAACCACCGAGTTCTTTCACACCTTAGGAGAACTAATCCTATCCTGGCGTCGCCTACCCTTTATTAGGTACTAGGCTAAGCACCTAGTTCCATTATGGAGGAACTACTACCCTTCACGACACAACACCTATTATCA
Organism: Chrysanthemum lavandulifolium; assembly: GCA_022545495.1. Classification (NCBI taxonomy): domain Eukaryota; kingdom Viridiplantae; phylum Streptophyta; class Magnoliopsida; order Asterales; family Asteraceae; genus Chrysanthemum; species Chrysanthemum lavandulifolium. The sequence goes on along the minus strand of CM040246.1, from coordinate 43,981,993 downwards.
AGGAGATCTACTCCTTGTTACAACACCATCAAGGATATCACCATCCTTGTGAATAAATAAACACTTATATGTATAACGATGCACCTCATCGATTATCGACCTAAGCATTCTTCCCAAATGCTACTTGATTTGATTCTTGGCATCCTTCACTAATGCCTTTGACACAACGCTTGGCACCCTTCACTAATGCCTTCGTCTTGACACCTTAAGCATTCTTCACTAATGCTTTGGCGCGGATGATGAGCACCTTTCACTAATGCTTTCATCTTGACACTTTCGGCATTCTTCACTAATGCCTTCAACCCAACATCTATGGAGAAAGGAAGAACTATCAACAAGAGAACCTTCGTTGTCTTGATGATGACGAAACATGGCAACTCATGGACTTGAGCTTGCGTCTTCAAGATGTGGTGATCTTTCCTTTAAGAGGAACCTACAAGATCACACAAAACAAAGAGAAAAGCTACATAGATCTCTTGGATCCGAGGTTAGAGGTTAGAATACTTGGGGAAGTATGTGTGTAAAGGGATGACAAGTAAGGAAGAAATGGCTCTCTATTTATAGAAAATTCTCTCTTGTTTCCCGGATCCCACGGATCCCTTCCACTTGGGATCCGGCTAGCACAAAGCTAGGGATCCGTGGGCGCTCCTCTTTGCCCATGGGTATTTTTGGTTATGGGTCATGGGTCATGGGTTATGGGTTGATCCATGGTTTTCTTTCTAGATACAATGAACTTAGATAAGTGGTATATATAAAACCATGGGTTATGGTTCAATACCATTTGCTAGTTTCTACCCATTTTAGTATTTACATGTTTTACCTTATTTTAGTATTTACATGCTTTTACCCATTTTAGTATACTTAGTTTAAGTATATGCTAACCCAATATGTAAACACTAGTTGTTGTACATATATATATCTAGATCATAAAATCACTTATACTTGTTTTAGTGTTTTATGTGAAAATGTGAATATGTTAGAAAACTATTAGTTCAAACCATTTACGTATTTTATTTGTTTCGTTAATATGATTTTACTTTTGTTATCGACAAAACATTAGAAGATCGTAAAATATAAATAAACGTTTTTACGGCTTATTTGTATTAACAATTTACTATTTGAGAAAATTTGGCAACATTTCCCTCAACTCCCAAATATGTGCATTAAAGACATATTCGTAGGAGTAAAGGGAAACAACGTTGAAATTTTCACAAATAGTAAATCAATTATACGCATTCATATCTAAATGAGACTAAACATTCAAAAAGCGATCCCAAACAGGGGACTTTCCGAAATTAATTTCTAATAAATTAATTTGGACGGTTTTCTATGGGATGATTAACCCGGACGGGACTTTTCCGAAATTAATCACTAAAGTCCTAAAATCATTTACAACAGTTCAACACAATCAAATACCATACAATACTATGAGCTTATTTGTTTAATCTTATTTGTAGCTTATGAGCTTATTTGTTTTTCGGCTTAAATATCATAAGATTCAATTTTCCGGCTTATATATGTTTATTATATCATAATATACTTATATAAGCCCCAAGTCTCCAAATAAGCTGGAATATTGAAGCTCGTGAAATATAAGCCGATAACAAATAAGCTCATAAGCCCACTTATATATATTTTTGACATGAAGAATTAACTTTGTTATTGTTTGATCATGCAGATATCAAGATTGATATATAAAAAAACATATAAAATCTATATAAAAACATAATGTGGTCTTATATAAGCTTATTTCGTAAGACACAATTTTCTGGCTTATTTGGAGACTTGTGAGCTTATATAAGCTTATTATATCATAATATACTTATATAAGTCTAAGTCTCCAAATAACCCGAAAATTGAAGCTTATGAAATATTAGCGAAATCAAATACCGTTTATTACTTGTTTCAGTAATAAATCGATTTATTACTTATGAAATATGTGTGAAATTCAAGTTTTATGCAACAAATATATTTTTTCTCGATAATTTTATTTTTATAAAACAAATGCTTTGTTTGTTTATATATATGTGTGAAATAGTAAGGGTGTGTTTGTTTCGGGTTATATAGTCGACTTATGACTTATTTAGTTTTGGCTTATATTTGAAAAGTTTGAAAGATAGCCGGCTATATAACCCAAACAAACACTTCTTTAGCCAAACAAACGCCTTTGTGGATTGCTTGTTTGAGCAAAGCATAAACCAAACACCAGTGTGGGTCAGCATTTGGACAACATAAACCACGCGCCTTGTGGGTTGTTGTTAACCAAACGCACCCTATCCCGAGTTTGAACCAAGCACACCTAGTATTTTTATGTTCATAGGTTCGTCTAGAGATCATTGTCTGCAGTATTTCTCAAAAGCGGTTCTAAGTACTAGTGGCATTTATATGATAATTCAAGAAAATGATTACAAAGAGTATCGTATGCGCTTCTAAGTACTAGTGGCATTATCTGATAATTCAAAAACGGTTCTGAACCCAAACAGCTTGATCCGCCTATGTATATATTCCTTTTAAAAATGGTTCAGAACCCAACGCAAACTGGAACTCTAAATACTAGCTACCCCTTCGCAACTACTATTATGCCAACAAGTCAATGACATTTATCTTTCCATACACAGCTTTAAGGGAACTGAAATACAACAGTACTAGAATTATAAAGAAGGAGATACATAGAATTGAGTTTTACTCTTTTAGCAAGGTAGTGAAACATAAACACAGGCGGTCTCGACAAAGAGCTAAAAAAACATATACAAAAATTAATGACTATAAAATTTCACGGAGACATGTCCCCTACAAACATAAACACAAAAAAAACCTCGGTTGTGGGGTCTCGAGAGCGGGTGCGTTGTGGTCTCGACTTAGTTCTCGGCTTGGTATCGGCTTTAGTTCTCAACAAAGACTATACCAAAAACAAAATTAACAAAAAAATTATTAAAAAATCAAAAACTAAAAACAATTGACAAAATTTATAAACAATTAACAAAATTTATAAACAATTGACAAAATTTACACAAATTAACAAAAATAAAAAACAGTTAACAAAAATTAAAAATTAACCAATGATAGGGGTTGTGGGGTCTCGAGAGTAAGAAATAAGAAGAGAAGAGAAAGAATCAAACAATTAGAGGGTTTGAGGAAAGAATTAAACAATTAGAGGGTTTGAGATGCATCGTGCACAGTGGTGCGCGTGTCGTTGCAGTGGTGGAGATGGTGGTGATGTGGTGAAGTAGTGGTGGTGGAGATGGAGATGGAGGTGGTGCTGTGGTGAAGTAGTGGTGGGGGAGATGGAGATAGAGAGAGCTGAGGAAGATGATGGGTGGGTTTTTTTTTTTTTTTTTTTTTTTTTTTTTTTAAGTGAGACGGATCTGTTAATATTGAGGTCTATTTTACTCTTAACTTTTGGCGGGACATGTCCTCGTGAAAGTACTCTTTATCTTTAGTGAGACTTTTGGCGGGACATGTCCCGAGGAAAGGTTTGGCGGGATAAAGTAAATGAGAAGATGGAAAAATAAAAATTTCGCCAAAACTTTTAACGGGGACATTGATAACGCTACACGCGTCGTTCGGGGTCAAAGGAACTTCCTTTTCTTCGAGCAAGTTTTATAACACCCTAGGCAGTGAACCTAATCGTTGTAGTGTAGTATTAGGGTAAGCCACGGGTATTGATATCGTTCTCTAGGGGAATAGGAATGCTAGTGAGAAGTTACTACGCTAAGGTTGGGGTTGAGGAAGATTATTTTTATCTTTTTATGTTTTTAGGAAATGGAAAGGTACGAATCTCGGGGTTTGGATTTGGGGGTTGGTATTGCTACCGATTACTCTACTTGTCTAATTATCTAATCTAAGGTGTATGTAGTCTATGTCTAATTATTGTGTGCTCGTATGATGGTTTAAAGATGTGTTCACTTAGGTTTTACTACTCCTTAATTATCTCCTATTGATGGTTGAATTGTCACGTCCTTATTCTTAATTGCGTTGTGTGTCTAAAGTCGTAGGGTATCGTTTATCCTAACTCTTTGAAGTTACCAAAGGGTCTCGTCTACAAGACCCACTAGGGTTTATAAACTCTAACTCTAAGGCCTCTTTGGATGGTTTAGCTTACAACCACTCTAAGTGCTATAACCTAAGGTTCACAAAGATTAATCAAGCATTAAGTACACAACGAATGACCTATCGCATTACTAGATCATTAACAATTAAGATAAGAGACAACCAATCAATATTTAATAATTAAGTTTCATATTCCTAAGCAAACACACAAGTAAATTAATGGGACATGGAGAACATGCAAGCATACACACAAATAATCAAAGACATAATTGAATTAATGAAGTAAAACACTTATCTTGATGTAAGATAGGGTTTGGAACCCTAAAATCTTGTACAAGACAGCCTTGGTTCGGTTTAGGTTTTACTCCAAAAGACTACACACAAATCTTGAAAATTGGATTCTATATATAAGATTACATATGCGACGGCGTCACCTTATGTTTTGTGACGCCGTCGGATCGCCATCATTAGGGTTTCGTCTTGGCCACGTTAGTCTTGCGGCGGCGTCACCTTGTGCTTGTGACGCCGCTCGTCGGCGCCGTCTGGATCGAATCTAGGCCGTCGAGTTGCGACGGCCTACTCTTTTAAAGCGACACCGTCACTTGAAAATAAGAGATTTGGCTTCGTCCGTCACAAAATCCTCCGACGGCGTCGCGATTAAGCGATGACGCCGTCACCTTGTCTTTTCAAAGCGGTTGGAGTGTCTCGATTCTTGACTTTGGCCATTTTCTTCGTATATCCGCGCCTTTTCGTCCAAATAAGTGCCATTACGACAATTTGCCTTCAAGAGACCTAAAAGTGAAAAGGAACGATATTAAGTAATAACGGATACAAAAGTGATCAAATAAGGGCTTAAACGACCCTCAAAAGGTACATTTTAAAACCTTATCAAATATCCCTACACTTGGTATTTGCTTGTCTTCAAGCAAATGTGCTTTTAGCCAATTAATTTATAAGTTAAGGGTCATGAAGCATTGGTTTAAAACAGTCCACAACACATATAAGCCCATAAAAGTCATAACAAGCACGAAATTACATACTAGCACCTCACATGGGGTGTTTGGATACTCGCATCTCTCCGGTGTATATGAAATATAACAAGTTGGAAATGGAAGATAAACACTCATTAACCGGTCCTAGTACATAGATTACCATAGGCTTGAGAATAGATCAAACCTCCATCGCTTTGGCGTAAGCACCTAGGAAAGACTATCAAAGAGGTCTTTAAAGGGTTGTAACGTTAGGCTTACGGTAGGAAACAAAGGGTTTGGTGGGATAGGCTATTTAGTGGTGGCAAGTCAAAAATCTTTATGTTACAAGCATACGAAGAATGGCGTTGCTAAGCCAAGACTCGACACTCTAAACTCAAGATAATGAAACAAACAAACATAAATTTAAAGGATAGATGTAGGATGGTAGCCCGTATTTTTTTTTTTTTTTTTTTTTTGAACACTCTATTTTTTTTTTTTCTTTTCTTTTTTTTTTTTTTTTTTTTTTTTTTTTCATACACTTTTACTCTACCATCCTCTACGGTAACATCAAAATGATAGGGATTTATAGGCACATCCCTACACTTGAGTTTTATTACTCTAACACTAATTTGACCCGAATTGAAAAGATCAAAACACTTGGGGTGCGTTATTACGCAAATTAGGGAATTTAGCGTTCCCTTCCAATCATTTTATAAACTTTAACTTTTCCCATGAATCCCAATCGTCCCAAAGCGTGTACAAAGGATATGACTCGACTTAGCAACTCTTGCAAGCAACTAGATAATTGAACTAAGGGTTTAGGGTGATAACAATAATGCACTAAAAGTGAGTGCATACTGGGGTAGGCTAAGGCGATTTGGGTGTATATTTGGGGTGGGGTGTAAACAATGCTCTTCATTGATATTCGGAAAAATCAAAATATCACGAGAACCGCGAAAAGGATAGGCTTTGAGGGGTTAACTAGGGTATCGTGTACTAAAGATGAGTACAACGCAAAGGGTGTGGGGAATTACTCAACCGATGTGGAAGAAGTAATTATATTACGGGTATCAAACAAGGGTTATCCTAATGCCTCTTATCATTTAGTTATTCCTAACTACACAAGTGTAGTCTTACTAGCGATCTCGGAATGCATCACAAAACAAGTTCTAGAATCTAATATACTACGGTTCACACTCTAAGCATTGAAGATGAATGCTTTTAATTCCTACTAATCTAAGGCGATCCTCACATTTTGGGTGGAATTTAGGTGGTAAAGGGTTTTGTGCTAGTCATGCAACTTCCTATCCGTGAGGCGCTTTTGTTAAGACTAATGGCCCACTCCTATATATCATGAAAATTTCAAATTTGGTGCCAAAATTACCCTAACCGACACTTTCTCATGGTTTATTACACAAATACAATTGGACAAAGCAAATAATCAAGGATAAGCATAGTTTCAAAGTTCCGTTTATTTTCCCTCCCTACACTTAAACCGAACATTGTCCCCAATGTTCCCGAAAGTATCAAAGTTATGATAATGGAAGGTAATAAAAACGAAAGAAACTAATACTCCCCGATTAGCTCGGTAGGATCCGTGTGAAGTAGTGGTTAAATCCTTTCCAAGAAGAATGTGTGCGTGAAAAGCTCCTTCCAATCTTTTGTTTCTTCTTGATAAATAAAACACGCACATTTGAAGAAAACAAACGAAACCTTCGAGTAAAATTGGCGGTAATAATATATATAAGACTCGACTAAACTAAGATATAATGCTTGTGGAATGGATGTTTACGAATTTACGAAAATTAAGACACGGAAAATTCCAAAAGTTCATAAGTAGCTCGTAAAAGCGAGAAAAAAAATAATCTGTTGTTTTACTCCTTCCTAACGCCGTCGAGTTGCAATCTGACGCCGTCAGTTATCCCGACAAAAAGCGGTCTGCGATTTTCGGAAAAATTCGGAAAATTTACATCTTTAGAATCTGGAAAATTTCGCAAAACATCCATTATGACTCGATACAAGCATTTGACTCGAACAAACACACATATATATCTTTTAATGAATTGATATTACGATGTTTACGTTTCTTTTGAAAACGTGTGTAATCCTCCCTACACTTATCCTTTATGTAAAATACCTTTATATGCAATTAAGGCGAGGTTAAAGACAAAATAAAGCATTTTTACAAATTCAAACATGAGAATAAACAATTAATAAAAGATATCGACACACAAATGAAAATGAAAACAAATACACATGGGTTGCCTCCCAAGAAGCGCTTGTTTTTGTTCGAGTCACGAGCGACTCTACCCTTATTTAACGGATAAAGGGAAGTTTTCCTACACTTAAGTTTAAGTGCGGGTGATAGTAGCAACACACACCCTTAGGGTGGAAATTTGCTACGTGAGGAGAGGTGATGGGTGATTTATATGCTCAAAGGAGTGTGCTCCATTCATTATAACCTTACCTAATTCAATTGGTGTAGTGGGTGAATCAAATCTCTCTCCTAAAATGGATCATCTTCTATCAACTTCAAAAGATTCTTAGTTAAGGATCCATCTTGACCTAATAAACCCGGTTTAAACCCATAATGTTTCTTGTTATCAACCATGAATGGGTGATATAAGTGTGTAAGGTCATGGGTTACTCCTATATTAGCTTCCACTCTACATGGCCTAGAATATACCACCTTTATCAAGCAACTACCGGACTATCTATTTTGATGGGTAGATTGGGGCCTAATTCAATTCAAGATTCACATCTAAAGGCGGAAAATTAGGTAAGGTTTTTGGTTGAGGCTCCTATTTTGATGGGTAGATTGGGGCCTTTATCAAAATTAGGAACTTCCCTAGGACTAAGAGAGAGGTCATGACAACAAGCATCTAAACCTACATTCTCTAGTGGCGTTTGGTCCAAAGGTTCTATATCAATAGGGGTTCCTATAGTCTCTTCTACTTCTCCCGGGTAAGTTATAGGTGATGTGTGTTCCTCAAGTGATGGTAGGGCTTGTGGGCTTGGAGTTTCCACCTCATTCTCCATTATATCTAGATCTCCTAAATGTTCATTAGTATGATCTAACCCAAATACGCTCCTAAGCATCTCAAATCCTTCTTTGGCCATTTCAAATTCTTGGTCCGATTCATAAGAATTGTTCTCAAAAACTTGACCACTATGTTCTATTTGCCTAAAGGATTCCTCACGTGTGTCATATGTTTTGAAATCTATCCCACACATGCAACTAGGTATTTTAGCTTCAACCATCTCACAATCTTGTTCGGGTTTAGGTTCCATGTTCTTAAAAATTAGGTCTTTTTGATCATGATGCCTAAGGTTAGATAAATCCTCCTTATCTATTTCCTCAAGTTGTAACAACTGACGGTTTATACTTAGGACGCTTTTCTTAAAATTATTCTAGAGGGTCTCACTAGAAGGAGTTGATTCTAACAATGATCGTTTAATAGAAGCCACACAAGCACAAAATTTATCAAACCCATCCAACCTTACACCCTTCTCCTTTTGGATATCACTAAGTTCACTCACAAATTTATTAGAACAATAAAAACCAATCCAATCTGCGAAATTCAATTGTTCCTCATTTGTTAATGATTCAAATTCAATTTCACTTGCCATAGCGACAAATGAAAAGGGTTTCTGAACACAAACACGAAGAAGGGGATAGACTACAAGGAAGCTAATAAAAGAAAAATCTCACTTGATAGGAATCTTGTGAGTAGACCTAAACGAGATATAAATCAAGCCTAAACAATAACTATTCCCCGGTGGCGCAAAAACTTGATAACGCTACACGCGTCGTTCGAGGTCAAAGGAACTTCCTTTTCTTGAGCAAGTTTTATAACACCCTAGGCGGTGAACCTAATCGTTGTAGTGTAGTATTAGGGTAAGCCACGGGTATTGATATCGTTCTATGGGGAATAGGAATGCTAGTGAGAAGTTACTACGCTAAGGTTGGGGTTGAGGAAGATTATTTTTATCTTTTTATGTTTTTAGGAAATGGAAAGGTACGAATCTCGGTGTTTGGATTTGGGGTTGGTATTGCTACCGATTACTCTACTTGTCTAATTATCTAATCTAAGGTGTATGTAGTCCGTGTCTAATTATTGTGTGCTCGTATGATGGTTTAAAGATGTGTTCACTTAGGTTTTACTACTCCTTAATTATATCCTATTGATGGTTGAATTGTCACGTCCTTATTCTTAATTGCGTTGTGTGTCTAAAGTCGTAGGGTATCGTTTATCCTAACTCTTTGAAGTTACCAAAGGGTCTCGTCTACAAGACCCACTAGGGTTTATAAACTCTAACTCTAAGGCCTCTTTGGATGGTTTAGCTTACAACCACTCTAACTGCTATAACCTAAGGTTTACAAAGATTAATCAAGCATTAAGTACACAACGAATGACCTATCGCATTACTAGATCATTAACAATTAAGATAAGAGACAACCAATCAATATTTAATAATTAAGTTTCATATTCCTAGCAAACACACAAGTAAATTAGCGGGACATGGAGAACATGCAACCATACACACAAATAATCAAAGACATAATTGAATTAATGAAGTAAAACACTTATCTTGATGTAAGATAGGGTTTGGAACCCTAAAATCTTGTACAAGACAGCCTTGGTTCGGTTTAGGTTTTACTCCAAAGACTACACACAAATCTTGAAAAATTCGGATTCTATATATAAGATTACATATGCGACGGCGTCACCTTATGTTTTGTGACACCGTCGGATCGCCGTCATTAGGGTTTCGTCTTGGCCACGTTAGTCTTGCGACGGCGTCACCTTGTGCTTGTGACGCCGTCTGGATCGAATCTAGGCCGCCCGAGTTGCGACGGCCTACTCTTTAAAGCCCGAAACCGTCACTTGAAAATAAGATATTTGGCTTCGTCCGTCACAAAATCCTCCGACGGCGTCGCATTAAGCGATGGCGCCGTCACCTTGTCTTTTTAGCATTTGGAGTGTCTCGATTCTTGACTTTGGCCATTTTCTTCAGTATATCCGCCTTTTCGTCCAAATAAGTGCGATTCTGACAATTTGCCTTCAAGAGACCTAAAAGTGAAAAGGAACGATATTAAGTAATAACGGATACAAAAGTGATCAAATAAGGGCTTAAACGACCCTCAAAAGGTACATTTAAAACCTTATCGGACATGTCCCTCTAAAACGTGAATTTATTCAATTTTTCCTTAAAAATCTTTTAACATTTTAAATAATTAAATTTAATAATAAATCAATTTAAATTTAACCTAAAAATTTTCTAAATCATATTTGAATAATTTAAGAACTTATAAAATTATTTTAATTACTTTTAACTAATTTAAATTATTTAAAATTATTGTTAAATCATTATAATTAATTTAAATTACTTTTAACGAGTCTAGGTACTATGATTATATGTAACATGTTAAACGACCGAGTCGAGGTGCTATGGTTGTACGTAACATGTTAAACGACCGAGTCGAGGTGCTATGGTTATACGTAACATGTTAAACGACCGAGTATAGGTGCTATGGTATACGTAACATGTTAAACGACTGAGTATAAGTGCTATGGTATACGTATCATGTTAAACGATTGAGCCGAGGTGCTATGGTTATACGTATCATGTTAAACAACCGAGTCGATGTGCTATGATATACGTAACATGTTAAACGACCGAGTCGAGGTGCTATGGTTATACGTAACATGTTAAACGACCAAGTATAGGGGCTATAATATACGTAACATGTTAAACGACCGAGTCGAGGTGCTATGGTATACGTAACATGTTAAATGACCGAGTATAGGTGCTATGGTATACGTAACATGTTAAACGACCGAGTATAGGTGCTATGGTATACGTAACATGTTAAACGACCAAGTATATGTGCTATGGTTATACATATCATGTTAAATGACCGAATCAAGGTGCTATGGTTATACGTAACATGTTAAATGACCGAGTATAGGTTCTATGGTATACGTAACATGTTAAACGACCGAGTATAGGTGCTATGGTATACGTATCATGTTAAACGACCAAGTATAGGTGCTATGGTATACGTATCATGTTAAAGGACCAAGTATAGGTGCTATGGTATACGTATCATGTTAAACAGCCAAGTATAGGTGCTATGGTAAACGTATCATGTTAAACGACCAAGTATAGGTGCTATGGTATACGAATCATGTTAAAAGACCAAGTATAGGTGCTATGGTATATGTATCATGTTAAACGGCTGAGTATAGGTGCTATGGTATACGTATCATGTTAAACGGCCGAGTATAGGTGCTATGGTATATGTATCATGTTAAACGACCAAGTATAGGTGCTATGGTATACGTATCATGTTAAACGACCAAGTATAGGTGCTATGGTATACGTATCATGTTAAATGGCTGAGTATAGGTGCTATGGTATATGTATCATGTTAAACGGCCGAGTATAGGTGCTATGGTATACATATCATGTTAAACGACCAAGTATAGGTGCTATGGAATACGTATAATGTTAAACGGCCAATTATAGGTGCTATGGTATACGTATCATGTTAAACGACCAAGTATAGGTGCTATGGTATACGTATCATGTTAAACGACCAAGTATAGGTGCATTGGTATACGTATCATGTTAAATGACCAAGTATAGGTGCTATGGTATACGTATCAGGTTAAACTGGTCTAAATTCTTGCAGTTGTCTACTCGTCTCAACTTCCCACCAAAAATATGGCGCCAAAAATTCCCACAAAAAAAATGGCACCAAAACTTCCCACCAACATGACAAACATATTATATAGTTCTTGTATCTTTGCACGAATTTCACAACCTCTTATCCTCAAAACCACTCAACCTCACAACCTCTTATCTTCACACAAATTTCAAAACCTGAGATGGAGCCATTTAATCCTTTTATGTGTTCTTGTGGAGCAGGAAATATAAGATTAAGAACATCACATAGAGAATATTCATCTGGACAAAAATATTATGCATGTCCTCTGTCAAAGGTGAACAATCATACATTTCTTATTTATGTAAATATACAAATAATTGGGTTGTAATCTCTTATAATTTTCTTATAGTGTAATGACCCGAGAAAAGAAGATAATGGGTGCGGATATTTTATGTGGAAGGATGAATTTGACGAGTACTTAAGAACAATCTCTTCTCAAGGTTCGGATCGCACCAACAGAGTGCTCATTTGCCATGAAAAAGATCTTAGGATAAACTTGATGGAATCACAAAACATGTGCTAGAGACAAGAGTAAGGTTCTTTGGAGGCAAGACTTGAAATGACAAGATTCACGAGCGACCACGCATGTCGATCGGATGCATTACTTCGTGAATTTGTTAGGTGACATGGAAAATCTTCGTATGTAGTAGTAGTAGTTGTTGTTCTTGTAGTTGTTGTTGTTGTTGATGATGATGTTGTTGATGTTATTGTTGTTTTTGTTGATCAAAGTAGTAGTTGTTCTTGTAGTTGTTGTTGTTCTTGTAGTATGTATCTGTCAATTATTTTTATAAATCAAAGCACATGCTGGATTTGTAAAGCTGACCATGTTTTTAGTTAACCAGATTATGGTGTCCAAACACTCCTTTTCCAATACTAAATTACATATGCTTAAAGAATGAAACTGAAGAAACAATATCATAATTAACAAACACGAATTAAGAACCATATAAGAACCATAGCTATATATCTACTCTGTTTCGTCAAGTCTCATCAATAAATCCCAAGCTTTGGATAACCTGGAGATACAACCCAGCTGCTCAAAATTCAAGTCTTCATTTCTTTTGACCAAATATTTTGTAACGACAGACGATGGACCTAAAGATATGCCGCTTTAAATTTTAAAATAGTTTAGGGTTTTACCTAATGAAAAGACTATCCAAGCATCGGGGTTTTAGTTATGTATTAATAGTTGCAATAAAGTGTATTTTTTATAAATAGCGGGTTTTGCCGGGACATGTCTTCGGGGAAAGCTTTGGCGGGAATTTTTCCGCGAACAATTAGCATGCTTTTGACTTTGGTCAAATTTTGGTAAAAGTGAAATACACTTTCGGCGGGACAAGTCCCAGTGAAGGTTGCGTTAATTTTGACTAGCAGGTCAAAGTTTGTTAAAAATCAACGTACTTCATGGGACATGGGACATGTCCCGTCCGTTTTAAAATGTTCGTGAATTTTCCTTAACCGACAAGTCCGAGACCGTATTCATATGCCACGACCGAGACCGAATGGTCGGTCGGTTTTATTTTTCGTTTAGTGACTTTCGCCGGAGACACTGCGTCCCCGACAAAAGTTTCCTCGCCCGTCCATCCGATTGTTGTAATGAGACCTCAAAGACCCGTACGTGATACATCACGGTGACTAGCTAATTCATTCCATCAACCATCAGTGAGTCAGGATAATAAACTTAGCAGTGTATTTCACATATTGTCATCAAGTAACGCGTGCAGGTTGGTTTGCATTACCGGCCATTTATTCACATTTTCTGAAAAATAAATTATAGAATAAAATGTCGTGTTAGCTTTCAAGCATTCTTGGTCTTTTGTGTTTATATATTTACGTGCTCATTTATAATTTTAGCATGTATTATCTACTTGGAATATCATGAACACTATACGTATCTTTAGAATTTCTACCTTTTAGTTTAATTACGGCTGAACTTATATTCTTCTAACTTAAAAGTAGATGCAAAGTCGTGTGTATATATCCTAGAATAATTGAGCACGAGTTAGAGCATCTCCAATGCATAGTGTAATACAAAGTTCAATAAATCTCCACATCATCGTCACATCAACATGTCGACTTTCATACAAAACTTCGACAATGCATTGAACTTAATATAGTTTAATATATTACCACATCATGCATGTATATTTATATTTTAAATATGAAAAATAATGCAATATTGGGTTTTCAAAAGAAACAAAATGGTTATAGCCTACCTTTATGATATAATAGGCACTTGTTCGAAACACACTCTTATTAAATGTATGATGAGTTGGCAATGACTACAATGGGTTGTACCATGTAAATGAGCCATTATGCGTATGCCTTGTCACCCCACTGTGGATGCTCTTAGTCGGAAAAGTCTATCGTCAACATGATGCTATTCTCATTAAGTCATTAGTTATACGGATTGTTTCCTTACTCCTCCTTTTCGAATAACCACTTAAGTGGCCTAGTGGCAAAAGGACTTATGACTATTATTTTAAGATGTGTGAGGTTTCAAATTTAAATTCTGCTAGGTGCAAACAACTTGAATTGGCCAAGCCAACCTTCTTAAAAGAGAGAGTTTTACTCAGTTTGAGTCTATGTGACGATGAGTTTAAACCATGTGGATTAGTCGGCAAAAATATCGAAAACCATGGTTACCAAAACAAAATGGACACAAAGGCCGGGTTAATGATGTTCACAATATATTGTCACATCGCTTGCTTTGGTTAATAATTTGACGAGACAACATAAACGTATATAAGTAAAATTGTATTTGTGCATCATTTAACATGTGGTCACAACAGGATCCGATCAATAGCTTTGGTGTTCGAGAAACCACTCGACCAATCTCACCTTAAGATTCCCATTCTTTGTATTTGTAATTGTGGGGATTAATAATGACATAGAAGAAGATTTTGGATTCCTTTCCATCCAAAATTACCACTCCCCCACACCATTAACACGTGGGCAAGTGATGCCCTATTCACAAATAGCCTCCATGTGGGTCCCAATACTCTTTTTGTATGTATTGTATATTTAGAGATATAGATGTATATGATGTATATGTGTCTATATTCTCCACCAAGCTGGCTAGAAACCCTTATATATACCTCCACCCTCATCTTCAAACATTCATATTCTTGTTCTCTAAGTCTCATACAATACAACTCTTGAAACCCTACTAGTTAATTAGCTAATAGACATGTCTGGTGTTTGGGTGTTTAATAATGGTGTAGTTCGCTTGGTGGATGGAAATGATTCCTATCAAGGTTCGGCTAGGCGTAAGGTGTTGGTCCATGTGGCAACTAACGAAGTAGTGACTTCGTACGAGACCCTTGAAAGGATTTTGTCATCATTAGGATGGGAGAGGTACTATGATGATCCTGATTTGTTTCAGTTTCACAAAAGGTCAACCGTGCATCTCATTTCTCTCCCTAGAGACTTCAACAAGCTCAAGCCCATGAATATGTATGATATAGTGGTCAAGAATCGCAATGTGTTTGAAGTAAGAGATATGTAGTAACCTAGCTAACTTGTGAGCCAGTCATGTGGCTTATTTGTTGACTAGTTATGTTACTCTTAATTAGGATCATAACTAGCTAGCATATATATGTTGTGTTTCGTATGGTGAATTAATCTCCATCTCGAAGTTTATTTGTGTGTTTGATTGTTTTGTGTGAGGTTCCTTTAACGATGAATTAAGTAAGTCCAAGTTTGATTACTGACTTTCCTCTTAATGTTCGAGTGCATGGAAGCTCAACTTTGATTTTTGAATTTAGGGTTTAGAAGCTAATTGCATGTTTCTCATGCAAAGGCCGGTTGCTTGGTGTTCACTTATTTGTAAATCTTATATTGTGTTTTTTAATGGGTTGTCCACTTTTGTTGGGCTTTAGCTTGTGCCGTTCATTAGACCAATGAACTGAAGGGATCGATGACTTAAAAAGAAGTTTGCTAAGCGTGTGAGAAAGAACACACCTATTTGAACGTGGAGGACAAACCTTCGCAATTTTTGAAAATTTAAAAGAGCGAAAAGTTTCCTAGTGGTTCGGATGTCGAACTTTGAGATAAATCAAAAAGGACATAGATACGATTTACTCACGTCAAAGCAGTAGGGAAAAGGAGGAGTAAGATATGGCAGAAATATTTAGGGACAAGTCTTCCTTAGAGCACTCAGAGTTGACCTCAAAAGAGCCTCATTGACACCTTTAAAAGGAAGGAAAAAAAGAATGTCGATCGATTTGAAAAGATACTATAGTTAGAAATAATCGCCAAAAGTATAAAATAAAAATAAAAAATAAAAAATAAAAAATAAAAATAATAATAATAAAAACTTATGTATGTGGTTGTTGAGTTTGAGTTCTAGTTAAGGCTTCATGGTAAATGATGATCTGCTAGCATGAGTAATAATGAACCATTGCTGCAAAACGGATCTTTTCTAATCGATGGATTCATGATTAGAACCATTGTATCTCTCAATGCAGAATAATCTCCTATCTATGTCAGGTTTTATAGCCGAAAAATCATAGAAAGTCCTTTTCTGCCTGGATACTCTTTATTATAGCCAACTCATCAGGCCCTATCATAGAGTGACACGTTGCTATTCGCCAAATAATAGCGTGACACGTTTCTACAGTCATATACTGATACGTTGTTATGCCCAATAATAAATTGACACATTGCTACGTCCAATAATCGAGTGACACATTGCTATGGCCAATAATAGAGTGATATGTTGCTATGCCCAACAATCGAGTGACACGTTGCTATGTCCAATAATAGAGTGACGCGTTGCTATGCCCCAGAATGGATTGACACGTTGCTATGGCCAATAATAGAGTGACACGTGTATATGCCCAAAGCATAGAGTGATACGTAGCAAGGCCGAATAATAGAGTGACGCGTGGCTATGTCCAATTACAGAGAAACACGTTACTATGTCAAAGAATAGAGTGACATGTTAACGTTAGAGTAACAAGTTGGTACGTCCAATAATAGAGTGACGCGTTAACGTTAGAGTAACACGTTGGCACCAATGACCTCCGGCCACAGTGACTTGTTCCATTACTCTTGTATCAAAAGTTCAAAACAAACTATGGATATCTCAAACTTTGGCTTTTATTGATTTCACTAAACATTACTACAACTGTTAGGAATTAGAAATTCCAGGTATTAAAGAGTCGGTCACCTCAAGTATATGTAATCGTTAGAAAGCTCGTAGTCGTAGTTCTTTTAAGTTAAGTAGTATTTAGTTATGTAACACCTTGGAGGACGGACGGGTCTTTACCCACCTGTATGCCCGATCCATGACCCGATGTGTGGCGATTTATGTAAGACTATAAATACTCTACCTCCCAAGGTAGAGAGTTGGAGCTCATAATAATATGTAAAACCCTAAAATCTCAAACGCGTGAAATGACAATTTTGCCCTCAAACTTAAAATTATACAAACTCGGGAAACACATCAACATCGTTTAACAAGTTATATCATAAATAATATATACACATTATGAAAATATATAACTTATGTTATAGATTAAAAGAACATAAATGATTAAAGTCTAAGTAACATTTAAACATATCAAAGTGTACACAATTAACTTGGACTACAAACAAGACTCTATACATTGGAAAAGATAAGCTTGGAAAGTCAAATGAATTAGTCTTCCCCCTTGATGGCCGGCCATAATGGTCTCCCATTTACTCTCCATATCAATTTCATTTAATCACATTTACACATTCCTTTTCAATTCAAAAACACACACAAAAATTCACCACGACTCCATACGAATTTCTGGAAGGGATCTAGCATTTTTCTGGGGTTCTTCATCATCAAGAGTAGCTGGGAAAAATAGGTTTTGGTTTGTTGGAGGCTTGGTTCGATCGGGGTGATTTTCTTTGGTCGATTCTTCATCCGATAGGTATGAAATTCATGCGCTTGATCCACACGTCCTAAAATCGATTGGGTATTTTTCTCATACTATTTATATCATATATGACCTAAATAAAATGATAAACAAAGAATCATGCATGTTTAAATAGTCGAATGGGAATTACATGCTTAAAACGTATGCAAAACTATAGATCGGGTTATATGAATTCTCTGGGTGGTGTACATAATTTTTATGGGTGTCTTAGTCATCATAAAGGTCTGGAAAAATGGTTGTTTGAGTTGTTATAGCTTGGATCAATCGTAATAATTTTTGAGGATAAAAACGTGTATAAAATCTAATCTAATTAAATGCAATTTTATGGGTGTGAAACCCATTTTATTTAAGACCTATACGACCCATATGATACTGGAAAAATATTCATTCGAATTGTTATTGTCTAAAATGGCCTTGTCGAATTATTGTTTATAATCGGGTTTTATAAAAAAAATGTATAAATGGATAAACAAAAATGGAACGATCGACCTAGGGTTTATGTTATGGTCTAGATCTGATCTTAATGATGAAATAATGATGGAATAATGATTGTTTTTGATTTGGGGAATTAGGGTTAGGGTTTGATGATTTTATTGTATTACCGATTGAGTTTTCAAAATAAAAAGGGTTGTTTCAGTAAATTATAAAACTTGTGGACTATTTTGTAATATACTTTGGACCAGGGGTGTTAGTATAAAATGTAACATGAGGACCTTTTTCGTAAAATATGTGACTTAGGGGTTTATTTTGTAAATCGGGTAAATTTGTAAACCGAAATGTAATTATTAAAATAGAGGGCTTGTTTGTAAATTCGGAAACTTGGGGTATTTCGTATAAATAAGGATAATGAGGGTGTAATATGTAAAATTGGACACTTAAGGGCTTGTTGTGTAAATATGCTAAATAAGGAAACTTTCTAAAATGGAAACCTTCTATTTTGGAAACACTAAATATGGAAAGTTACTAAAGCGGAAAGCCGACTAAAATAAGTAATCTGAATTAAATAAGTTTTAATAAAACCGGTCATGAATTCGTGTAGATTCACGGAGATGGAGTTTGCTTCCGACCTTGGTATTTGTTGTGTTTCGTTTGCGGTATATAAGGTGCAGATATTCGACCTTACCTCTTAAGGTTTCTCATGATTCGTATTCATCCTTCGATTCTAGCTTGATATGTTATGCTACTCTAAGCCTCTTATTTAGGGCTTCCTATGACTTTGCTATGCTCCCTTGATATGAAACTTGATATGAAACCTTGATATGAAACTTTGATATGAACTTTGATATGAACTTTGATATGAACTCGATATGAACTTTGATATGAACTCGATATGAACTTTGATATGAACTTTGATATGAACCCTTATGATATGATATGATTATGCTTTGACCCTTGGTTTGATACCCGAGCCAAATATGTTTCCTAGTCGGAAGGTAACTCGACCGTGTCATTGATGCACCAATGGCATGACTTTAGTGTGGTTGAGTGATGTTCCACACCGTCCCATTATGATATGATTATGAGCTCACTATATGTATATGATTTGGCCACTATGTTTCCGGGGCGTATGGATGCATCCTAGATATGATATGTTTCGAGGATTTGATCGATTGGAGCTTTATATGGTGAATGATGTCGGTGCAATCCGCGTCTTCACATTTCGGGAGCTAGCTACTCCATTTGTTCCGAGGTCTCCTCCTATTATGTATGGTATTCCGAGGTCACCCCTCCGAATACAATGGCTACTTATGATATGATATGATATGATATGTTTCCGGGCTCGGGTAGATTTCTGATAACCCTTACACTTTTGATAAACCTATATTGTACCTTCTGTATTCCCCAACGCACCATAATCTGTATTACTTGTTCATTACTCAATACCCTTATATGATTTACTTGTACCAAGATATAGATACTCCATTACATTGATTTGTCACACTTTCATTCCGTTACTTCAGACTATGGTTCCATTCACGTACCGGGTTATTATATGTCATTGGATTGATTATGATATTCATGTTTATCGACTCACGATTACTCGTATGATATGTATGTATGCGATATAAGATTTACTGTTGTCATCGATGATATGCTATCTTACTTGTTATGTGATCCTTTGATTTGTCGGTAACCATGCTTGTGTGCAATCGATTGTTGATCTGTTTATCTTTTGTACCTCGTTCGATTAATCTCGTGGACTATGACTATCCGTGGTATCCTTATCGCTTGTTGTTGACCGCCATGTTTGCATTTTGTTTATGCTACGGTTTGATTTGGTGGATGGTTCAACTTATGACGTCTAGCTTGTTAACTTGTTTAATTGCCTGCTATGTATTTAATTCATTTAATTATAGTGTTCATCTTGTATTCCTACTTGTTACGTGTAATCGCCATGTTTTGACACCGTTATGATCTTGATTATGTCTTCAACTAAGGGTTTTGACATGTGTGAATTGCCATGCTCACTTATTAATTAATTGCTTCCGCTTTCTGTAGATATCTGTTTGGCTTGTATGTCTTTGATTTCTGAATTGATTGTATGACATATATGTTGTGTGGATGCTATGCCCGCTATGTTTGCTTATGTTTCGATTCTTGTATGTCCGGTTTGTATGTGCTTGTTTATATGTCATCGATGCTTTGCTTTGCTTCGTTCTCCTTGTTATCTGTTCGTTTTGGATATCGTATAATTGTGTTCTGCAGGATCCTCATTGACTCATTGTTCTCATTTATTGCGACTTTGTTATCCGTTTCCTTTGTTTCATTTTGCATTTGATTTTATTTAGCTTTCGCTTTGTTATATCATTCCTTTGGGCTTTTAAGCTCACCGCATTTCTTTTCTGCGGCGGTGTTAGGGTTGAAGATGGGCTTTGATGGGGTGAGAGTTGGATTATTTGAGTGGACTAACCCTAGATACCTTATTATTTGGACTTATTTTGTTGGGCTATTGTTGTGAGATTTCATTTTATTTTAGACATTTTGGATTTTGTAATTTTCCTTGTAAATCATTGTTTATATGACTTGATACTTTATTCTTTAAGACTTTCGCTTGTAAAATTTTATTTGTATGTTACGATATGACACCGAATGTGACACTTCTACCCTTGTCGGGTTGGGGTGTTACAATTATGGTATCGAGCCAGGTTTCGTCTTGTTGACCTTAGGATTGACTGTGAGGACTTGGGTAGACACTAGGCTTCCGTCTGTTATGATATATTCCGATTCTTTTGGATTGTCGTTCGATTTGACTTGATAATCTTTTGTCTTCTTTGTTTTGGTCTTCTTCTCTTCACAATTGATTTTATTATTTTGTCTTCGCACATCCGTTTATCGATCGTTAGATGGAGACTACCCGTGGAGCCGAAGATGATGGTGCCGAACTGCGTTCTTTGCAATGATCTCGTGGTGGAGAGGTTCGTGAAGCGAAGCCACACCCATTGCCGTCTTTGTTGGAGACATCGGGATCTTCTTTGGAGGAAGCTGGACGGATCAACCAAAGACGCAAGAGCGGAGACAAGATTCAACCGGTGTCGAGAAGGTTCATCTACTTCATATGATTTGGGCGCGACTTGTGTTACTCCGATTCGTTTGTCATGCGTTTGTGGCGGTTTGATATTTGCTATGTGATTTTGATCGGCATTGCTCTTCCTTGATTTGTTCGAACTCGGTTTGAATCGTGAAGTTTTATCGTTTAGCATTTTGGTAATATCTCGCTTTTCTTTTGGATCTTGATAATGAGTCATGAGGAACCGTTTCATGCAAGTTGGTGGCCTTCTCTCTTTTGTGGTATGGTAAGTTGTTTGATGTGTTATATGTTGTATGTATGTGATCCAGTGCGCTTTGGTATGTTACTTGATATCGTATGTGATATGTTTTGTGTGATATTGGTTATGTGGTTTGTCATGACCGGGATAGAATATGATGACAATAAGGGCTTGTTATGTGATGCAAGTATTATGGCGCTTTGATCAACGTGATAATACCGAGATCATATAATTTGAACTTATTGAAATCATCGACGTCTTGGGAAATGCCTAGGGTTGGTACGTGAATGGAATAAGGCTTATATCCGTTATTTGGCACTCTTCATGATTCGTTTTGAATTCGTACCGCTTTGCGAAATTCTCACCGACATCCGTTATGTATAAGTTTTGTGCGCTTTGGGAACCGGAATCGTTATGATCTCGTGTGAGACTATGGATTGCTACATCTGCCTTGAACTCGTTCGTCTCTGTGTACCTCTGCGACTTCAATTTTCGAGGACGAAAATTTTTTTTAGAGGGGAAGAGTTGTAAAACCCTAAAATCTCAAACGCGTGAAATGACAATTTTGCCCTCAAACTTAAAATTATACAAACTCGGGAAACACATCAACATCGTTTAACAAGTTATATCATAAATAATATATACACATTATGAAAATATATAACTTATGTTATAGATTAAAAGAACATAAATGATTAAAGTCTAAGTAACATTTAAACATATCAAAGTGTACACAATTAACTTGGACTACAAACAAGACTATATACATTGGAAAAGATAAGCTTGGAAAGTCAAATGAATTAGTCTTCCCCCCCCTTGATGGTCGGCCATAATGGTCTCCCATTTACTCTCCATATCAATTTCATTTAATCACATTTACACATTCCTTTTCAATTCAAAAACACACAAAAATTCACCACGACTCCATACAATTTCGGAAGGGATCTAGCATTTTTCTGGGGTTCTTCATCATCAAGAGTAGCTGGGAAAAATAGGTTTTGGTTTGTTGGAGGCTTGGTTCGATCGGGGTGATTTTCTTTGGTCGATTCTTCATCCGATAGGTATGAAATTCATGCGCTTGATCCACACGTCCTAAAATCGATTGGGTATTTTTCTCATACTATTTATATCATATATGACCTAAATAAAATGATAAAAAAGAATCATGCATGTTTAAATAGTCGAATGGGAATTACATGCTTAAAACGTATGCAAAACTATAGATCGGGTTATATGAATTCTCTGGGTGGTGTACATAATTTTATGGGTGTCTTAGTCATCATAAAGGTCTGGAAAATGGTTGTTTGAGTTGTTATAGCTTGGATCAATCGTAATAATTTTTGAGGATAAAACGTGTATAAAATCTAATCTAATTAAATACGAATTTTATGGGTGTGAAACCCATTTTATTTAAGACCTATACGACCCATATGATACTGGAAAAATATTCATTCGAATTGTTATTGTCTAAAATGGCCTTGTCGAATTATTGTTTATAATCGGGTTTTATTAAAAAAAAATGTATAAATGGATAAACAAAATTGGAACGATCGACCTAGGGTTTATGTTATGGTCTAGATCTGATCTTAATGATGAAATAATGATGGAATAATGATTGTTTTTGATTTGGGGAATTAGGGTTAGGGTTTGATGATTTTATTGTATTACCGATTGAGTTTTCAAAATAAAAAGGGGTTGTTTCGTAAATTATAAAACTTGTGGACTATTTTTGTAATATACTTTGGACCAGGGGGTGTTAGTATAAAATGTAACATGAGGACCTTTTTCGTAAAATATGTGACTTAGGGGTTATTTTGTAAATCGGGTAAATTTGTAAACCGAAATGTAATTATTAAAAATAGAGGGGCTTGTTTGTAAATTCTGGAAACTTGGGGGTATTTCGTATAAATAAGGATAATGAGGGTGTAATATGTAAAATTGGACACTTAAGGGCTTGTTGTGTAAATATGCTAAATAAGGAAACTTTCTAAAATGGAAACCTTCTATTTTTGGAAACCTGCTAAATATGGAAAGTTACTAAAACTGGAAAGCCGACTAAAATAAGTAATCTGAATTAAATAAGTTTTTAATAAAACCAGTCATGAATTCGTGTAGATTCGCCGGAGATGGAGTTTGCTTCCGACCTTGGTATTTCTGTTGTGTTTCGTTTGCGGTATAAGGTACAGATATTCTATCCTTTTCTCTTAAGGTTTCTCATGATTTTTCATCCTTGACTTTAGCTTCACTTATGATATTCCTTTGCTATAATTTCCTTATGCTATGAGGGCTTGATATGATTCCGACTATGCTCCTTTGATATGATTCTGATTCGCTATGATAAGTTTGTTATGATTATGAATG
This sequence comes from Chrysanthemum lavandulifolium, assembly GCA_022545495.1. Lineage (NCBI taxonomy): Eukaryota > Viridiplantae > Streptophyta > Magnoliopsida > Asterales > Asteraceae > Chrysanthemum > Chrysanthemum lavandulifolium. The sequence goes on along the minus strand of CM040246.1, from coordinate 43,958,196 downwards.
ATTATGAACTTGATATGAACTTTGATATGAACTCGATATGAACTTTGATATGAACTTCGATATGAACTTTGATATGAACTTTGATATGAACCCTTATGATATGATATGATTATGCTTTGACCCTTCGTTTGATACCCGAGCCAAATATGTTTCCTAGTCGGGAAGGTAACTCGACCGTGTCATTGATGCACCAATGGCATGACTTTAGTGTGGTTGAGTGATGTTCCACACCGTCCCCATTATGATATGATTATGAGCTCACTATATGTATATGATTTGGCCACTATGTTTCGGGGCGTATGGATGCATCCTAGATATGATATGTTTCGAGGATTTGATCGATTGGAGCTTTGTCGGTGAATGATGTCGGGTGCAATCCGCGTCTTCACATTTCGGGAGCTAGCTACTCCATTTGTTCTTGAGGTCTCCTCCTATTATGTATGGTATTCGAGGTCACCCTCCGAATACAATGGCTACTTATGATATGATATGATATGATATGTTTCGGGCTCGGGTAGATTTCGATAACCCTTACACTTTTGATAAACCTATATTGTACCTTCGTATTCCCCAACGCACCATAATCAGTATTACTTGTTCATTACTCAATACCCTTATATGATTCACTTTACCAAGATATAGATACTCCATTACATTGATTGTCACACTTTCATTCCGTTACTTGGACTATGGTTCCATTCACGTCATCGGGTTATTATATGTCATTGGATTGATTATGATATTCATGTTTATCGACTACCGATTACTCGTATGATATGTATGTATGCGATATAAGATTTACTGTTGTCATCGATGATATGCTATCTTACTGTTATGTGATCCTTTGATTTGTCGGTAACCATGCTTGTGTGCAATCGATTGTTGATCTGTTTATCTTTTGTACCTCGTTCGATTAATCTCGTGGACTATGACTATCCGTGGTATCCTTATCGCTTGTTGTTGACCCGCCATGTTTGCATTTTGTTTATATGCTACCGTTTGATTGGGTAAATGGTTCAACTTATGACGTCTAGCTTGTTAACTTGTTTAATTGCCCTGCTATGTATTTAATTCATTTAATTATAGTGTTCATATTGTATTCCTACTTGTTACGTGTGAGCGCCATGTTTTGACTACCGTTATGATCTTGATTATGTCTTCAACTAAGGGTTTTGACATGTGTGAATTGCCATGCTCACTTATTAATTAATTGCTTCCGCTTTCTGTAGATATCTGTTTGGCTTGTATGTCTTTGATTTCTGAATTGATTGTATGACATATATGTTGTGTGGATGATGCGACGCCTGCTATGTTTGCTTATGTTTAAGATTCTTGTATGTCCGGTTTGTATGTGCTTGTTTATATGTCATCGATGCTTTGCTTTGCTTCGTTCTCCTTGTTATCTGCTCGTTTTGGATATCGTATAATTGTGTTCTGCGGGATCCTCATTGACTCATTGTTCTCATTTATTTGCGACTTTGTTATCCGTTTCCTTTGTTTCATTTTGCATTTGATTTTATTTAGCTTTCGCTTTGTTATATATCTGCTTTGGGCTTTTAAGCTCACCGCATTTCTTTTCTGCGGCGGTTTTAGGTTGAAGATGGGCTTTGATGGGTGAGAGTTGGATTATTTGAGTGGACCAACCCTAGATACCTTATTATTTGGACTTATTTTGTTGGGCTATTGTTTTGAGATTTCATTTTATTTTAGACATTTTGGATTTTGTAATTTTCCTTGTAAGTCATTGTTTATATGACTTGGTACTTTATTCTTTAAGACTTTCGCTTGTAAAATTTTAATTGTATGTTCGATATGACACCGAATGTGACACTTCTACCCTTGTCGGGTTGGGGTGTTACAATTATGGTATCGAGCTAAGTTTCGTCTTGTTGACCTTAGGATTGACTGTGAGGACTTGGGTAGACACTAGGCTTCCGTCTGTTATGATATATTCCGATTCTTTTGGATTGTCGTTCGATTTGACTTGATAATCTTTTGTCTTCCTTGTTTTGGTCTTCTTCTCTTCACAATTGATTTTATTATTTTGTCTTCGCACATCCGTTTATCGATCGTTAGATGGAGACTACCCGTGGAGCCGAAGATGATGGTGCCGAACTGCGTTCGCAATGCAGTCTCTCGTCTTGGAGAGGTTCGTGAAGCGAAGCCACACCCGACCGCCGTCTTGTTGGAGACATCGGGATCTTCTTTGGAGGAAGTCGGACGGATCAACCAAAGACGCAAGGACGGAGACAAGATTCAACCGGTGTCGAGAAGGTTCATCTACTTCATATGATTTGGGCGCGACTTGTGTTACTCCGATTTGTTTGTCATGCGTTTGTGGCGGTTTGATATTTTGCTATGTGATTTTGATCGGCATTGCTTTTCTTTGATTTGTTCGAACTCGGTTTGAATCGTGAAGTTTTATCGTTTAGCATTTTGGTAATATCTCGCTTTTCTTTTGGATCTTCAATAATGAGTCATGAGGAACCGTTTCATGCAAGTTGGTGGCTTCTTTCTTTGTGGTATGGTAAGTTGTTTGATGTGGTATATGTTGTATGTATGTGATTCAGTCCGCTTTGGTATGTTACTTGATATCCGTATGTGATATGTTTTGTGTGATATTGGTTATGTGGTTTGTCATGACCGGGATAGAATATGATGACAATAAGGGCTTGTTATGTGATGCAAGTATTATGACGCTTTGATCAACGTGATAATACCGAGATCATATAATTTGAACTTATTGAAATCATACGACGTCTTGGGAAATGCCTAGGGTTGGTACGTGAATGGAATAAGGCTTATATCCGTTATTTGGCACTCTTCATATTCGTTTTGAATTCGTACCTTCTTGCGAGATTCTCACCGACATCTGTCACGTATAAGTTTTGTACGCTTTGGGAACCGGAATCGTTATGATCTGTGTGAGACTATGGATTGCTACATCTGCCTTGAACTTTTACGTCTCTGTGTACCTCTGCGACTTCCATTTTCGAGGACGAAAACTTTTTTTTTAGAGGGGAAGAGTTGTAAAACCCTAAAATCTCAAACGCGTGAAATGACAATTTTGCCTCAAACTTAAAATTATACAAACTCGGAAAACATGTCAACATCGTTTAACAAGTTATATCATCAATAATATATACACATTATGAAAATATATAACTTATGTTATAGATTAAAAGAACATAAATGATTAAAGTCTAAGTAACATTTAAACATATCAAAGTGTACACAATTAACTTGGACTACAAACAAGACTATATACATTGGAAAAGATAAGATTGGAAAGTCAAATGAATTAGTCTTCCCCTTGATGGTCGGCCATAATGGTCTCCCATTTACTCCCATATCAATTTCATTAAATCACATTTACACATTCCTTTTCAATTAAAAAACACACACAAAAATTCACCACGACTCCATACGAATTTCTGGAAGGGATCTAGCATTTTTCTGGGGTTCTTCATCATCAAGAGTAGCTGGGAAAAATAGGTTTTGGTTTGTTGGAGGCTTGGTTCGATCGGGGTGATTTTCTTTGGTCGATTCTTCATCCGATAGGTATGAAATTCATGCGCTTGATCCACACGTCCTAAAATCGATTGGGTATTTTTCTCATACTATTTATATCATATATGACCTAAATAAAATGATAAAAAAAGAATCATGCATGTTTAAATAGTCGAATGGGAATTACATGCTTAAAACGTATGCAAAACTATAGATCGGGTTATATGAATTCTCTGGGTGGTGTACATAATTTTTATGGGTGTCTTAGTCATCATAAAGGTCTGGAAAATGGTTGTTTGAGTTGTTATAGCTTGGATCAATCGTAATAATTTTTGAGGATAAAACGTGTATAAAATCTAATCTAATTAAATGCAATTTTATGGGTGTGAAACCCATTTTATTTAAGACCTATACGACCCATATGATACTGGAAAAATATTCATTCGAATTGTTATTGTCTAAAATGGCCTTGTCGAATTATTGTTTATAATCGGGTTTTATAAAAAAAATGTATAAATGGATAAACAAAAATGGAACGATCGACCTAGGGTTTATGTTATGGTCTAGATCTGATCTTAATGATGAAATAATGATGGAATAATGATTGTTTTTGATTTGGGGAATTAGGGTTAGGGTTTGATGATTTTATTGTATTACCGATTGAGTTTTCAAAATAAAAAGGGGTTGTTTCGTAAATTATAAAACTTGTGGACTATTTTTGTAATATACTTTGGACCAGGGGGTGTTAGTATAAAATGTAACATGAGGACCTTTTTCGTAAAATATGTGACTTAGGGGTTTATTTTGTAAATCGGGTAAATTTGTAAACCGAAATGTAATTATTAAAAATAGAGGGGCTTGTTTGTAAATTCTGGAAACTTGGGGGTATTTCGTATAAATAAGGATAATGAGGGTGTAATATGTAAAATTGGACACTTAAGGGCTTGTTGTGTAAATATGCTAAATAAGGAAACTTTCTAAAAATGGAAACCTTCTATTTTTGGAAACCTGCTAAATATGGAAAGTTACTAAAACTGGAAAGCCGACTAAAATAAGTATCTGAATTAAATAAGTTTTAATAAAACCAGTCATGAATTCGTGTAGATTCGCGGAGATGGAGTTTGCTCCGACCTTGGTATTTCTGTTGTGTTTCGTTTGCGGTATAAAGTGCGGATATTCTATCCTTTTTCTTAAGGTTTCTCATGACTATTCGATCCTTGACTTTAGCTTCACTTATGATATTCCTTTGCTATGATTTCCTTTCCTATGATTCCTTTGATATGATTCCGACATAATCCTTTGATATGATTCTATTCGATATGATATTAGTTGATATTATGAACTTTGATATGAACTTTGATATGAACTCGATTATGAACCTCGATATGAACTTTGTTATGAACTCGATATGAACTTTGATATGAACTTTGATATGAACCCTTATGATATGATATGATTATGCTTTGACCCTTGGTTTGATACCCGAGCCAAATATGTTTCCTAGTCGGAAGGTAACTCGACCGTGTCATTGATGCACCAATGGCATGACTTTAGTGTGGTTGAGTGATGTTCCACACCGTCCCCATTCGATATGATTATGAGCTCACTATATGTATATGATTTGGCCACTATGTTTCGGGGCGTATGGATGCATCCTAGATATGATATGTTTCGAGGATTTGATCGATTGGAGCTTTGTATGGTGAATGATGTCGGGTGCAATCCGCGTCTTCACATTTCGGGAGCTAGCTACTCCATTTGTTCCGAGGTCTCCTCCTATTATGTATGGTATTCCGAGGTCACCCTCCGAATACAATGGCTACTTATGATATGATATGATATGATATGTTTCGGGCTCGGGTAGATTTCGATAACCCTTACACTTTTGATAAACCTATATTGTACCTTTCGTATTCCCCAACGCACCATAATCAGTATTACTTGTTCATTACTCAATACCCTTATATGATTTACTTTTACCAAGATATAGATACTCCATTACATTGATCATCACACTTTCATTCCGTTACTTGGACTATGGTTCCATTCACGCACGGGTTATTATATGTCATTGGATTGATTATGATATTCATGTTTATCGACTACGATTACTCTGTATGATATGTATGTATGCGATATAAGATTTACTGTTGTCATCGATGATATGCTATCTTACTTGTTATGTGATCCTTTGATTTGTCGGTAACCATGCTTGTGTGTAATCGATTGTTGATCTGTTTATCTTTTGTACCTCGTTCGATTAATCTCGTGGACTATGACTATCCGTGGTATCCTTATCGCTTGTTGTTGACCCGCCATGTTTGCATTTCGTTTATGCTACCGTTTGATTGGGTAAATGGTTCAACTTATGACGTCTAGCTTGTTAACTTGTTTAATTGCCCTGCTATGTATTTAATTCATTTAATTATAGTGTTCATATTGTATTCCTACTTGTTACGTATGATCGCCATGTTTTGACTACGTTAGTATGATACTTGATTATGTCTTCAACTAAGGGTTTTGACATGTGTGAATTGCCATGCTCACTTATTATTAATTGCTTCCGCTTTCCTGTAGACATCTGTTTGGCTTGTATGTCTTTTGATTTCTGAATTGATTGTATGACATATATGTTGTGTGGATGCTATGCCCGCTATGTTTGCTTATGTTTGAGTTCTTGTATGTCCGGTTTGTATGTGCTTGTTTATATGTCATCGATGCTTTGCTTTGCTTCGTTCTCCTTGTTATATGCTCGTTTTGGATATCGTATAATTGTGTTCTGCGGGATCCTCATTGACTCATTGTTCTCATTTATTTGCGACTTTGTTATCCGTTTCCTTTGTTTCATTTTGCATTTTGATTTTATTTAGCTTTCGCTTTGTTATATCATTCTTTGGGCTTTTTAAGCTCGGTAGCATTTCTTTTCTGCGGCGGTTTTAGGTTTGAAGATGGGCTTTGATGGGTGAGAGTTGGATTATTTGAGTGGACCAACCCTAGATACCTTATTATTTGGACTTATTTTGTTGGGCTTTTGTTGTGAGATTTCATTTTATTTTAGACATTTTGGATTTTGTAATTTTCCTTGTAAATCATTGTTTATATGACTTGATACTTTATTCTTTAAGACTTTCGCTTGTAAAATTTTAATTGTATGTTTCGATATGACACGAATGTGACACTTCTACCCTTGTCGGGTTGGGGTGTTACATTATGTTTAGAATCATCACAAGTGTTTAGGTTTTGATTTGGTAAGCTTGAATCATTGTGGTTGGGTTGTTTTGGATTGAAAAGTGATGTTTATGTGGTTTTTCTTGCTAGCGACTTGACATTCGGACTTCATTCTTCGTAGCGACTTGCTTTGCAATTTCGTGGCGAGTTACGATTTTAGAGCTAGCGACTTAGATCTAGCGATTAATAGTACAAGTAGTGGACTCTTCACCACGGGTAGTGACTTGGTGGTAGCGAGTTGCTCTTTAGCGACTTGTATCTTTAGCGACTTGAGTGGCAATTGTCGCCAAAATTTTGCTAGCGACTTGAGGCTTAGCGAGTTACTACTTAGCGACTTGCATTTGTCTAGCGACTTGGGACTCTAGCGACTTAGTGGTGTAGCTAATTAGGTGTTAGCGACTTGGTGCATTATCTTCTAGCAACTTGGGTGATTGTTTACGGTTTCTCTTGATTTAGTAAAATCCGTGAAAGAATCTATTTCCGGTTTAATCATAGAGTTATAAAATCCCGTATAATCTGTTAACATGTCTACCAACGTTCCTACTATCATCTCCCTTTATTGTCGAGGATGTTCAAGCGGTGGCTCGGATACTCGCCCACCCATGCTTGACAGAATCGACTACGATTCTTGGGCTCAACGAATCGATTGTAATGCCTTGGAAAGGAAAATGGTGTCAACATTCTCAAATCAATTGATGAAGGACCGTATCGAGTTGAGGCGACTAGAGATATACTTGATACTAATGAAGATGGAACTCCTATTTACGGAATGGACGGACCTAAAATGTATGATGAGCTTGATGATAAGGACAAAAGAGATTCGATGCGAGATATCGTGGCTTCTAACATTGTTCTTCAAGGTCTTCCTAAAGACATCTACAAGTCGATCAATCACAACACGAAGCAAAGGCGTTATGGGATAATGTCAAGATGCTTCTCTCGTGTTCGAATTTACTATGGAAGACAGAGAATCACAACTCTATGACGAATTTGAACACTTCAAGATGAAGCCGGATGAGAGTGTCTATGAGTACTATGTGAGATTTCATAAGTTGGTGAATGACATGAGAAACATCGAATGACTATGCCTAACATTCATTTGAACTCAAAATTTGTGAACAACATGAATCCCGAATGGCAAAATTTGTGAACAACATCATTCCCGATCCTATGTTCAAACAAGTCGATGATGATGCACACGTGGGTAACTTCATTAATCAACTAGCTCTTACGATTAGTCAAAACATGAATTCTCTCCACAAACCAACAACAACCTCGAATAGCATCTAACCCACACAATCAAGCTTGTTAAAGATGGAAGGATCGTGGTGCAACCATTCGGGAAAGACAAGATGATCGGGGAAGAGGTGGGTGGTAGAGGTTATGTTGGCAACGTAATCGAGGAGGAATGCTAACCAAGGTCAAGCTAAGCCAATCAAATGTTATAACTGTGGTGTTGAGGGACACATTGCAAGAAACTACACATCTCCAAAGCGTCCACGAATCACCGATTACTTGAGAGATAAGATGTCGCTTGTACAAGCTCGGGACAATGGTGCCGCTTTGGATGAAGAGGAATTGTTGTTTCTAGGCGAGGGCAATGCCAAGACCTATGATGCGAGATGTGGATGAGCGAATTATTCGGAGATAGGTCACAATCATCGAATGCCTTTCAAGTCGCCGATTGTGATGCATACGACTGATGTGGATGATGGACCTACGGCACACACAATTTTTATGGCTAGCATTTCTCCAATGGTTTCTCCCAAGGTCTCTTCTTCACCACAAGCTGGCCCTTCCAAAGACAAACTCATCTCGGAGGTACTAAAACTATACGATGATCTTGATGTGCAAAAGATGCATGACAAAGTACTATCAACTAAAACTATTGAATCAAATATTGAAAATATGGGTATCCGACGTTGTCCCATATGATCAATATGTGAAACAAAGTGAAAGTGAAGTTGTACCAAGTGATGCATCTTCTGCGATCAACAATGACTATGTTTTTATGAATACACCGCATGTGCCCCGATGATTCTATAATCTCGAACTAAATGCCTATAAAGAACGTGTTGCTATTTATGAACAACGTGCGAAATTTGAGTTGACCACTCGTGAGCGGAAATGGATGACCAAGTACGTACGGTCATTAGAAAAAGTAATTTTAGAGAAGAAGTATTGAAACAAGAATTAAATTCCTTGCAAGAAAAACTTTCTAAAACAACTAAGCAAAACAAGAACTTCAAGATAATGTGAAAATGCTTAAGCAAGAATTTAATGCAAAGGAATCAAAACTCTTGAGAGACTTTTCTAATCTGAAAACTTTGAAAACAAACTTGAAAACAAGTTATGCGTACAAGGAAACACCATTCAGATCGCTCACATGGTCACTAAACATAGAGTTCTAAGCGATAAGCATAGTGTTCCCATTATAGATAAACCCAACCCCGAGTACGGAAAGATAGCAAAAGCGGCTCAAAGTGTGATCTATGATGGCAATGAGATTCTTAAACCTAGACAAAACCTAGTTGCGTTGAGTGCACAGAGGATGATAAGAAACTAGATGAAATCACTAGGAAAAGATGAATAAGAAACTAAATGATCCTAAATGCAAAGAGAAAAATAATTATCACTCCTCATGACTACAAGAAGGAAAAACTGGATTTCCTAGAACAAGTTTAAGCCTCGAGACATTGTTGACTTCGAACAAGTCTTCGGAAAATGGATTTAGATAAGGTAGTCGAAAACATTGTTGAAACAAACCCTCCCTTTGGAAAATGCCTAGAGCGTTGTGTATCCTCCTAATACACCAATGCATCTTGTTCCTAGAACAATTGCCACTAAAAGCAAGACCTTAATCAAGAAAATCGTTATATTTCAACTATTTGTTGATTTTGAGAAAACTTGCAAGAAAAGGATCACACCCTTTGGTATAATCGAAGGAGAAAGGGTTTTGAACAAATGAAAGAATGTTATTTAAGCGAGGTCATGCCTTTCTTTAAACTTCTAAAAGATCACTTTGAGAGTCTTAAAAGGGATAGAAACCGATATTAAGGGAATGGAAAAGGAATTTGATGCAATGATAGTTGAAGTTAGTGACTATGAGCGAGCACTAAAATATAATGAGATTGAGAGGAAGAACTTGCATACATTAAATGAGAACCCGATTTCAATGTATCTTTGAAGATGTGTTTTTCATCGCTACAAACTGCTCCATTAATGCTTCCAAATTTCATGAATTATCTGTTGCCTCGAAAGTCTCCAATGATCGTGTCATTGAGCTTGAAAAACTAATTACGAACTAAGCGGGAAAATTGAACCGATGATCACGACAATTTAGTTAAACATTTTCTAAACTAGAAGTTGAGCATTTTAATTTACAACTAAAATATCAACATCTTAAAGAAAATGTCAAAACTTCAAATATCAAGTAATCATCGGATGCTCGAATTTGATGCGGTTTTCAAATTAACAAACGTGATGAATGATTCAAGCTCGGTGCAACACGATCGAAAGTTGAAAGCCCAAATCTCTCAATTAAAGGGTCAAACGAACAACATGACAGCTCCCAAATGCCTCCTCCTTTAGATTCTCGAATTCTCAAACTTTTCATCTTCAAAACCTAGTAAATGCTTTACAAAAGGAAAATGAAAGTTTTATAGAAGAAAATGAAAAGGTTAAACGTCATTTCAATGAGTTATTTGAATCAATTAAGGTCACTCGTAACAAAAATAACGAACAAATAGCTTCATTGTAAAAGGAAATTGAGAATCAAGAGTCGTGTAAAAGGAAAATGCCAATGACCAATGGGGAGAATGATGTATCAAAGATTCACTCTTGTAATAAATATGCTTTGTGCGTGACATATGTCCCTCCTCATCTAAGGAACAACAAACTCGCTATTCAAACATACTTCTCATCTCTTAAGGATTGCTTAGAATGTCTCTGCGTGAGATTGTTGAAGAGGATAAGCTAGAGAAACCTCATGATAATGCAATTGGACATGCATGCTTATATGCCAAACGATCTCAAGAAATCTTAGAATGCTTGATCACAATATGCCCAAAGTCATTAGGTGAGAGAGTTAATCCTTTGATTCCATGCTCGATGCCTAATACTAAGTATGATATGCATTCGATTCCCAATGTTTTGAATGTGAACCGTAGTGTGCCTTTAAGTAGTTCGATTCCGGATCATCAATGCTAAGAAAGAGAACTCAAGTGTGCCTTCTAGGAGTACAAATCTCGGTACTTAGTTTTAAGAAAGTGAACCTTAGTGACATTCCCATTCCTCTACAGATGTCGGTGACATTAAACGGAGCGGGTCAAAGTCTCAAGACAATACAAGGAATGATAGGACCTCTCAAGCTAAGAATGTGCCTTTGGAAGAGTAGAAGAACAATCTAGGAACTTTAAGCTTGAATTGAATAAAACGAATCGTGTTGATTCTAGTACTAGCCATAGGCGTCATCGTAATTAATTCAATTCGATACTATTTGCAAACCTTGTACCGATGTCCGCTTGAATTCTTTCTAATCATGAATGTGGTGTTAATGTTTTGCCTAATGATGTTAATTGTCCAGTTAATATTGTTAATGCTAAAATTCATGCTAAGAAGGCTAAAAGGCAAAACGAAAGAAAGTTAGAAAACAATGGAAACCCACGGAAGAACATTCAAGAAAATAGGCTTTTATTGGATACCGTTGGTCATAAGACTAATCGATAATGCCCACTAGAAAATGGATGCCCACTTGGTAGAACTATTCCCTAAGAAGTGATCACACCGTGAATGTGGCTAATACTGAGACACTAGTATCGCATCTATTCACAATGATTCCATTGCCTCACTTTCTCGATATGAATGCTTCTATTTCGATGTGGGTGTTCCAATCATTGTAACTAACCAAATGGAACCCATTCTTGCATGGGGATCCCAATTATCCGATTATCCATTCTTGTATCGTGTTCAACCGCAGATCGCTCAAATCGCTCGTGGTACCGGACTCATTTGTTCCAAGAATATGACCGAGACCGGTCATGCTCATGAACTTCGTGAGCAAATTCATCGGAGCTATTAGATTCGGTAATGATCATTTCGGTGCTATTATGGGTTATGGAGATTACGTTGTTGGTGATAGTGTCATCTCTAGAGTTTACTATGTGGAAGGTTTGGGTCATAACTGCTCTCCGTTGGTCAATTCGTGATTCCGATCTAGAAGTAGCCTTGTAAAACATACCGCTTTGTTAGAGATCTTAATGGTAAGGAACTGTTAAAAGGAACTCATGGCTCAAATCTTTACACCATCTCTATCGATGACATGATGAGGCTTCTCCAATCGCTTGTTATCAAAGGCTTCAAAACAAAGTCATGGTTATGGCATCGCTGCCTCAATCACTTGAACTTCGCACCATCAACGATCTTTCCGTAAAGGACTTAGTTGTAGGTTTACCTAGACTAAAGTATGAAAAGGATCATCTTTGTTCGACATGCCAATTGGGTAAAGCAAAAGTTTGCCCACAAACCCAAACCTACAATCTCAATTCGTAAGTTCTTCATACCCTCCATATGGATTGTGTGGACCAATGAGAGTGCAGAACATCTTTGGTAAGAAATATGTGTTGGTTGTGGTTGATGATTACCTAGATTCACCGGGTCAAGTTCTTAAGGACAAAGGATGAAAATCTCGATATCATCATCAAACTCATCAAACAATTGCGTGTTCGGCTTAACAAAACCGTCGTAATTATCCGAGCAGACAATGGAAATGAGTTTGTTAACAAACAACTTAGTGACTTCTATGAAAGCATTGAATCACCATCAAAGAAGTGTTCTCGAACTCCTCAGCGTAGCGGTGTAGTTGAAAGACGAAATCGAACTCTTGTAGAAGCCGCTAGAACAATGCCGATTTACTCAAAGGTTCCAATGTTTCTCCGGGTCAAGCTATTGCCACCGCATGCTACACACAAAATCGTTCTCGATTCACACTTGCTCATGGAAAAACTCCATATGAACTTGTCCACAACATAAAACCTAATCTCTCTTTCCTTCGTGTGTTTGGTGCATTATGTTATCCAACTAATGAGGGTCAAGACTTAGGCAAACTTAGGGCTAAAGTCGACATTGGAGTATTTGTAGGATATGCTTCAAAAAAGGGATACGAATCTATAACAAAAGAACCGAAATATCATGGAAACAATTCACGTTACGTTTGATGAGTCGACCGGTCAAATGGCTCTGGACACCCATTCAGACCCGTGACTTCAAAAGCAGTCCCATTGGTTCATCCCTTGTTCCAAACTCTTCTCAAGAAACTCCATATGTACCTCCATCCGAAGATGATTTAAAGAAATTGTTTGATCCTATGTTTGATGAACTGTATGATTCAATTACTAATGAGGTGTTGATCCCTACAACGAGAGGATGCTCATATTCCCGTGAATGAAGTCATTCCCTCAAGATCAATATCTATAAGTCAAGAAGCACCTCCTGCGATCCTTGATCTCATCAACAAATCATCATTCTTCAAATGTACATCATGGAAATGTTTACGCATCAATGATGAAGTTAATCCCTTGCCACTCCCGAAGATGCTCCATTTGAAAACATATTTGCTCTGAATCATCATCGAACCATCTTCTTCGGAGACATCGACTCGCCTACCTCGGTTCCTCAACAAGCGCCACATGAACACCTCGGAAAATGGACTCACGATCATCCATTAGACAACATCATTGGAAATCCTCTCGTCTGTATCAACCCGAAACAACTTGCAACCGATGCCTTATGGTGCTTCTTCAACTCCGTACTATCTAAGATCGAACCAAAAGATGTTAAAACCGCCATGAATGAAGATAGGCGGTTCAATGCCATGCAAGATGAAAATCATGAGTTTGATCGACTTGATGTATGGGAGTTAGTACCGCCCAGATCGTGCTATGATTATTGCTCTTAAATGGATCTTCAAAGTGAAACTTGATGAGCATGGTGATGTGTTGAAGAACAAGGCTCGATTAGTTGCTAAAAGATACCGTCAAGAGGAGGTATTGACTTTGAAGAATCTTTTGCTCTGTTGCTCGAATCGAGGCAATCGAATCTTTCCGCTAATCTGCTAGTAAGAACATGGTAGTCTATCGGATGGATGTGAAGACGGCATTTACGAACGGAGATCTTAAAGAAGTCGTCACGCCGCCCAACCTGAAGGATTTGTGAATCAAGAGCATCCTACTCACGCTTATCGTTTGAAGAAGGCTCTTTACGGTTTAAAGCAAGCTCCAAGGGCATGGTATGATACACTATCAAAGTTTCTTCTATCAACCGGATTCATCAAAGGAGCGATTGATCCTACATTGTTCACCGAAGTCGTGCAAACATTTAATTCATGTTCAAATTTATGTTGATGATATTATTTTTGCCTCGGCGGACCCAATGGAATGTGATCATTTTTGAATGAAATGAGTTCAAAATTTCAAATGTCAATGATGGGACAAATGTCATTTTCTTGGGTTTACAAATTTCACAAAGTCCCGGAGGCATTTTCATAAATCAATCTAAATATGCAACCGAGATCTTAAAGAAATTTGGATTTGATTCAAGTGACCTGCTGACACCCCATGATTGATCGAACCAAACTAGATGAGGACCTCTCGGGGATCATGATTGACCAAACGAAATATCGTAGTATGATTGGATCCTCGATGTACCTCACCGCTAGTAGATCGACATCTTGTTCATTGTTGCATGTGTGCTAGATACCGTGCTAAGCCTACTAAAAATCACCTTGAAGCGGTTAAACGGGTCTTCGGTATCTCCAAGGAACCATCAATATGGGTCTTTGGTACCAAGGACACCAAGATGTCACTAACGGCCTATGCGGATGCCGATCATGCGAGTTGTCAAGATACACGTCAAGCACGCCTGAGGTGCTCGGTTTTGGGTGATAAGCTTGTGAGCTGGTCTTCAAAGAAGCAAATGAGTACTTCTATTTCTCTATAGAGGCTGAATACATAGCCATGTCATCTTGTTGTGCTCAAATCTTATGGATGAGATCTCAATTATCGACTATGGCTTTGAATTCAACAAAATCCCTCTCTTCGTGATAATAAAGTGCTATTGCTCTCTCATGCAACAACGTTCAACATTCAAGAGCAAAGCATATCGACATTCGACATCATTTCATCAAGGAACAAGTGGAAAAAGGTGTGGTGGAACTCTATTTTGTGAGGTCCGAATACCGGTTAGCGAACATCTTCACCAAAGCTCTTCCAAGAGAACGTTTGAGTTCATTCTTCCACGACTTGGCTTGAAAAGCCTTCAACCGAAACACTCAAACGTCTTCGGGAGGAAGGCGAGGAGTAAAGGTTTCTTCATCTATCTCTTGTATATATCTATTCGAAAACAAAATACAAAACTATAAAACCTTCAAAATCAAATAGAAAAATATAAAACTTTCAAAATCCATAAAAATTTGAAAAATTGAAAAATCTTCAAAAAATATATATATATTGTCATTTTGTCATGTCTTTCTCGATTCGATAATATCTACGTCTTTGTGTGTCATTCAAAGAATGACACGGGACTTTAGATATTGTTCAATTTTATTAAAATATATATATATATATATATATATATATATATATTTGGGAGAAAGAGAAAAATGGTTTATTGTCATTTTCGTGCAATAACCCGGTTTTAAAAGAAAGAACATAGCCATGTTTCACCATGTTTTCAAATTCCATGCTCGATTCTATAAACATTTATCTGCTTTGAAAACTAAATGCTTTGAAAATAACTCGGTCTCTATTGTTGATAATCATCGGACTTATTTGTCAAAATCTACGTCTCTCAATCAACAACCTATGTCATTGATTGAGGGGAGAATGATTTCAATTAAATTAAAAAGTTAGTTGGCATTAAATTGTTTTCAAAAGATATACATGCATGTTTTATCAATGGAGTTTAAAATCTTAAAATCCGATCCTTATCAGTTCAAACGCTTTCATAATCAAGTCACAATTCCCCTTAAAAGCATTCAAAATCAATTTACATCTATAAAAGATCACAAATCTCAAATGATTTGATAATTGTGATCGGGGAGAATGTGTGATTTAAATTGGATTTAAAGCGATAATTCGGTAAATGGTTTTATAAGGATGTACATGCCGACCTTCCCACATGTGACAAACGATTTCAAATTTTCAATGCACATGTTGAGGGGAGCATCTATCTTAAACCTATGATTTGAAACGTGATCGATTATCCCAATGTGCGAGGTTCCTCTAGTATGTGCAAAACTCTTTTCTAATCTCGAGGCACATATTGAGGGGAGCAAATTTATGGAAACTCATCCTTCCAGGAAATGCTTTATCTTCTTGATTTGATCGGGAAGTGATGTTGATATCTTTAGAAAATGGTAATCAAAAAGTAAATTCTTCCTCTTGCCTCCGTGTGCAAAACGATTTCAAACATTTGATGTACATGTTGAGGGGAGCACTGTTCTAAAACTATCAAAAACAATTCAGGCACAAAATGTTTTGATAATATATCACAAGTATCCGGATTGATTTTCAAATGGTTTTCAATTGGTTCCAATGGCGGATGAACAATACCAAAATTGACCGACCAACTTTACTTTATATACGGTGATATAAGGATGATAAGGTTAGGTATGTGTTCCCATGATCCGCCGTAATCGGAGGGATCTACCAGGACAATCCACTAGTTAGTGTAGAAGTCCTTAGGTATGATGATAAAAGAGAAAAGTGAGATTCGGGAAGAGTACGGATGAGATAGAGCAAATCTTGGAACTAACCCAACAAGGTTCTTGCTATGAAGTCTCGGTAAGCACCGAATGGGTTGAAGAATTAAAAGAATTGAATGAGAAAAGGGTGAAAACAAATAGCCCTCCATTTATTCAACCTTAGAGGCGTAAACCGGGTTCACTTCATATGCTCTTGATGGTAACATCGGTATTGAAGACAAGACGTCATGGACCCGGTGAAGCCTTGCACTTCAACTTTCCAAACCACTCAAGTTCCTCTTAAAAGGACTTGTTTCATTCTCACGGGAACCGACATTATCTATCGACTTTCTCTTAGAGATTGTTGATATTGAAGAAGAAGACCCTCTTCCTAGTCTCCGCAAAGGAACCAAATATGCACAAATTGAGTCTAGAGCCACGAGATCATCAATAAATCTCATTAGGACACTTTCAATGAAGACTCTGCTTCACACAATGTGGAAAGAGATTATATCTTGAGTCCCACGACTATCCTTGTGGTATTGCCGAACATCCGAGTGATGTGTATACATATTCACAATGAAGATGGAAAGCCTTCGGAACCAACATCAAACAAGCTCTGGTAGGTGGCATGTGAGATCTATTATATAGATCAACCATGTGACAACCGAGCAGAAACAATGGGGCGATTCAATCTCTTGAATCAATCTCGGTTCGAGTTATGGATTGAGCGGATACCTTTGAAAAACCGATCGTTGTGCTTAAAATCTCTTTTCTTTAGCACATCGACCGTGTACTCATTTTCCAAACCAAAGGTGTTTTTATGATTGATAATTGATTTTCAATAAAACCTTCGTTGTATTGCAAAAACAATTTCTATTGAGCAATACGATTGTTTTTCAAATCTCTTTTCATCAATCGATGGACTTAAAATTATTTGGTTCACTCACTCCGTGTTGTCTTCTTTGAGGCGTTCGGTTTGAGAACGACTAGAGCAACGCGAAACCCTGTCAAGGAAATTCTTGAATTATACCGATCAAAGGCGGTACATGTCTTGATCAGCGGGAACCGTGGGCGTGTACCTCAATTCAATGAAAGTGATCAAAGACACTTTCGTGCGATTTATTGCTAATCGTTGTATGCGTACGCCCGACGTTTGCGGTGATCGTAATGAAGCGGTCAATCCATAGCCGCATGCTCACTTAACACATTCAACTCAAAAGAAATCATGATTAGTGCATCAATGACTCGATATTTTCACTCCATGCTTCGCTACTCTGCGCCAATATCATGAATCAACTAAAGCTTCCGCTACTCGATAAGAAGATATCATGATCCAAAATGTGAGCATGTCGGTCCTAAAGTCACAACATCACATAATACCAACACCACAAAGGATGTCTCAGAGATTGTTGATAGTTGATGATCTCAAAAGATGGCTCAAATTTATTATCACGTGGATCAGTAAAAGACCTCCACTTGGAGTAACCAAACATGCAATGTGAAGAATCAATGACTACGAGCTTTGAAGCAAAGGACTACATCAAGAATGCAAGAACAATTTTTAATGTAACATCTATTTGTATTCAATGTAATTTTGGTACATGATTGAGGTGACCTCCCTTATGGGGAGATTGTTAGGAATTAGAAATTCCATGTATTAAAGAGTCGGTCACCTCAAGTATATGTAATCGTTAGAAAGCTCGTAGTCGTAGTTCTTTTAAGTTAAGTAGTATTTAGTTATGTAACACCGTGGAGGACGGACGGGTCTTTACCCATCTGTATGCACGATCCACAGCCCGATGTGTGGCGATTTATGTAAGACTATAAATACTCTCTACCTCCCAAGGTAGAGTTGGAGCTCATAATAATATCTTTCACTTTCTCTCACTAAGTTCCCTAAACCTCTAACTTTCTCTCTAGAATTCCACTTATCGCCTACTTATGTTAATGGTTTGATGTGTATGTGAAAACTAATATCTAACAACAACCATAATTTGCTTTAATTTACAATATAATTTGAGGCATTTAACATAAGTTTCCTATAAACAACATTGCAATAATATATAATATCTTATAATCACCATACAAAACTAAACCTCCATCATATCAAACCATCATTCAGCTACCAAATTAGCCAAGATACTGAATTCAATTGAATATGAAACAATTAAAGTGAGTAGATTTGACACCGTGTAGATCCCAAAAAATAAAAAATATACTTGATAGCAATGGAAGTATACATATTTAGCTAAAGGAAGTATACATCATCGAAAACATTTGAGACGGTTAATAATCTTAAACTATAGCACTGAAAAGTTTCCAGTTCTTAAATCCTAAAATATGAAATCATTTTAGTTCATCGTTGTCATATGTTCAACATTTTGATGGATAATATTGTTGCATTTGATAGAAACAAAGACATCGATGCCCATTCAACTGTAACAATATTATGGCCCAATAAGTCGACAAAACTATAGGAAATTGTAAAATGTCGGGACAACATCTACGACCATATATGTTTGGTGCGAGCTCTACTAACTTTACCTATCATTTTATAGCATCCATCAAGATATCTATACTGCATGCAGAATGATAAAAATGTTAATTAGTTTCCTTTGGTTGGCTGCAAATTTTGGATGATGCATTTTCTCAGTTATTTTTGGGGGGTCATCACAATTAGAAGAATCATACAGTTCAGGCTGATTTCATTTGTGGTATCAGACTTAATGAACAATTTTAGAAGCATGTTTGACACACAAATTTTAGAAGCATTTTGTTAGATGATGAAAACTCCGTAGGTATAACTTTATTGATGACCATTATTTATAATGGTAAAATCCTAATTGTCAAAACCCACAAACCGGGCTTGGGCCTAACAATTCACTAATACTCCCCCGCAGTTCGAGCAGTGAATTCGCGAAAGCTCGAACTAGAGTAGTAAACTAAGAAAGCAAAATAGAACAATAACCAAAATAAAACTCAATAACCCAAAGTATCCTTTTTTTTTTTTTTTTTTTTTTT
Organism: Chrysanthemum lavandulifolium; assembly: GCA_022545495.1. Classification (NCBI taxonomy): domain Eukaryota; kingdom Viridiplantae; phylum Streptophyta; class Magnoliopsida; order Asterales; family Asteraceae; genus Chrysanthemum; species Chrysanthemum lavandulifolium. Next base: position 43,938,695 of record CM040246.1, on the reverse strand, counting down.
TTACGGATAACCAAAGTATCCGAAGGATAAACTAAAGTATCCCAAACAGTCGTCTCGGGAATAAGAACCCTAGATTCGACACCAACAAAAGTCGTCTCGAGAATAAGAACCCTAGATTCGACACCAACAAAAATCGTCTCGGGAATTAATACCCTGGATTCGACATAAAACAAAAAAATAATTAAATAACTATATATGCTTTTTTTTCAACAATAAAACAAAAACATGAACCTAAATCTCCTCCTCCATTTGCTCTCGATTTTTTAGTTATATGATGAGATAACAACAAAGCATGGACACGTATTATTGATCAGCACTCATAAATGGAGTTTAGAGAAGGATGCAAGTGGACAATGGTGTAGTGGGCCTATAGTAAAAGATATATCATTCGAACTTCGATATAATTCAATCGTTCACGGCAAACAATCGGCAATACATCAAACGGTTCTTTTTTTATTTATTTTTTTATTTTTTTAGAAGGGATAAAAGTGACGGCTAGGGTTTGGGGTGGCTTAGAAGAGGCGGCTCAACATAGCCACCTTGGTCTATTAGTGAATAATTAGGCCCAAGCCCGGTTTTTGGGTTTTGGCAATTAGGGTTTTACCATTATAAATAATGGTCATCAATAAAGTTATACCTACGGAGTTTTCATCATCTAACATGGTATCAGAGCTAATCGGTCCTACCTTAAAACCCTAATTGCCAAAACCCACAAACCGGGCTTGGGCCTAATTATTCACTAATACATTTAACAGGTTGAGCTTTTGTTTTAGTAATTGAATAATTTCATTTATTTATCATTTCAAACCCCTAAAAGAAACATAGCATTGATTTAGAAATGATATTTGATACTTTTACTGTCAAAGCGAGAAACAATCAATAGTACAAAGCCGATTGTCACAGAGACTGTTGGACCAATAATGTTATAGACACAAAGTCGGAGTAGTTAATATGTATATTATGTTATGTATTTATCTAAAGTTTGTAAACCCAATAGTTGTTTGGGCTGGGTCTTAGGAATAACGGTATAAACCGTTTTAGAGAGTCACGACTTTTACTTTTAACAAATCGGCATGCCTCTTGGTTCTAACAGTCATGATGGTACCGATTCATTAGGTATATATAGGTTTAGATTTATGTAAACAATTCATTTTATATATCAATACAATTTAATAAATCATATATCAGTTTATATACTTCTGTTATTTCAATTACAAATTGTTGTCCTAAAACTGAGGAAGTTGTATAAATTGCATAAACAAGGTTTAATCAAAGGCAACAGATTATCAATTGGCATCAGAGCTAAAGGTTAATCGACCCAGGGAAGGAAGAAAACAACGACTCTTGTTACAGAACTTGTAACCATTGATTTCAGAAGTTATTAGAATAAGAAAATCGACTTCTGTTAACAACACAGAAATTGTGTTTTTTTCTGGCAAGTATTTAATCAATCAAGAGGGGAATCAAGAACGAGGGAAGGATATTGAAATCACGAATCAGAGAAAGGAACGCACGTCTGGTGTTTGCCCTAATCGAGCGGTTTTAATTCTTTCAGCGTTTTTACTTTTTACTACTCCATATAAATTAGGAAAAGTTTTTATTGATTGTTAGTAAGATAGAAATTCCCATTAGCAAGAAAAAACCCCGATTAATTAAAGTAGCAAATACCGATTTTTTTGAGATTCATAGTAAGACAAACGAATTCTTAAAAAGATCCGTTTTACCAAGTAGCAAGTTAATCTGAATCCTTGTGTTCATAGCAAGTTAATCCGAATCCTTATGGTTCATAGCAAGTTAATCCGAATCCTAGTGATTCTTAGCAAGACAAAACCGAATCCTTAGGTTCATAGAAAGTTTCAAGCCTTAAGATTCAAATAGCAAGTTTCGAGCCTTTTTCTTAGGTTCAAATAGCAAGTAGAACCCTTGCTTCAAACCAGCAAGAAAGTAGAATCATTGGTTTTTAAATATCAGCAAGAAAGGATCAATTGTTTTGATCAAAGCAAGCAAGCATGGTAGAAGGTGACAAGCATGATAACGCATCAAGCAGTGCATCAATTCGAGAAGGAAATGTTCACTTCAATGTCCAAAACTGACAAATACGAATAATACAACTTGGGCAATGATGATGGAAACAATATTAAAGGCGTATGGACTTTGGAAAGTGATTGATGGCATGAAAGAAACTAGTGGCACGCAAGATACAACAATAGATGAGAAAGCATAAAATACAGCGAAAGGAATGATATTCCAAACATTACCACAAGACATGTTAATGCAAGTTGCATAATACACCACTGCAAAGGAAGTATGGAACTCAATCAAGGTTAAACATCTTGGAGCCGATCTAGTTCAGAAAGCACGTTTGCAGACTTTAAGAAGTGAGTTGGAAACATTAAAGATGAAACCGGACGAAAGTGCAAGTGAGTTTGTATGGAAGTTAAGTAGCATACAAGCCAAGTTTAAAAGCCTTGGGGGTACTCTGAAAGATAAAGTACTCGTGAGGAAACTGCTTAACTCCGTCCCAAAGAAGTTTTTACAAATCGTGGCGTCTATCGAACAATATCAAGATATTGATACAATGCAATTTGAAGAAGCCGTAGAAAGAATAACAGCTTTTGAAGAACGACTTAAAAGCCACTACAAACCAGAAGACAATTATCAAAACAAACTTCTATTTGCAAGTTCAAATAATGAAGGAGGTAGAGGACATGGAAGAAACTTTACCAAAAACAAAGATAGCTATGGAGAAGGTACTAGTCGTGGAAGAGTAGAAAAAAGCAAGCTCAGGTGTTATGAATGTGGTGAGCAGAGACATTTCGCAAAGGAATGCACGAAATGGAAAGACAAGAAGAAAGACAAGAAGGATCAAGCACATCTCATTTATGGAACTTACGATGAACCAACATTGCTGTAAAGGCAAGTAAAGAAGACTCGATTGATGTCTATAACATTAGGGGGTGAATGTTGGACCAATAATGTTATAGACACAAAGTCGGAGTAGTTAATATGTATATTACATTATGTATTTATCTAAAGTCTGTAAACCCAATAGTTGCTTGGGCTGGGTCTTAGGAATAGCGGTATAAACCGTTTTAGAGAGTCACGACTTTTACTTTTAACAAATCGATATGCCTCTTGGTTCTAACAGTCATGATGGTACCGATTCATTAGGTATATATAGGTTAAGATTTATGTAAACAATTCATTCCACATATCAATACAATTCAATAAATCATATATCAGTTTCTATACTTCTGTTATTTCAATTACAAATTGTTGTCCCAAAACTCAGGAAGTTGTATAAAGTACAGAAACAAGGTTTAATCATAGGCAAGAAAGCAACACATAAATCATTATATATTACTTGAAGTTAGTCAACAAACATGACCAATTAGAACATTATAATCACAACAATGGTTTCAACGTGTGAATGCCCAACAAGGAAATATGTCACGAAACATGCCTACAGAAAAGGACCCACATACTGATGTTAAAACATGCTTATATTACAAATATTACATGAATTGTCTAAGATACGGCGACACTAATAGTATATGCACATGAGTCTCTTTTTTAATCACTGGCCAGTCGTCGGTCTTTGTGTCATTTCACAGTCAATAGGATGTTTGTTAGCTCAATCCCAACTGCAGTCATGAAATTTGAGTCTTGCGACTGAGCTCCGACCAATTGATCTACGAAGTTAGTTATCAATATGACCGGTAATAAGATGAAGATAACACAAGACATTATGTTAATATTGTACATATTGTGGGAACCAACTGTTCTACGCTGCCTTTGTTAACTTGCAAATGAGTTTGATCCGCTTGTTCCTCATATATATATTACATGGATTTCTCGATAATGCATTTGACACACATAAGCTGTAACACCCCAACCCGACAAGGGTCTGAATGTCACATTATGGAGTCATATAAGAACATACTAATAAAATTTTTAGCAAGCGGAAGTCTTATAAAATAAAATACCAAGTCATATAAACGAATGACTTACAAGGAAAAATACAAAATCCAATATGTCAAAAATGTGATATCAAAACAGTGATCTTCAAAAAGAGTCTAATAAGATAGGGAAACTAGGATCGGTTCTCTCAAATGCTCCTACTCCTAGCCCATCAAAGACCAGCATCCTACTTGGTACCTGCCGCATGGAAAAGAAATGCGGCTGAGCTTAAAAAGCCTAATGAACAGATATAACAAAACAAAAGCTAAACAAAATCAAAAATAAAAAACGAAACAAAGGAGGTTGATAACAAAGTCGTAGCGAATGAATGATCGATGCCAAACCGTCAAGTTTTCTCACTCAAGCCGGCCACTTGTGAATGGCCGACCGTGAAGAAACTTAAAAGCAGTTTAAGCACGAATGCAATGAAGATCGGAGAGTATAGTGTTTCCCAGTCGTTAAGTCTCAACGAGTTGTGCGAGAATAGTCAAACGTAAAGTGATCGAGAGGATTTGAGCGGGAAAGGATAGTGATTGATCTATACCTAAGAGAAAACCCATAAACTACAGGCTTAAATGCAAATTAAAGGAAATTAAAAAGATAAAAATATTAAATAAACGCTATCACTATTTTTAAAATGATGTTTTGTTTTATGATTTTATAAAGCGAAATTAAAAACTACGCGACGTCATAAAAGAAAATGTAAAACTTACACAATATTAATCCTAAAATATGAAATGACATTTTACAAACCTAATGATAAAAGAAAATTATTAGAAAAGAAAATTATTTTTATAACTATTTAATTAATTAAAACTATTTCTACTTATTTAATAATAACCTAAAATACAAGAAATTATGAAATAAAGCTAGAAAAATAAAATTATGACTTAGAAAATCTAAAATATCAAAATAGAATTTTCAAAACTATTTTTGTATTTTTTCGATTATTTTCTATTTTCTAGGAATTAAAAACTATTTAAAACTAATTAAATTATTTAAAAATACAAATTTAACTAAGAAAATTTGGAAAAATATTTTTTGGCTTTTATATTTATCTTAACTTAATAAAATGAAAATTATTTTTTGAACCTTTTCTTAATTATTTGTATTAAATGCTAATTAAAAAGGCTTAAAAACTAATTAAAATAAAGAAAAATAGCAAACCGACTTGGAAAATCTGAAAATTTTAAGAAAAGTCTAAAATATTATTTAGAATCTAGGAAAAATAGAAAAACTTGGGCTTGTGTGGAGGAATTTGAAACTGCTATGTCAAGTGCTTAGAAATAAGCACTTGAAATAAGCAAATGGTCACAAACAAGCACCAAACTGTAACAGAAGCTTGAATAAGCTAAAAGAACTCTAAGGCAATTAGAAACAACAAGATATACCCTCTGGATTGCAAGATACCAAGATTTGATGAAATGAGCTCATAAGCTAAAATCAGTGTGAGGGTACCATGTTTAAGCAGAGGAATAAGCACTCACATAAGCTGGAAACTAAAAAGCAAATGAAGGAGCTTAAACTAGACCTGGCTGACTATGCTTAAACCAAAATCCAGGCTTTGACAATCTCTATTGAGCTTGTGACAAGCTTGCACAATCCTGCATAATCCCTGTGCAGACTTAGTGCCATGCACAGGGCATTTAATCCCATCTTGACAGGCTTATTTGGGGCTTTTATAAAATTATTAAAATTCTACAAAAATGACAATGATAAAATAGACCAGAAGAAGTTTTAAAACCACAAAATTCTCATGATTTGGCCAAGAAATGAATCAAGGAAAATTCATTTCGGTTGAGCCAAAATGACTTTTGCAAATTTTGACTTTCTTAACAAAAGCGAAAAGTTGACTAAAGCGAGCTTTGATTCCAATTGGTGGTGAGATTGATGTAAAAGGTTAAATGAGACTACGACAAGTTGTATTTATGAATTATGAACACAAAATAAACTTTTGATTCTCCAAAAATCCAACAATTAAGTGCTTAAAACAGATTCATTGGAAGTTTGACTTTGGAGCTTTGCAGGTACAAATTGATGACTAAAATGAGTTCAAAAGAGCTACTAAAGCTTGAAACAACAAGACTTATCCACATACTGATAAAATAGACCAGAAGAAGTTTTTAAAACCACAAAATTCTCATGATTTGGCCAAGAAATGAATCAAGGAAAATTCATTTCAGTTGAGCCCAAAATGACTTTTGCAAATTTTGACTTTCTTAACAAAAGCGAAAAGTTGACTAAACCGAGCTTTGATTCCAATTGGTGGACTGAGATTGATGTAAAAGGTTAAATGAGACTACGACAAGTTGTATTTATGAATTATGAACACAAAATAAACTTTTGATTCTCCAAAAATCCAACAGTTAAGTGCTTAAAACAGATTCATTGGAAGTTTGACTTTGGAGCTTTGCAGGTACAAATTGATGACTGAAATGAGTTCAAAAGAGCTACTAAAGCTTGAAACAACAAGACTTATCCACATACTAAACCTCTAAGACAGTTTTGCTTCAATATCCAAACACTCCTTTAATGACTGTTTTGTGAATTAAACTAAGCTAGCTACTTATATGGCTTAAGCTATCATTGGTACTTAATCTAGATATGCTAATTACCACTACTAAACAGGTTCCAGCCATCAATGAACACAGATACAAACACAAGTACAGAATGCAAATTGAACTAAAAATGAAAATTGAGAATGCTACTCACATGTGTCCAAATTGTTTGCAGGCCAATACCAAACCCAAACCTGTTCTAAACTAATCTATTTAAACCCAAATCCACCTCTGCATCAACTATTATCATCACCATTCCCAATTTGCATCAACAGTTGACTTTGGTTGACCATCATTCAAAATTATTTGAAACTGAATTTAAAGCTTATCAAAGGCTAAAAGGAACTTATTTAAGCTTATTGGGCCGAATGATAAGCTATTTGAAGTTTAAATGCAAGAGTTTGAAATTAAATTTCTCAACGATGGACTTCAAAACATGAAATGTAAATGAAACACGAAATTGAGGCGGAAATGGAGTAAAATGATTAAGTAACTTAGTTTTAATACAATAAAAGCTTAAGTTTACATTTTAAACTACTAAGCGAGAGAATTTAAGAAAAACGACATACATTGAATATTAAAAACTAACTACTGTCTAATCCTTTGCTTCTCTCTTCCTTTTTATACACCCATAAGCTTCCACGTGTCCTTCTGAGCAAATCCCACCACCCTTGTGAGCCAATAGATGAGTGTGGAGCATTTTGACCATTTGATGTGTTTTGGCGGGAAAAGGCTATTTGACCTCTGTGGACTCTGAACTAGCACTAGGGGGTGGCTAGGTATGATGATGAGGAGAGGGGTTGGAAGGGATAAGGTGATGGGAGAGGAATAGGTGAGGTGTTGCAGGCAGTGGTGGGGAAGAAGGTGTGATGGGATAAGGGAGGGAAAAGTCTATTTGTTTGACTTGGGTTGACCAAGGGTTCAAAAACAGGAAGGTCAAAAGGTTGGCAGGGGTCAAGATGGTTTAAAGGCAGGGGTCCATTTCAGGTTTTGACAAGGCATTGGCTTAGGTTATGATAAGGACCAAAATGTAATTATCCAATTCTTGAAGGACCAATTCTGCCATTATTCCAAAGTTGTCACAAGGATCACTTTTGCCAAGTTCCAATAGTACAAGGACCAGTTTTGTCATTTTCAAATTTCCAGGGACCAAACTTGACATTTTTGAAAGTTCAGGGACCTTTTCTGCCATTTAACAAAAGATTTATTCAAGGACCATTTTTGACAAGTTAGAATATTTCAGGGACCTTGAATAACATTTTTCTTTATTTGGTTTTACCAGGGACTGTTTTTGACAACTTTTGAAACTTGGGGACTAAAACGCCAATTATGCAAACTTTATACGTTTTTCACCGATTTTGATATTTTGCATTTAAAACACATAAAACACTTATTTGTGATATTTTTATCATTTTGATGCATTTAAAGTGTTTTCAGGTGTTTTTGCAGTTTAATTGGTACAAAAATGATGAGTATTTAGACACTCATCAATGAACACAACGAATCTATGAGTCAATGAGGAACCTGCAGAACACAATATTAACAGATCCAGAAGGAACAGAAATCAAAAGACTAAAGTAAGGCAAAGCAGCGAATCATTTAACAAATATAAGCTCATATAAATAACCAACCTACAAGTATTGAAACATAATCATATAGGAGGTGATGAAAAATATCATAATCCAAAACAAGCAACCAAACAGTGCATAAGCATATCACCAACGGATCAATTAGACATGAATATGGCGAGAGAAACAAACCAAATAATCGATATACATAAGCTAAGAAGAATTCTATAATCAAAGAAATCAATCGAAGCAGAATGTAAGCATGGCAATCACATATGTCGAAAATCAACAATTAATAAACATAATAAATATCATAACAAACCGAGATAATAATAGAAGTATAAGCATGTCACCGCAAGTATAGGTAGGAAATATTGAATGAGCATCATAATCAAATGAAGTAATCGAACAATAACATAGCATGGCAACTAAATAAGTCAACTAGGCGAGATAACATAAGTTGAACCATATTCTTTCATCAACCAGTAGCATATTCGAAGTCTAAGCATTGCGATCAACAAGTCGGGTAGCATTCATTACTATGCCCAACCAATATCATAAGCGATGGAAAATACCAAACAGAGATAAAAGTATGGTAGTCACAAATAGCAGATAAGAATACAAATTGATAAACATGGCCCACGGAAATAATTGAACTAAAGTATAACATGTTAAACGAATAAGTCAAGTAATTACATACTAGCACAACAAACGGATAAATCAAATAGTCACATAATAGCATGATAACAGATGAATCAGATAATCACTTATTAGCATGGTGAACAGATAAATCACGTATTAATCATATAATAGCAAGGTAAACGAATGAAGTAGTAATCTGAAGTATAAGCTTGGTAGTCAACCAAAATGAAATGAGAGTATGACAAATCAAATGAACTAGAATATAGTATGGTAGTCGGATGAATCACCTAAGGATATTGAATGAATGAGTAATCAACGGAAAACTAAAGATGTGAAATACATAATATTGTGCATTGTGGCATAACAGAAAGTATAACAAAGGTATATAGTAAGGTAAAGAGAGTCAGTAATCCACCACGAGCCCTAACCAAACAAACCATATCATATCATAGTAACCATGGAGTAGCTAGCTCCCAAAATTGTGAAAGGTGTGTATCGCAGACAACACCAGTCACCAAAACATATCATATCATATCAAATCAAATCTAGGATGCATCCATACGCCCCTGCAAGTCAAATCATAGTAGCCATAGCCAAATATAAAGCACGCATAATATCACAAAAAGGGACGGGACGGAACATCACTCCACCGCCCTAGAGTCATGTCATTGGTGCATCAATGACACGGCCATGTTACCTTCATGGCTAGGAAAATGGCTCGGGTATTAACTGAAAGGTTAAATGAAAGTCATAATATAAAGGTTCATATCAAATATTCAAAGCAAGGTTCAATATATAAGGTTCACAAATCTAGAGGGTGCATAGCAAAGGTTCAATATCAAGGTTTAATAAAGCATAATACAAAGATAATATAAGCGTGCATAATAGTAAGGCTCGAGAAAAGGCATTATAAGCAAAGCTAATATCAAAAGATGTGTACGAATCATGAGAAACCTTAAGGGATAAGGTCGAATATCATACCTTATTCAACAAAGAAAGACAAACACAAGCGGATGAAATCACAAGACACGAAAGATCACTCCTTCCTCGAGAAATCTAAAGAATTAAAAGGATATACGTTTATTAGATGTAGTTAAATTGTATTACTCCCGATTAAGTCTTTTAGGGTTTAGGAGAATAATTCCATTTTAGTAAGTTCCCAAATATAGTAACTTTCCTTATTTAGTAAGTTTACACTTTAAGTAACTTAACCATTTTAAGTAACTTTCTATTTTAAGTAACTTTCTATTTTAGACAGGTTTCCAGATTTAGTAAGTTTCCATAATAAGTAACTTTCCAAAAATAGCAGTTTTCTCTAATTAGCAGGTTTAGTCATTTATGATATAACAAATGTTAAATTAGGTTAAAATGATGGAAATGATTATTATTATAGTTTAGGATTCATTGGTGACAAGTTATAATAGTTTAGGGTCTAAAATGTCATTATCACAAAGTATAGGGTTAACAGTGTAAAATATCACAAGTTTCACTTAGTTTACGAATTTATCCATTCTTTTACCATATTAACGAACCAACCCTTCATGTTTACTATTAACAAAATTATTCCCTTTTCTTTTTATTAGAACCGAAACTTTTGAAAACCCTAATATAGACTCGATACTCATTTCCATTTTAGCAAATCGAAACCAACCCTAGCTCAACCAGAATTACCACGACCCCTTTAGTGTGTCATTTTAGTCGTGACCTATATCAAATCCCCTCAATCCATACGACAACAATTAAACAACTCGAGACCCATTCAAGAATTATTAGCGCCATGAAACTAAGCCGAGATGTACACGCGTTTCTTATTACTCTATTTTAGCTTGATACCATTTTAATGAAATATGTATATGTCGTACGTATGTAGGTCGAATGGATTCAAAACAGCAGGTTATATGGTCGATTATATCTAGTTCTCAATTCGTTATTTTATGTGGCATGTTCATGATTTCATGTGACATTAGCGTATCATTTTATGTGAGGTTCAAGCCGATTAACATGCATACGATTTGGAGACACAATTACACGATCAACAAAACATAATAAGTAAAGGAAAATTGAAACAAGTTTTGATACGTTACCCTTGATGCGTGATCGAGTGGAAGGAACAAGAAACCAAAACGAAATCGACACCAATCTCACCCACCTTCGACCTAGTATACCACGACCACAGCCCTTTCCACGCTCCTTGAAACACCTTATCAATCTCCTTGTGCTCACTTTATGATCGAATGAATGAGGGAAGAAAATGGTTTGCCGTCACTTTTGTATTTTAGGGTTTAGTGTGTGTTTGAATGTGTGAAAAGTAGGTTTAACAAATGAGATCAAAATGGGGATATGGGGGGGGGGGGTTTCGGCCGATCAAAATGGAGGACCAAAATACCAAGTTCAATTTTCCAATTTCAAGTTTAGATGGGCTTTTATTTAAGTTAATGCATTTTGTATTTCATGTATAAAATTCGGCCCATGCACCACAATAAAACGTGTGATATGAATTTAGGCAATAGTGTGTCGATTTTAATGATCTTGTACAAGTTAATTATTTATGACTTAGGTTAGAAACATTTTAATGAGCTTGGAATATTATACATAGTTTATAGATATTAAATTAGAGGGTAAAATAGTCATTTCACAAGTTCTAGATTTTAGGGTTTTACATAAGCATTATAGGAAGAGTATAGGTCGGTTTTGACCCTGAGTCAACGGTATTTACTCTCTTATTTGATGTTTTCTGAAGCCCCAGTAGTCTCCAGTGGTTTATACTCCATGAAGGAACATCATTTTGATTCAAGCTCTTTTTCTTTGACTGGCCAACTACCTTTGTTGACATCCATCCCAACGTGAGAGTGGTGTCAAGAAAGGTAAATGATCAAAAAAAGAAGTCTAGTCAAATTGATGCACCTTTAATATATGTTGTTTTGTTCAAGGTACCAGAAGGGATGCTTGTCTCTGATATGAAGTCACCAAATGTCCGAAGAAAGTAAAACAAGGGTAGCAACCATGGAGTATAAACCTTAGCTATTGTTGCAAGATTAGAAGTTTGCAAGTTTACTACTGGATGTGGTTCACCTTCGTATTGTGTCTTCTATTAGAATATTAGTGCGTAATAGTTACGATATAAGTTTAGGGGGTTAGTTGTAGTTTAGCTCAAACTTAAGGAGGTTAGTCATGTATTAAGAAATCTCATAGCCTCCTCAATTGTAGATTTCTTGTTCACCAACGATTAGGTTTCTCCCCCTATAAATAGATATGATGGGTAATTTATTTGTAACTTCTTTTCTTGCTCAAGTTTAATAAACGTTTGAGTGTAAAATATCTCGTATGTGTGTTTGTGCCACTCGACAAAGAGGATTCGTGGTTCCACTCTAGAAACCGATTTATTGGATTTCTTCCAACAATTGGTATCAGATCCTTCGTCGAGAAGAATGAATCGCATATAGTGGAGAGTGCCGAAACAAGAGAAATGACTAAACCTGGTTTGGCACGTCGGTTACTGCGCAGTCGTGGTCTAATTGGTGTTGTGGGTTCGTAAACCATTGGAGTTCTATGAAATTCGAATCGTAGATTGAAGACACATAGATCTAGGATCTCACTAGATGGATCATGCATCGGAACTTCTCGGAAGGAGATATTCACTATCGAAGTTTCTGATCGGGTGGTTGTGTTCGTTTTCGTTTTCGGTTATTGTTTGGCTATCGTTGTGTAGATTATAAGGTTAAAGTTTTTTAGGTTTATGAGTCAAGATTACTTGGAAAACAAGATTCTTGAAGTTTTCTTGCGAGGAGGTGAATCTATACTCCTAGGGTTATAGGAAATTATTTTATGTTGTCACTTTTAGATAATAAAGGCCTATTGGCCCGACCCACTTGTTTAGGCATGTTTAGCTCTAGTTTTTATTTGTTTAGTTTTCTATTTAAGCTATTGTAATTACAGTTATTCATTGAATTTGATATCTGCTTTTAGTAATCTCTTCATTACTACATGGTATCAAGAGCTAGGTTGAAGATGAAGAAGAAAAAAATCGCAAGAAAGAAGATCTCTATTGCCATCTATATGTCGGTATCATGCTACATCATGCACTCACTGAATCGCTCTTCATCTACCTCTGTTCGGATCTCTGCTGAATTTGTGTCTATCTGTTGCATCTGTCTGCCTTAATATGCTCTTCATCTACGTCTATCCGGATCTCTCTGTTGAATCTGTGTTTGTCTGATGCATATGTCTGCCTGAATCTGGTCTTCGTCTACCTCTGTTTGGATCTCTTTGCTAAATATGTGTCTGTCAGATGCATCTATCTACCTAAATCTGCTATTCATCTATCTATGTTCGAATATCTATGTTGAATCTGTATCTTTCTGTTTGCATCTGTTCGCCTGAATCTGCTCTTCGTCTATCTTTGTTTGAACCTCTCCACTAAATCTGGATCTGTCTGTCTGCACCTGTTCGTCTATTTTTGGAGTTTTCTTGTCAAACTCTCAATGTAGCATTGTAAGTTTGAGAGGGGATGTTAGATAATAAAGGCATATTAGCCCGGCCCACTTTTTAGGCATGTTTAGCTCTAGGGTTTTTTTTTGTTTTTTATTTAAGCTATTGTAATTACATTTATTCATTGAATTTGATAATACATTTTCAATATTCCCGATTTCTCTGATCACAAAGTTCTTGGAGTTTCGGTTTTGAGCTTCAAAGGTGACAAGGTTTTGCAAGAGTTTTGATTTCTAGGTTTCGGCTTAAAGAAGGTTACTTGGTGGTGCAGCTTGATCAATTTGAGCATTAATTTCATCAAAGGGTTTTCTTTAATTATTTTGTTTACGGGTTTTTTTTTCGGTTAGAGATCTTAAATCATCAAGAGTTTGTCAAACTAACTTATTACTTGGATCTCAAGTATCAGGGTTGTTGGAGTTTTATCGCCAAGGGATTTACTTCAAAGGGTTTTTCCGGGTTTGTTTTAAGGTTAATCTATTTCTTGTTAGGGTTTTCTACATAGGTTGAGTTAATTGAAGAGTAAAGAAAAGATCAAGACTTTGAAGGGTTTCACACGAGGTACTTGTTAGTCGACTTTGGGTGAAGTTTTCACTAGGTTCAATCAACTTTACAAGGGTTTATAGGATTTCAACGGTAAAGTTTGACATGGTCACGTTTGGGAACATGTTTTGCTTGGAGAATGGTCGATATACGGAAACTCTCAGAGGGTCTGGTTTAGGTACGGGTAGTTTGATGTGGAACCACTTGAAGATTGTAGATTTGAGGTGGAACCTCTAAGGAGTTGCAATCTAGGTGATGGTTCACATGTTTTTCAAACGTAAGATCTAATCGCCTATCAATTTGCACATGATAGGGAGCAATGTTCAGTACGAGAACCACTCAGGTATAAAGGTGACGGTAATATGGCGGCTTTAGGAGTTGCTGTAGTGATAGAAGAATATGCACATGAGCCATTGACTTTCAAGGGTGCGGTTTCTTGTGAGGTAATTTCAAGTAGATGGTCGTGATAAAGATGATATAAATACTCGGTTTAGTATGTGTATGCTCAAGCAATGGTTTCATGCGAAGCGATGGCGTGATAACATATACTACCGGAAGTATGCACTAGGTATGTTCATATATCTATCCCTTTATATAGATTATATGGGGTTTACTTGCGAAAGCAAGGTTGAGATTGGGTTACCAAGGGTTTGCTAGATAAAGAAAATGAAAATATTTTTGTTGGACCAAAGTGGTAAGACTCTGAGGGTATCACAATTCAAGTTTTCCAACGGGATGTCGGTTCAGATATTGTTTGGGGGACACTCTATGCTCTCGTTAGAGGGTGGTTTATCATGGAAAAATGATGAAGAAAAGAAAAGTAAGGGGCCATATATATATATATATATATATATATATATATATATATATGCGATTCAAGTCATGAGTATCAAGTAGTCTGCACGAGACCTAACATGGTATATGCGGATGTGGGTATGTTGGATGGGTTTGATTGTGGATTACAGATGGACGTACATAATTTTGTGGATTCTAACTGCGACATGGGTAGATCGATCATTGCCATGGGTATATCATGCACAATGTACGGGCTTATGATACAGGAATGTGCGGTGAGCTGCAACACATGATAGCTTGTTAATAACTGAAGAAGAGTATATGACACTTACTAGTAAATTAAAGAAGGATACATAGTTAAAGGGACTCTTTATAGATTTAGAGCTAAGGTTAGTAGTGGGTATTGCTAATAGTGCTTTGATGAAGGTGGTCCCGGTCAGAGGTTCCAGTGGTGGTTGAAGTCATTACGTATCGGAGAAGGCTAACTATTACCACTAAGGTGAAACTTGTTAGAATATCGATGTGTAATAGTTAGGATATAAGTTTAAGGGTTAGTTGTAGTTTAGTTCAAGCGTAAGGAGGTTAGTCATGTATTATGAAATCTCCAAAATCTCCTCAATTGTAGATTACTTGTCCCCTCCCAATCTTTATAAATAGAGATGAGGGGTCAAGTTTATTTGTACTTCATTTTCTTGCTCACGTTTAATAAGCGCTTGAGTGTAAAATATCTTCTTATATGTGTTGGTGCACTCGGAATTAAGAGATCATAAACCTTTGTCGAGGTGTTGTTGGAGTAGTTCTTGATTCGTGGTTCCGCTCTGGAGACGGGTTTATTGGATTTCCTCTAACATCTTCAATTCATGTGTTTTAGATACCTCATTTCGATTCAAAAATCCTTGATGTGTCTTTGCCAAAACACAATGAAATGACATCATTGAGACTCTAAACTCCTTTTCTTTTACCAAGTACCATTATTAACAACCATACTAAAGTGAGAGTGGTGTTATGAAAGGAACAAAAAGGTGGTCTGAGTTAAAATGATTCCCATTCGATGGATGTTGTTTGACCAATGACCCTGAAGTTAACAAGCGACTTAAAAATGTGGTCTTTGAAGCATTCAAGAAAGAAGGCACCCATTGAAAAAGTGT
Organism: Chrysanthemum lavandulifolium; assembly: GCA_022545495.1. Classification (NCBI taxonomy): domain Eukaryota; kingdom Viridiplantae; phylum Streptophyta; class Magnoliopsida; order Asterales; family Asteraceae; genus Chrysanthemum; species Chrysanthemum lavandulifolium. The sequence goes on along the minus strand of CM040246.1, from coordinate 43,922,996 downwards.
GTGATTAATCTTCGGATAATCTTAAAGACTAGAAATATGGTAAATTTACTAGTGGTTGAGTTGGTGAACTTTACGAATAATCAAAAGAAGTAAGTGGATTCGATTTACTCAATGTCAAAGCATTGGGGAAAGTGTCGGTAAAATATGAAAGAATTTAGCAGGGACAAGTCATCCTTGGAGCAGTTGTGTGATTGTTTTTATAAAGTGCCTCATTGATACCTAAAAATAAAACAAGTATTAGATCGAGTATGATACAAACTATAGTCAGATTCACATTAGAGGAGTTTCTTTGGATCTAACCATAATTTCCAGGAATGTTCGCCAAAATTTGGAAAAAAATAAAATATAAAGAAGCAAAGACAAACCTTCTTTATTGGTAAAAGCTATAAGTGCTCTATGTACTAACATCTATAACTCATTGCGCTTTCTCTACTAAAAAAAACTTATCGTACTCACCTTTAGAGGTAATTTGGTAATTTCTTCTAACTTCATCTTCTACATATTCTAACTCCAGTCAAACATCATTAATTCCGGTCAAATAACCCATTTTCCAGCAAAAAACAATAACACTTGTGGGAAAATGTTTGTGTTTGTGTGTCTGTTGCCAGACAATATATAGGATCTTTGCTTATAAAATAGTTATTAGTTGAAAAAGTCCATTTAAAATCCTTTGGTGGATCAACCTAAAAAAATCTTACAAAAAACAAAATATACAGAAGGTACATGGGTTAAACTTAAAAGTTCGAACTATCTTAAGTTACCTGTAAACTTCTAATGTGCTTTCTTGATAATGGTTCTCTTTGTCATTGTAAGTGGTCAAAATAATAGGTATAGAAATAACTTTAAATGACAAATAGGATTAAATTTAGGAAAAGTTGAAAACTAGCATTAATGATAGTTTTCGACTTTTCCTAAATTTTATCCTATTTGTCATTTAGAGTTATATTTATACCTATTATTTTGACCACTTACAAAGACAAAAGAGAACCATTAACAAGAAAGCACATTAGAAACTTACACGCAACCTAAGATAGTTCGAAATTTTAAGTTTAACTCATGTTCCTTTTGTATTTTTTTTGAATTTTTTTTTATATTTTTAGGTTGACCCAACAAGGGATTTTAAATGGATTTTTTCAACTAATAACTATTTTGTGAGCATAGATCCTATATATTGACTGACAAACAGCATTTACACAAACATAAACATTTTCCCATAAGTGTTATTGTTTTTCCCGGAAAATGGGTTATTTGGCTGGAATTAATGGTGTATGTAGAAGATGAAGTTGGAAGAAATTGCCAAATTGCCCCTAAAGGTGAAGTATAACGAGTTTTTTTTTGAAAGTAGAGAAAGTTTAATGAGTTATAAATGTTAGTACAAAGAGTACGTATAACGCTTACCAATACTCTCTATGTGTGTCGGGTTTATAGCCAAAAAACATGAAAAATCCTTTTCGACCGGATTCTCTTTATTATGGCCAATTCACACATGCCATAGAGTGACACGTTGATATTCGCCCAATCATAGCGTGACATGTTTCTACATTAATAGGCGACACGTTGCTATGGCCAATAATAGAGTGATACGTTGCTATGCCCAATAATCGAGTGACGCGTTGCTATGCCCAATAATAGAGTGACGCGTTGATATGCCCCATAGTGGATTGACGTTGCTATGGCCAATAATAGAGAGATGCGTGTTTATGCCCAAAGCATAGAGTGATACGTAGTGAGGCCCAATAACTGAGTGACGTGTGGCTTTGTCCAATTATAAAGAAACACGTTGCTATGTTAAAGAATGGAGTGACGCGTTAACATTAGAGTAACACATTGGTACGTCGGTCCAATAATAGATACGTTGCACCAATGACCTCCGGTCACAATGACTAGTTCCTCTAGTCTTATATCAAAACAAGCTCTGGATATCTCAAACTTGGCTTTTATTGATTTTACCATAACTGGCTTTACATTTAATGGCATTTAACATAAGTTTCCTATAAACCATATTCATCGAGTTAATTTCTATTATCTTATAATCACTATACATAACTATGTTAGATAACAATATAGAACATTAAAACCCCGTGGGTATAATTTTATTGATGACCATTATTTATAATGGTAAAACCCTAATTCCCAAAACCTACAAATCGGGCTTGGGCCTAATTATCCACTAATACTCCCCCGCAGTTCTAGCGGCGAAATCGCAAAAGCTCGAACTGAATTAGTAAACTAAGAAAGCAAAATAAAACAATAACCAAAATAAAACGGGATAATTACCCAAAGTATCCCAAGCAGTCGTCTCGGGAATAAGAACCCTAGATTCGACACAAACAAAAGTCGTCTTGGGAATAAGAACCCTAGATTCGACACCAACAAAAGTCGTCTCGGGAATTAATACCCTGGAATCGACATAAAACAAAACAAACAATTAAATAACCTTTTTTTTTAAAACAAAATCATGCATGTTGCGTAATATTAAAAGAAAAATAAGGGTTTTGCTAACAATGACCTAAGGGTTGTCGTTAAACCGGTTTGTTTTACTACAATTTCTTGTAATAATATAATTCATCCAATCACAATCAACCATTAATTGTATTTGTAATAATTCCGGAATTTTCTCCACTATTTTCGGAACCAATCAAAATCATTCAAAAGAGATATTGTAATGAAAATTATTTGCTTAACGACAACCTTTAGGGCTGTTGTTAGCAAAACCCAAATATAATAATAGAACAAATGAAGATTGACAGAAACAAAATAAAAGAAGTAAAATAACATTGGAGATTAAAGGCTAGAAACGACTGCCTTTTGGAGATAGAACGGCCGCTTTTTTTTTTTCATTGCATATCACGATAATGATGGGAGATAAAGAGGTTTGACGGGTGGTTTAGAGGAGGCGGCTCAACATGGCCACTAGGTCTTAGGATCGACGCTCGATACCATGTTAGATAATAATATATAACATTAAAACCCCGTGGGTATAACTTTATTGATGACCATTATTTATAATGGTAAAACCCTAATTCCCAAAACCCACAAATCGGACTTGGACCTAATTATCCACTAATAAACTAGACCTCCATCTCATATCAAGCCTTCATTCAGCTACAAAAATAGCAAAGCTACTGAAACCAATTGAATAGGAACCAATCAAAGTGAGTAAATTTGATACCGTGTAGATCCAAAAGAAAAATATAGAACATTACTTTATAGCAAACACATCATTTGTATAGTAACACCGTCCCACATCGGTGAGAGTGGTGTTATGAAAGGAAAAAAAGGTGGTCTAAGTTAAAATGATTCCCATTTGATGGATGTTGTTTGACCAATGACCACGAAGTTAACAAGCTACTTAAAAGCGTGGTCTTTGAAGCATTCAAGAAAGAAGGAACCCATTGAAAAAGTGTGTGATTAATCTTCGGATAATCTTAAAGACTAGAAATATGGTAAATTTACTAGTGGTTGAGTTGGTGAACTTTACGAATAATCAAAAGAAGTAAGTGGATTCGATTTACTCAATGTCAAAGCAGTGGGGAAAATGTCGGTAAAATATGAAAGAATTTAGCAGGGACAAGTCATCCTTGGAGCAGTTGTGTGATTGTTTTTATAAAGTGCCTCATTGATACCTAAAAATAAAACAAGTATTAGATCGAGTATGATCGAACTATAGTCGATTCACATTGAGGAGTTTCTTTGGATCTAACCGTAATTTCCGTGAATGTTCGCCAAAATTTGGAAAAAATAAAATATAAAGAAGCAAAGACAAACCTTCTTTATTGGTAAAGCTATAAGTGCTCTATGTATTAACATCTATAACTCATTGCGCTTTCTACTAAAAAAACTCATCGTACTCACCTTTAGAGGTAATTTGGTAATTTCTTCTAACTTCATCTTCTACATATTCTAACTCGATCAAACATCATTAATTCGGTCAAATAACCCATTTTCGACAAAAACAATAACACTTGTGGGAAAATGTTTGTGTTTCATGCGTCGTTGCCGAGACAATATATAGGATCTTTGCTTATAAAATAGTTATTAGTTGAAAAAGTCCATTTAAAATCCTTTGGTGGATCAACCTAAAAAAATCTTACAAAAAACAAAATATACAGAAGGTACATGGGTTAAACTTAAAAGTTCGAACTATCTTAAGTTACCTGTAAACTTCTAATATGCTTTCTTGATAATGGTTCTCTTTGTCATTGTAAGTGGTCAAAATAATAGGTATAGAAATAACTTTAAATGACAAATAGGATTAAATTTAGGAAAAGTTGAAAACTAGCATTAATGATAGTTTTGACTTTTCTAAATTTTATCCTATTGTCATTTAGAGTTATATTATACATATTATTTTGACCACTTAAAAGACAAAAGAGAACCATTATCAAGAAAGCACATTAAAACTTACACGCGACCTAAGATAGTTCGAAATTTTAAGTTTAACTCATGTTCCTTTGTATTTTTGTATTTTTTTTTATATTTTAGGTTGACCCAACAAGGATTTTAAATGGATTTTTCAACTAATAACTATTTTGTGAGCAGAGATCTATATATTGACCGACAAACAACATTACACAAACATAAACATTTTCCCGTAGTGTTATTGTTTTTCGGAAAATGGGTTATTTGGTCGGAATTAATGGTGTATGTGAAGATGAAGTTGGAAGAAATTGCCAAATTGCCCCAAAGTGATATAACGAGTTTTTTTTTGAAAGTAGAAAGTTTAATGAGTTATAAATGTTAGTACAAAAGTACGTATAACGCTTACCCAATACTCTCTATGTGTGTGGGGTTTATAGCGAAAAAATCATGAAAATCCTTTTCGACTGGATTCTCTTTATTATGGCCAACTCACGTACATCATAGAGTGACACGTTGATATTCGCCCAATCATAGCGTGACATGTTTCTACATTAATAGGCGACACGTTGCTATGGCCAATAATAGAGTGATACGTTGCTATGCCCAATAATCGGTGGCGTTGCTATGCCCAATAATAGAGTGGCGTTGATATGCCCCATAGTGGATTGACACGTTGCTATGGCCAATAATAGAGATGCGTGTTTATGCCCAAAGCATAGAGTGATACATAGTAAGGCCCAATAAGCGGTGACGTGTGGCTTTGTCCAATTATAAAGAAACACGTTGCTATGTTAAAGAGTGGAGTGGCGTTAACATTAGAGTAACACATTGGTGCGTCGGTCAATAATAGATACGTTGCACCAATGACCTCCGGTCACAATGACTAGTTCCTCTAGTCTTATATCAAAACAAGCTCGGATATCTCAAACTTGGCTTTTATTGATTTTACCATAACTTACTACCATAATCGGCTTTACATTTAATGGCATTTAACATAAGTTTCCTATAAACCATATTCATCGAGTTAATTTCTATTATCTTATAATCACTATACATAACTATGTTAGATAACAATATAGAACATTAAAACCCGTGGATATAATTTTATTGATAACCATTATTTATAATGGTAAAACCCTAATTCCCAAAACCTACAAATCGGGCTTGAGCCTAATTATCCACTAATATTCCCCATGAGTTCTAGCGGCGAAATCGCAATAGCTCGAATCGAATTAGTAAACCAAGAAAGCAAAATAAAACAATAACCAAAATAAAGCGGATAATTACCCAAAGTATCCCAAGCGATCGTCAGGAATAAGAACCCTAGATTCGACACAAACAAAAGTCGTCTTGGGAATAAGAACCCAGATTCGACACCAACAAAAGTCGCCTCGGGAATTAATACCCGGAATCGACATAAAACAAAACAAACAATTAAATAACCTTTTTTTTAAAAAAACAGAATCATGCATGCTGCGTAATATTAAAAGAAAAATAAAGGTTTTGCTAACAACAGCCCTAAGGGTTGTCGTTAAACTGGTTTGTTTTACTACAATTTCTTGTAATAATATAATTCATCCAATCACAATCAACCATTAATTGTATTTGTAATAATTCCGGAATTTTCTCCACTATTTTCGAACCAATCAAAATCATTCAAAAGAGATATTGTAATGAAAATTATTTGCTTAAAGACAACCTTTAGAAATTGTTGTAAGAAACCCAAATATAATAATAGAACAAATGAAGATTGATGAAACAAAATAAAAGAAGTAAAATAACATTGGAGATTAAAGGTTAGAAACGATGACCTTTTGGAGATAGAAACGGCTTTTTTTTTCATTGCATATCAAGATAATGATGGGAGATAGAGAGGTTTGACGGTGGTTTAGAGGCGGCTCAACACTGGCCACCTGGTGCCTTGGGATCGGCCATTTCGATACCACGTTAGATAAAAATATAGAACATTAAACCCGTGGGTATAACTTTATTGATTTAATCTTTTATATAATAAAACAAAACTCTTAATTAGAATTTTCGTTTCAAAAAATCAAACCATACCTTATTTAGTAATAATTAATTTATTATTATTTTTTAATAATAGATTTTGATTTATAAAAATCTTAAATATTTCCTTATTTGGAAAAAACTAAAAAAAATCGTTTTTCTAATTCTGATATAGAACAAAAGCTCAAAAAACACATGTACTTAGATTTAATAATCTATAAGTTTAGGGTGCAAACTGTAAAAAAAATGAAAGACATGGAAGATCTAATTCTCCCAATTCAAAGTCCACTCCACCTCCAGATAAAAACACCTCCATCATCGCATCCATTTTTTCCCTTTCAATCAATCATCAATTCATATAAAAACCCAAAATTGATTTTATTCCTTTAATTTATGAACCCTAATTTCAGCATATTGTTATCAATTAAACTTTGAGGGTTTGATATGTTTTTACAAGAGATGGCGAGGTTGTTTGAATCTAATTCAATATATCTATCTATGATAACTTGGTTCTTGCAGGAGTTCAAACCATGGACTGTGGTATGAATTCTTCTGGACATAACATATGATTTATTTTTGTTAAGTTCATGTGATTTATATAGCACAATCTCAATAAACTTTAGTGTTTCATTAGCTACTTGATACAGATAGATGTATATGAATAGATGCCTTGACGTTTGATCTTGACAAAGGATTAAAGCACACTAGATATGTCAAGCAAGCAATTGTGAAATATAATACACTTTTAGAGAGAATCTATATATTTCAAAGTTGGGTATTAGTTGGAACGAGTGTTGGAAACCCGTGCGATGCAATGGGATTAACTAAGGACGTCTTTCTTAAATCGACACTTAAACTTCGAAATTTGTTTTTTTTAAGTTGCGAAAGATTATTAATCTTAAAGGATTTATTTTGCAATGACACTGAGCCTCAAATTTGTTTCGCCAATTTAACAAACTTTGCATTTAATGCTTATATATACTAAAAAGGCTCCTGCCTTTTATATATATAGTAATTACACATTTGAACTAATATATAATTATCTAGGTACTGCTTAAAATCTGATTTTGATTGCAAATTCCAATTCTAATATATATATTACTAATGCATAAAACATTTTAAAGATTTTATGTGGTTCCTAAGTTTATACTACTATTAAAACGATTCGACATTTGTAGTCATATTTGACACACTGTTGGAACAAAAGAGTTTAATGTCAATCCAAGCCGTTATGATTCATAAAATATTGCCAGTTTTGACCCATAACCTGAACCACCCATCAAGTATGGAAAGCTAATGTATGACCTACGTTGGAATAGGGCCTCACAATTATTGAGTGCAAAAGAGGGGGGGATGTATTTTCTGATACTCACTCAAACTGGCTCCAGACAGTTGGTACTAATCTTGAAGCAACGCTCTTTAAGTTTGTACCAATTACTTCTCTTCTAGATGGTGTTTAAGGGGGTGGATATTTTAATAATGCGATCAACTTCTATTTACGCTGCAAGTAATTCAAGCAATTTATATGTCAATTTGATAACTCTTTGTTAGTCTTCTTACATTGGCATACAAAATTATGTTTACACTTTTCTCTCGAATTGTGGCAGACAAGCCTGCTCTAGAAGACTTGCAATGTTTCTTGGGGTTTCAAGTTCCTAGACTATGGGCGCCCATATTTTGTGAGTTACCTCTTAGGCATCAAAGAAGGAAAACACGGTGCCCTAGGCTTCAGTTTAATTTCATAGCACCCATGATTTATATCAGCACGACTCAGGTATGCAACATCTGTGTGATGTGAAGTATTGTATATAATTATCTTTTATTGCGGCAATTGCTACCATATTCAAATGAAGCATATTGAATTTACATGGAAGTGTTTATGATGATGAACTTCTTCACGTAGGCTGAAGTTACTGAAATATATTTTTAGACACTGTCAAATGAGTGTCATATGGAAAATAACTAAGTGGCCCATTACATTTGTCTTATTAAAGTATTGTTATTACATGAAAAGTTCAATATTATATCTGTCATTGAATTATGCAAATAATTAAATTAGTTATTGTTTGCTACATTAGTCTTAAGTTAACCAAGTCTCAATATAAAGTTTCCAAAGCTTATACACAATCATGGAAATTCCAACAAAAATGGCCACAAATGGGTTTAGTGGAAATTAGTTACATTGTGTTCGAAAGTGGTAAACTAACATACGCGTCCATAACTGAATCACCCAATAGTAGTCTCTCTAAGACGGAAAAGAATTTTGAGCGATAACTAAAAAGTGGACATTTTTCTATTTTATACATCGTTGTTTCTCTAAACATTGGAATTTGCATTACGCATTTTTCTGTGATAGAACAGTAGGGTCTAGAAGTTGGTCAATGAGCTGTGCAGGAACATAGATAGGGCCTGCAGCAGAATGGAAGAACTATGTTCACCATTAGGTAAAGAATCGACCATATGTTTATGAGAATGGAAAAGAGATATGGTTAGTTCATTATTCCAGTCTTTACTCTATCTATAATGATATGCTTAAGCGTATGTGACTACCTACTGTCACTTGACAAAAGTAAAGACATAAAGTTTGGAGGTTGTAGTCATGGGTTAAGAATCATTTGTATGTTTGGTTTGTTGGAAGGAATGACGGAAGATGCGGGTGAGATTACAGAAAAGGAGATCATCAGGGCTGAAAGGAATTGGGAATAGTTAGCAGAAAACTTAGAAATCCAAGTATATTTCTACCTTCATAGTTTTAGTGTAGCATGTGTTTTTTACGCTTAAGTTAGGTCGATTAGGAGCAGGTCAAAGCGATTAATTTGTTGGTAGCTGTTGGGTCAGATTGACTTGAAACAATCTTTAGTCTATCACATTTAAGCTATTTTCCTACAAAGTATTTCGTTTTAATTATGCAAAAGAACATAACTGATATCGACGCATTCTTAAGTAGATGGGTCAAGTTTGTCACTTTTATTGACATCGTTTGTGGTTGATCAATGTTTATGATTTAGATGCAAAATTACTTGAGGAAGAAATAACAAAAGGAAACTCGAGAAAGGGAAGAAAAATTATGTGTGAAAAACCACTTTTAGCTCAAAATCTCCAAACCTCAATTTGTTTATGATGAGTTTTTTCTATAATTTTGTAGGAGCGACAAGTATGAAGGGCCATGGATAAGTCCAAATTTGTTTTGGGATCAAAACTTGAGCTTAATGAGGCTTCAATAGCAAGTTACAACATTGCATGCTGTTATTTAAAGCTTGATCAGGTATGACACTATTAATTGGAGATGGTAATGTCGACCCATTTACTTATGATTACAATTAGGGCTATATATTATTTCTAATAAGTCAAACGAGTAAAAGAGAAGGTGATGATGTCGACCCAGAACTTGCTTATTATAATTTGCAATTGATAGATACAACCATTATCCAAAACCCTTACCCTAACCGTAAAAGATGAATTGGGATAAGAACGATGGCTACTTAGGGTATGTACTTAATTAGTTTGTTATTTGAATTTTTCTTCTGAAGTGATGGTTTTTTATTGGCACCATTCAATCTTTTTGCATCCTAATCAGTTGGCATAAAATATGTTATAGAAATGTCTGGATTAAGGGTTTTCACGATACAATAAATTCATACAATTTTGTAAATCAACCAAAACCTAAACAATCAATCACCTATTCTCACAAATTCACCAATTATGGTACTACGTACAATTTTTGTTTCAATTTAGTAAATTTACTTATGCGATTTTGATAATGTAATGCTTTAGATCGAATCAATTGAATTCCTAAATTCGATTGGTTGTACTAAAACAATAGAGAAGCTTGAATCTTCAATTTGAGGTAACAATAGTACTATTTTTTGTATGTTTTCATCTTTGAGATACTATATATATTCTTCATATAAAGGTAAGTATACTGGACTAATGCATGGATTAATGTCACGAAGTTAGTCAAAAGAAAACAAGACCTTTATTATAGGTGAAACATATGTTTAACCACTCATTTAAGTGAATTCAAACATCTAATTAGATGATATAATATTTTCAATGAAGTTAAAATTGTTTTCGTTGTTTTTAAGCAACTCGACAAACAATTCTAGAGGTTAAGGAGGGTTAGGCAGCTGCACCTTTCCACGGCCACCACACAGTAAGTATACTAGCTGGTTGGGTGCTAGATTGAAATTGGTCAATTTAAAAGTACATTTCAAAATGGGCTCGGGTTGAACCACACACCTATTTTCCCATTTTTAAAATTTTCCCATAGAGTAAATGAGTCGAATTTGTGACTGCCAGTTTATGATACTCATGGGAGGAGGTTTACCTTCCATCCATTGGGAATTGTATAACCCACATACTTGAAATCTATCAGGCCCTCCCTAAAAGCACCACCCAGTGGTGGAGTTAGTCTCATTACTTCACATACAACAATTAGAGAATAGTTCATCTTCTGGATATTCTTCCAGTTTAACAAAAATCACATGTATATAGTAATATCTAGAATTGTTGCTACACTTCTAAAAATACTTGGAATAACAACACCATATAATTAGTTGTTAATTAACAGGCTGCATAATTCAGTGTTTAGATATGTCCAGGTCCAATTGGAACTGATGTTCTTGACCGGTGATGATAATAAATTAATATTCCTTTTATGCTTATTGGGGTTTGTTTGTTTTTTAGAATTATGATACAATTTGGTGCTCAAACCTTTCGTGGTAATTATAATTTGTAGGGTGGCTTTGATATACTTGAAGGATATGGATGTAGCATAATGGGTCCCTATGTTTAGACATTAGTATATATCAACATACTTATACAGTTAAAGGCAAGACAACAACTTCATGGATGAAGATTATTGTTGCACTGCTAGATATGATTAAGGTTGATGCATTAGTGATCAATACTACATAAATGGTGCGTACATACTGTTTAGCTTAGGATGGATTGAACCTTATGTTTATCAGACCAATAAGTTAACTTATGAGCATAGATTTGATGGTTTTGTGTATTATTATGCAGCTAATTATGATCAGGTGCTATGATTCGCTATCTCAAAGGGTTGAAGTTTAGAAATTTAACTAAAATGGAAGCATGCCTCAAGTTAAACAAGTGTCTTCACATGTATGAAATATTTACTTCAATATTGGTTACTTCTATCAACTAACCGACTCAATTGCTAAAAACACCAAAAAGTTTTTGACAGTAACATTATAAACACAATGGTTGGAGGAAGGAAAATTGTCAAGGTTGAAGTTGATCTACAAGTGAAATATACTTTCCTCAATATATATAAATAAGCATTAATTTATGCGAAGAAATACTTGGCTTGCATTGTATTGTGAACGAAGAAGAAAATGCGAAGATAAGGAAGATGATTATCGCAGGCTTGTGGTCAATACAAAGTAATTCATGGTAATATCAATATATAAGTTTGTTCCGACTTACTATGGAGATCATGAGTCAATATTAACACAATAATTCTGGTAAATGTTACAGTTATTCACTTACCAAAGTCACTGCTATCCAAACATTACTAACGTTCTTGAGTCATCAGTCACTTTTGGACATCACATTCCATAATTGAAAAAGAAATTATTAAAATGTCCCACATTGATAAATTAACAGTAACTAAGACATTTAAGACGCGTCAAGTTTTTTGTTTTCTAATTAATGAAAAAAATTTAGAAAAAACCCCGTGCGTGCACGGAAATTATAACTAGTTATTTATAATGGTAAAACCCTAATTCCCAAAACCCACAAATCGGACTTGGACTTAATTATCCACTAATAAACTAGACCTCCATCTCATATCAAGCCTTCATTCAGCTACAAAAATAGCAAAGCTACTGAAACCAATTGAATAGGAACCAATCAAAGTGAGTAAATTTGATACCGTGTAGATCCAAAAGAAAAATATAGAACATTACTTTATAGCAAACACATCATTTGTATAGTAACACCCGTCCCACATCAGTAGGACATAAGACATTTGAGCCTCATCTAAGCTTGAAGTTGTGGCCTACTAATAATCTTTCATCATTTATATATTACGTGTCATGGGTCACAAGTTAGTCAACAAACATGAACAATTAGAACATTATAAACACAACAATAGTCCCAACGTGTGAATGCCCGACCGGCAAATATGTCATGAAACATGCGTACAGAAAAGGACCCACATACTGATGTCAAAACATGCTTATATTACAAATATTGCACGAACTGTAGATACAGCGACAATAATAGCATATGCACATGAGTTTCTTTTTTAACCAACAGTCGTCAGTCTTCGTTTCATTTCACATTCAATAGGATGTTTGTTAGCTCATCCCAGCCGCGGTCTTACGATTTGGTCAAGATATTTGAACCTTGCAGCCTGAGCTCCAGCCACAGAAGTTAGTTATCAATATGACCAGTAATAAGATGAAGATAACACAAGACATTATGTTAATATTGTACATATTGTGGGAACCAACTGTTCTACACTGCCTTTGTTAACTTGCACACAAGTTTGATCAGCTTGTTCCCCATTATATTACTTGAATTTATTGATAATGCCTTCAACACACATAAGCACTAATGGAAGGGTATATGTCGGTTTTGACCCCGAGTCAACGGTATTTACTCTCTTATTTGATGTTTTCTGAAGTCCCAGTAGTCTCTAGTGGTTTATACTTCATGATTGTTATCCTCGTTTTACTTTCTTCAGACGTTTTGGTGACCTCATATCGAAGACACTCATCTCTTCAAGTACCTTGGTCAAAACAACACCAAATGAAGGTACATCATTTTGACTCGAGCTCTTTTTCTTTGACCGGCCAGCTACCTTTGTTGACATCTATCCCAATGTGAGAGTGGTGTTAAGAAAGGTAAATGATCAAAAAAAGAAGTCTAGTCAAATTGATGCACCTTTGATAGATGCTGTTTTGTTCAAGGTACCAGAAGGGATGCTTGTCTCTGATATGAAGTCGCAAGCTTCTGAAGAAAGTAAACAAGATAACAATCATGGAGTATAAACATAGCGATGGTGCAAGATTAGAAGTTCGCAAGTTTACTACGGATGGGTTCACCTATGTACTGTGTGTCTTCAATTCTCGTGCTTTAAATACCTCATTTCCGAGTCACAAATCCCTTGAGTTGTCTTCGTGAAAACACTACCCGATGAACTGACATCAGTGAGACTCTGAGCTCCTTTTCTTTGACCAGCTACCATTTTTAACAGCATTCTAAAGTGAGACTGGTGTTATGAAAGGTAAAGGGTCAACAAAAAAGAGGTCTGAGTCAAAATGATGCCCATTCGATGGATGTTGTTTGCCCAATGACCTTGAAGTAACAAGAGAATCATAAATGTGGTCTTTAGAGCATGCAAGAAAGAAGGCGCCCGTTGCAAAAGTGGATGATTGACCATTGGATAATCTTGCAGACTAAAAAAGTAAAAATAGGGTATATTTACTCGTGGTTGAGATGTTGAGCTTTTTACGAATAATCAGAATAAGTAAGTGGATACGATTTACTCAGCGTCAAAGCAGTAGGGAAAAGGTGGGATAAGATATGACAGAAATATGCAGGCACAAGTCTACCTTAGAGCAGCTTTGTGATTGGCATCAAAAACTGCCTCATTGACACCTTTAAGAAGAAGAAAAAAAAGGAATATCAGGTCGATTTGAAATAGATACTATAGTTGGGAACAATCGCCAAAAGGTGAAAAAAAAATACCTTCTTTATGCGGTTGTTGAGTCTGAGTACTAGTTAAGGCGTCATGGTAAATGATGATCTGCCAGCATGAGTCAAGATGAACTATTGCTGCAAAAGGGATTTTTTCGAATCTCTAGATTCATGAATAGAAACTTTCTATCTGTCAGTGCAGAATACTCTCCTATCTGTGTCGGGTTTTATAGCGAAAAAAATCATAAAAGTCCTTTTCGCCAGGATACTCTTTATTATGGCCAACTCATCAGGCCCTATCATAGAGTGACACGTTGCTATTCGCCCAATCATAGCGTGACACGTTTCTACAGTCATAGAGCGATACGTTGTTATGCCCAATAATAAATTGACACATTGCTACGTCCAATAATCGAGTGACACGTTGCTATGGCCAATAATAGAGTGATACGTTGCTATGCCCAATAATCGAGTGACACGTTGTTACGTCCGGTAATAGAATGACGCGTTGCTATGCCCCATAGTGGATTGACACGTTGCTATGGCCAACAATAGAGTGACACGTGTATATGCCCAAAGCATAGGCGACACGTGCAAGGCCTAATAATAGAGTGACGTGGCTATGTCCAATTATAGAAACACGTTGCTATGTCAAAGAATAGAGTGGCAGCGTTAAAGTTAGAGTAACACGTTGATACGTCCGATAATAAGTGTGCATTCACCAATGACCTCCGGCCACAATGACTTGTTCCATTAGTCTTGTATCAAAAGTTCAAAACAAACTATGGATATCTCAAACTTGGCTTTTATGGATTTTACCATAACTTACTACAACCATAGTCCATAATTGGCTTTACAATTAATGGCATTTAACATAAGTTTCTTATAAACAATATTGAGTTAATTTCTATTATCTTATATTCACTATACATAACGAAATTCAATCTCATATCAAGCCATCATTCAACTACCAAAATAGCAAAGCTATTGAAACCAATTGAATATGAAACAATCAAAGTGAGTAGATTTTGTTGGTTTTATGGATATAAATTAGTAGTCGTGAGTTAGGATCGAACTCGAGACTACGGGATTGCACACTTTACGTATGAGAAATAAAGTTATAATAATTAAATATAAAATGTTAAATTTAGTTATTATTTACACGAAACATATAACGAACGTTAAGTAATTAAATGTAATGGACTAACAGTCGTTAATTGTTAAAGGAAGGACTAAATATGAAATTAGATGTCAATTAGGTTCTAGAAACCCTATGGGTTTCCATAACCGATTGGATGGGGGTTTTTATAAACCAATTCAACCTAACTTGGACTCTAAGTTTCTTTGGGTATATATCTGAGGCATAGGGTCTTTGTAAATTATCTCTTGTACTCTAAACCTAAAACCTAAATTGTTTGTATGTGTTTTTGGTTCAAGCGATCGATCACACCTAGGGTGAGCAAATGGACCGAGAACCGCCGGAACCGAGAACCGTCTTAGGGAACCGAACGAATTTTAGAACCGCGGTCCGGTTCTCGGTTCTCCATTATTGAAATTTCGGTTCTCGGTTCGGTTCGGTCGGAACATGGTTCTCGGTTCCGGAACCGAAGAACCGCCCGATTTTCATAAGTGAGGATACTTTTCTTTCTTTTCGATCGCAAGCGTAAATATTTATTGTGATAAATTTAATCGTCTTCTTTTAATTAATGTCATGATAATATTTATATGCTTCCTCCCAATTTCATTATGCTTTTCTATTTCTTACCAATTGATAGGTGTTTTTGTCTAGGAACCTCTATAATTTCCTTTGATTATTTTTTGGTCGCGAATGTTGTTCATGACCGGTCTTATTTAATTAGTAAGATTTTGGTACAAATCAATTAATTTTTGAAAATGAGCGTCCTACTTGTCTACTTCAAACAAATGGATTTTCACTATCATGTTATCATGCACTATTCGTACTTTTGTTTGGTTCACTTTAAGCTAATACTCTAGTATTTAGTATAAAGATTTGTAACCGAGTCATATCGCTAACCCATAAAAGTTTTGACTTTATAAATCTATCTTGAGTCCAAAACTATAAAAGCATGCATCAACTTCTTAAAACTTTATATACATGAAGAGTTACATGTCATAAAGATATAGTCGTAATAGATGCGTAGTTATTTTTGTCTATACATGTTTAGTGCATTTTATGTTGGAGTTCAAAAATAAAAGTAACATGTCATAAGATTTATTAACGTATTATGCGGAAGATCAAACATGGTCTAAGCGTATTATTTGTAGTTTACATAATGCTTTTTCTTAAAAAATCGGTTCTAATCGGTTAGACCATGAGAACGAACCGAACGGAACCGAACCGGAACGAAACATGCTACCGGTCCGGTTCTCGGTTCTTCATTATTGAAATTTCGGTTCTCGGTTCTCGGTTCCGGTTCGGTTCCGTCCGGTTCGAACCGAGCTCACCCCTAGTCACACCTTCCTAAGGTTTCGATCACTTTGTTTTTCTTTAACAAAACGTTTTGTGTTAATTAAACTAGCATTTACTTTAATTCGTTAATAATGCGTGTGTACAAAGCGTGGTACTAACACACTATTGTTAGTATCTTTGATTCAATTACAAAGCGGTAGAGGTAATTTTATAATCCAATAAACCCTAATTGGGTTCATCTCAATTCTAGTTTGGGAATTGATTTTTGTTGAGCTAGAATCAAAAGTGCAGCATACTTTATGTTTATGTTAATTAATTATTCATTATATGTTCCTTCCGCTTCGCATGTGTATTTAATATTTATTGTTTATATTTATGAGTTGTCATGTTATATAATTCCAACGGTGGCATCACGAGCCTTGTTTAATGAGTAACTAATTACTAAACACGTAAAAAAGCAGATATTGTATGGTGTTTGATATGATTATTCTATGGTTTTGGTTATGATTATGTAAACCCTAATTTTAGGGATAGGGCTTTTTGCCCTAATTGGTTTTAAATTTTAAAAAGTCGAACCCCTAATTTTTTTAGTCGATCCTAAATTTTTTTAAGTCGATTTGTATAAATTGTTTTGTTAATCGATATCTAAACCTAGAATTGTATATATGATACGTGAATTAATTCGTGAATAATTGTTATGTGACATGGAATTGTATGCGATCTTGTAACTTAATTGAATAAATGTTATGTTATATCCATGACGATACATGCATGTTCATCATGGATGATTGCTTGAATTATTAATTCTTAAGTTATTTTATCATATGTATGGTTTTGATAATTCTTGAATTGTGGTAGACTCCTATATATATATATATATATATATATATATATATATATATATATATATATATATATATATATATATATATATATATATACTAGTAGTGAAAGCCACCGATGATGGGGCATGACTTATAAATATCGTTGGCATATTTTTATATAGCGAAAGAAGGGTGATACAAAATTGTTGGAAAGTATACATTTTGAAAGAAATGGTCATAAGCTTATAAATATTGTTGACACATTTTACAATTACTTTGATGATGTTGAGTCTCTTTGTCCAATCAAGGAGTGTGCTTTGCCTTTTATCTGCATATCATGTAGGTTTAGTTGTTCAAAGTATCTTACCGTAGTAAGTTACTATTGTCGATTTAATTTGTCTAACTGTAATTTCTTGCCCATCTTCTAGCATAACCTGAAGATTACCAATTTTTATGTGAAAGTTATACAAAACTCAAAGGTTACTATCATTCATAATTTTTTGTATCACTGGAACGCTTAAACATTTTATCTTCATAATAGTGAGGTTAAATAGACATCATGTAATAGATTGTGCAGTTTACTCGTTTAGTACTTACGAAATAATTAATTCTCAAAGTCACCCGCATTTGTTAATATGTACCTATATTTGCTCATTAATATGTACCTTGATAATTATCATTTAAAGATGGGTGCAGTTTGCTCACTATCATTTCAACATAATTATATTTTATAGATACTATTTTTGGTGATGATACTATGGGTAAAAATGATGCTTGCTTTCAAATAAACAGTTTTGTAACCTTGGTAACGAACTATCTAGCCTAAATAATCATACAATTAGAACCAGCAACACTTTCTCCAAACTCAAAAAGCTAACTATTACTACGCCAAGTCGCTTTAGTTAAAGTATCAACTTATAGTGCACATCCATACACCCCTTAAGTGTCAAGAACAACGGCTTTTAACAAAATTAGCACACAAAGGAATATGGTCAAGAGACTTGTACCTTAGAAAGAATGCAGAACAATGACTGCACCTGATTACGTGAGATTGAATCACCAATGAACGCCATTGATTTATTCCTGATGAAATGAACGCCATTGATTTATTCCACCACATAATAATCACTATTTTCACATATATTTTATGTTGTTGTAAAGCTTTTTTTTTTTTTTTTTTTTTTTTTTTTGCTTCTTTGCAACCGCAAGTTATAAGCAAAAATGTATCAAAGACTATCTGAAGCCACCCCATTTATTCTGAGACTTTACAATAGAAACATACAAACCATGCTCGTCGTTGATGTACATAAAAGTTATCGAAAAAATATCGGACTTTATTAAATTCATGGAAATTGGTGTTATGCTTTTTTATATATAGATTTATTTTGTTCACCGTGATGGTAGCGAGCTTGATACCATATTAGGCGATTCTTCTTTGGGATTTGCATTGGGATGTATACCTATAATAGCCCTTTCTTTTGTATACGGGTAATAGTTAAAGCTTCCGTACATTATTATAAACACCAATTTTGTTTTCCATCACGCATTTATCTATTTGCATTGTTGTTCATTTCGAATGTAGTGCACGCTCTCTGTACAAATCTTGAAGGCGACACGAAAAAATAAGGTGAAAATACATTATGGTTATCTGTTTGTATGGTGCTAGCATGATACTCATAGCGATATCTACCAAGCTATTAACCCCATCTCAATAGTCTTGCTAAGTGCATAAAGCCTAGAAAAATGACTTGATTTAAGAAACCATAGTGAAATGAGCTACAAACTATGTGTCATTTCTAGTTTCTTTGCTAACTATAGCTAGATGAATAATTACATGCGGGACTTGAGTTGTTCTAGGTAATGTCATTCCCCAGGTCTCTTTCTTATATGGAATGTTGTAATTGTTGGGACGATCGGTACTCACGAAATAGGCACGAGATAATATTGAGACCAGCTGCAGGCATTGCTAGCTACTAATGGAGTTGTGGGGTTGGTGTCGACAAATCCTAAATTTACTTATAGGTCACTTGTGTGGAATGTATGGCAATAAAAGATTGGAAATTTCAAGCGATAATTGCACTGTTATTTCTTAATTATAATGATATTGTGCGACCTATTGTTGGAGCATTCTCACTTCTTGCTATTGCAACTTCTTATATTGGAGCATTCTCATTTCTTGATTATAAATTTCAAGCGATGATTCCACCATGGTTAGAGAACAATGCTTCTCTTACCTAGTCAAATAAGTGCATGTAATGTCGACAAGTAAAAAAGAGAAACAAACCTTTAGAGGGGCAAGCATGGAGATAAAATGTTCTATAGTTCCACCAAGCAGACCAATACCATTTAAAAAGACAAATGGAGGCTTGGTCAGTGTACACAACCTAAACAATTAGACATCAAGCATTAGCCACACTAATTCAGATCTCAACAACTGACCTTTAGTAAGAGTTCCCTTGCCAAATTCGTCTAGCAAACATAACATCAATCTTAGTATTCAACATAATTGTTAAAGTTTGTAAAATACTATTTGTTTCATAAGAGATACCTTAGCATCATTCCAACTTGATGTAGATTAATCATAAACGTGGATTGTTCAGCTGTCATAAGCTTGCCTCCCGTAGTACAAAAAATTCTATAATATATCATTTATGTGGACATTACTCGGTACCAAGTGAGTAAAAATCATTTCAAGATCCTTAGGATCGATGAGAAAAAGGATGAAAAGCATCAAACGTGTCAGTTAAACCCACTTTCGCAGCATCTGCTGGTACAAAACTTCCAATGTGGGCAAGGAAAACTATCAGTGTTGCATGTGTTTTTTAATTCAAGGATGAGATTTACTCACCAGGAAACTCAACATAGATTGGACTCCATGTGCAAGCGTATGATGAAAAAGTGACAAATGAAAACAAACTATTAGGAACAACTCCGCTTTATGTATATGCTTTTGCCTAAATAGTTAGGTCGAGTGATAATATGAGCGTTCCTGTAAAATGAATGATGTTCTAAGGAGTCTCATAAGCCAAAGAAACCAAGCGAGAATAAATAAATACAATAGTCCATATACCATTATCGATTATCTTTGTATCATTAGGAATAAATGTGTCGATTGCCATTTCACGCATGTTAGCAAAACATGTCCGGTCATAGATTAGGCTATGTGTTAATCGACAATTATTTGTTATTAATATAAACAACAAAGAAATAGACACATTATGAGTATAAAATAAAATTTGGCCTTCCATTGCGACTATACATCACATTTCTGAGTCAACATTGGCCTTACATAACTGTTTGACGTTCAACCAGTGCGGTGACAAGAAGATATGCAACGGTGAGCAAATACGATCCGAATCATACTAAATAACTTTGTTACAAAAACCACCTTGGGAAATCAAGCGAAAACTTGAGCAATTAAGAATGTATTTACCGATCGAGTTTGGGTGTGACTCCATTATGAAGATGAATAGAGAACTCAAGAATATGTGAAACTAAGTCCTTGTGATAGCTCTTTCCATGTCTTGGAAAAGTGCATACATACAAAAGAAAGCTTTGTGTCAAAACGTGAAATTCAACTTAATCCCCGAGTTGCATATCTTACGTGCAAAAGTATGTGAAAATGACTATGTTCACTTATCCACATAGACAACAATTTGATAAAAAAAAGTATGCGAGAATGAAGGGTCATTTTTTTATAATCACATACCCAAGATTTTATGATATATGTCTCCTAATAGGCTGTCTAGTTCACGTGTCTTTGCATTCCGTTAATAGAACTTTCTAACCTCACCATCTTCATCAGTTGTTTTGGTATTCATCTTTTCTCTTGTCCTCTCTTTTGCTCTCGCTCTTGCCATAACCTTAGACTGGTCTCTGCGAGATTCTCTTGCCATAACCCTAGACTGGTCTCTATTGATTGCTGGCTTGTTTTTTCCTTTATCTTCATTTGAACCTCCTTTAATGGCTTCAAGAAAATTAAGCTTAGATTGATCAATCACAATGGGAGATGAGTTGTGGTTTATTTCTTCAACCAACTCCTAAATCGCGTTCACTAAGCCGATAGAAAAGAGAGAAGCACTGGGTAAAAAATAGATGTAAATGAGGTTAGACATCAAAAGTATATTACAAATAAGAAATTAACCAACCTTGGTCAGTCGTACGTGTTTGTCTGTTGTTGTCATGCGAGTTGGAAAATTGTGTACCCAACTGGCTTCTCATACCTAGGATGGTAGCAACGATCAGTTAATTAGTATTAGGTATTTCATGACCGGAGAAGTAAATTAGAAGGAAAACATAAATGGTTAATATCTAAAATCACAATCTTATTACTATCTATCAAAATAGTAGCCATATACCTCAAATCATGTTTATTCCAAGCCATCTAATATGATGATAACAACATCATGGCGGCAACAACATCAGAAAGGTGAAGACCAAAATTAGCTGCTACTCCTACAATATGATCTTTTTAAAGAACTTCATTAATAATTCATGTAAAAAAAATCATAAGAATCTTACATCCTTGATAACATATAAATAAGCTAATTACTATGTGGATTGCAAGTTCAAACAATAACCAACTCCTAATCTCCTATAGTGTCACGATGAATGGAAATCTTGTCTAGGGTGAAGTTTAACTTTGACTTACATAAAAGTAAGAAAATTCTGATTCATGCACTCCCTGTATAAGATTTTTCCAAGCTCGGAAGGTTCAGAGTCATTGAACATCAATGTTTTCTTGCAAACCTGTGATGAAGAAAACACAGAAATCCGTACACCGATCATTATAGGAGATTGTGAGAAAAAAGGATATTAGGGTTTTTGAGATAAATTATATTATTATTGAACCGCAGATTTTTTTTCGTATATGTTGGATTAGAGTTAGGGATTGTCCTACTTATCTCATATAATAGGAAAAGATATGTATAATAACACAAACACAATTCTATAAGAATACATATTTCTAACAATTGTATTTAGTATATGATTCCAATATAATTATAGGCATTTATAGATTATAATATGCAACATAATTATCAAAATAACTTGTTGCCTAAGTGGTAAACACACTTGTTATTTATCCAAATAACCAAGGTTCAATCCTTGCAAGGCTCCTTTTTTAAAAATAATTTTCGAAAATAACTATAAAAAACCGAAATTTACATAATAGCTAATTAAATTAAAAAAATATTGCTTAGGTGGACAAAAATATTGCTTAGGTGGACAACTAATGATTACATGACATTTAAATGAATTACATGGCATTGAGGTGGCAATTGTGGAATAATCTACGTGTCATGCCTCATATATATATATATATATATATATATATATATATATATATATATATATATATATATATATATATATATATATATATATATATATATATATATATATATATATATAGCTCGATTCCATTGAGAAGGTTTTATTTTGAGAATATTGAGAAATCTTCGTTTGAACAAAGCGATTCATGTTTTTGATTTGATTCACAAATAAACATCATTTTATGGTGAATCGGATCTATAAATCACAAATTTGATTCACAAATCATTGTTAAAATCGAGTTATGATGATGATTCGTTAAATTTATACGAGATGATTCGATTATTCTACATATATCATAAAATCGAGAGATTTTAACATTGATTCAAATTTTTTTACACATTTTGAATTTTAATCACAATAAATCGAGTTTTACGCTTGAAAACATGAATCTAAGTTAAAAATCTATCATTTTGAAAACCTTCTCAATCTTCTCAAAATAAAACCTTCTCAATCGATCCGGATTATATATATATATATATATATATATATATATATATATATATAGTAGGGATATAGTGAAAATATTCGTTAAAATAAAAAGAATAAGAAGCAATTTTAACCATTAGATCATGTATCAATGGACCATATGAAAAAGTGGCAAAATTGTGAATAACATTAAAATTTTGAATTCTTGACTAGATACATAAGGGTAGAGAAGTAAATTCCTAACTATTGTACTTATAAATCGCAATTTACTTTGTCAACAATAGAACTACTTTTTTTTCATCTGTGGCAGCAAATATTTCATTTTAAAAACACGATTAATATTAATTAATTGGTGCAATTGTCATCTTGAATGCATTCATTACACTTACACCGATTAATAGAATTGAATCATTGATGCATTCATTTATACGATGTATAATCAAGAGTTCAAGACTAACTCATCAGATGCATTAAATTAATCATGTAACTTGATATGTTCAATTAGCATAAATCCATGCATGCATCTTTCTTATAAGCTTATCGAACATCAAATCTCATGCATCCACTTATTCGACTCTAAATTTCATTCTCTTAATATTAAATTATTTATGCAAGTCTTACATTCATGCATCTACGATTATGCAAGACAAATTAAGTCCATTGTATTATCATTGATGCATCTAAATATGTTCACGAAACTGATGCAGCCAACTATATCATGCATCTATTTTATCGATGCATCTTTTATTTTGGAACATAACCTATGAACAAACGCATCTTATCGAACATATAGACATGTTTGACTGGTTGATTCATCTAACAATATCGATGCATCTTCTCGTTTTCATCTTATTGCTTTTGGAACGTAACTGATGCATGTACTTGGTTTAGAATCGAAACGATGCATCTAAATCTTGTTATTGCATTTGAATATATTCATGTATTAGAATATATTTGGAGGATCGCCCATATACACATATAGTCCATGCAACCATTTTGAACGTGTCATTTTATGCATCTGATGTTGGTTGTTCAAATGAATCTAAATTTGATTTCAAAAAAATTATTGCATCTAATTTAATAGGATTGCTTCGTTGCATCTAATTTGAATAAATTTTCAAGTCATGCAAATATAAGAGTAATTTTCTAAACGTAGAAACATGAATGCTTCTTAAAAAAATACAAGTGCTTCTAGACTTTGATCAATTTCATATTAATTTTATAATTAAATGTCTTCCTTATTAATTTTATAACTTATTAGATGCAATTAAAAGTAATAAATTGAATGTCTTCCTTATTGATTTTATAACTTATTAGATGCAATTAAAAATCAATCATAGAACTTGCATCTTACCTATCGGTTTGATTCTTGTTGAAGTAAATTCTTGTCCGGCTAGTTCCGGCATCCGGCTAGTTCCGGCGTTCGGCTGGAGGATTGGAGATTTCCTGCACAATGTGCAGACGCGTTAGCCTCGTCTCGGGTATTGTCCCGAGACCAGACTCCGGCGTGAGGATGAGTAAAGGGTAATAAATGCAGTGATAAATGTAGTAAGAATGTAGGTGAAAACTTCATGCAAAGTATTAAATGTGTTGGGGTATTTATACTACCCCAACTTCATATTCATGTTACTATTCTATTCTTGTTGACTACTATTATGCATGTCTATGTTACACCTTTCATGAGCCTATAGCCACTCTACCTAGTAGGCCACGTGGTAGGAAATCCCCTAAAATCTGCTGACATGGTCGGTAGTTGTCACTCCTTGGCCGGACGTCAGGAAAAACGCCCGGCGGATGTGTTTAGCCGGATGTTGGTCCATCCGGACACATACGTCAACATGTCCCCCCAGTGTTGCATTATTGGCTGGAAGCCGGTGATGCTACATTTAATATTATTCGGCCTGTCAAAGAAGGGTTCGTATAGCGTTGGTCAAACTGGCTGGGTCCATGAGAATGGGCTGGTTATATGGGCCTGGTAGTCTTTTGGGCTTTCCCGCGCCTACTGTCGTCTCATCTTATGTCGTGGACGGCCCAGATAAGCCCACGTCATCCCTATTACTGACTGATGGGACGTTT
Organism: Chrysanthemum lavandulifolium; assembly: GCA_022545495.1. Lineage (NCBI taxonomy): Eukaryota > Viridiplantae > Streptophyta > Magnoliopsida > Asterales > Asteraceae > Chrysanthemum > Chrysanthemum lavandulifolium. Next base: position 43,897,865 of record CM040246.1, on the reverse strand, counting down.
TCACCGTCATCTAGGGTTTCCCTCCCAGTATATATATGCCCCTTTTTACCTCATTTGGTTTTTACATTTCACACACACATAGATTGCTTTCTATCTCCGGACGTTCTCTTCTTCTCTCTTAAGGTTTGTCTTGCCCTCTTTACATTATATCTCGTAAATTGTCTTCGCATCTTTTAGAAATGGCCGAGATTGGAACCGAGGGAATATTCGATTAGAAAACGCGTCCAGTCCATCGACGGACGAAACCAACGAGGAGATCGCCTGACACTGTAGTTCCTAAGTTTGACATGCATATATACACTTCCAAATTAAAACAATCGAGTTAGGCGACATAGTTGTCGAGTATGGTATTCCCGGGATCTACGTCCGTATTACCACCGGATGATATGACTATGGACCGATTACGAGAGGATAAGATGGCATCTACCTAAGCAGTTAGAGATAGGGGAGTTAGAATTCCTTTCTCCACTTTTTCTTTGAATGTAATTAGACACTTTAGGGTGCACATTTCTCAACTAGTTCCGCTAGGATTGAACCGGTGATTCTCTTTGAGATTAGATGTTATAGCCTTAACATTCACCCGTGGTTTCACTTTTGGGCGTTTCTGGTGTGTAAGCAAGGACATTGGTTTTCATTCGAGAACCAGACGGGAAGGGCTCATATAAGTATTTTAAAGAGGTCTGTGCAGTGCGAAACATTGGAAGGAGAAGTTTTTCTTGATCGACAGTAGGCCATCCCTTATGCCATGGCGTGGAGGCACAAGGACTCGAAAATCACAGATACTTTTTCATGGCATTTCCCAGGAGGATGCCGCGAGGCTTAGCGGAATATAATTAAGTTCTGTGATCCGACGATGAGCCTTTATGGATGTGCCATCTCTCCTCGGTTTCAAGAATCACGAGTTCGAGCCCATTCTAAAAGATGCCGGGGTCATGGTAATTACTTGCTCCGCTTGTTATCTTGGGATTGATGTTTATCTCCCGGATCTCTCCTTTAAAGTTTCTAACCAATTCGTGTTTCTTTGTTGTTCTTTCTTTTTTCGATTGTTATATATACGAATATCTCGAGCTTCCGAATTGGGAAGGGACGACCGTGAGCAAGGGGCCGGCGGTTGACCCAAATAGGGAAAAGCCGAAGAGGACCACCGACCCTTTGCACGTGGGAGAAGCTATTCCCCCCAAAGATGCCCTAGCAAAGAGGGCCGAAGAAGCGGATCCCGAAGTCATTGCCCTTAGGGAAAAGAAAGAGAGGGAAGCCCTTGCTCGTCAGGAGAAGAAAAGAGCCGCTGGAGAGGGCACCTCAAAGGCGCAGGGCAAGAAGAAAAAGCGTCAGTATATTGAACATATTTCTTCAGGAGAGCCTATTGACAACCCTGACCCCTTGAACCATATCCGTCCGGAGGATGTCCAGGAGACAGATGTGAAAGCTAATGCTGAGCAGGGGGTCCCAAATATTGCGGCTGGGGCGGAGTGGGTAATGCCGCTGATGAAGGAATGGGTGATAATGCTTCTGGTGGCGGAGGACATTTGCAACAGACGGGCACCCCTCCCGTCAACGAAGGTGGCCAAACACCGCCAGTTAACTCTCCTCGTCACAGCTCCGAAGGTACGTATAGATCGCTTGGTAGTTCATCTTTACAATCTTCTCCTTACTCATTATATTATTATGTCATTTCTTTCAGGTTTCCGGCTCACCATTCTCATGGCTTTCAGCGGGTTGATAAGATCAACCTTGATTCGGGTATATTCTAGCCTTCGACTTGTCATTTTGCTTTTCATGTATCGATTGTTTTTCTAAATCTCTTTATTCGTTATGCAGATGAAGCCACGAACGTCTTCATCCCTAATTGGGCCCATCGGGATGACGTTCGGATAAACTCCTATCGGTCCTGCAAGGAGCTTATTGACAATCTTCCCACCCCTGCCGAGCAAGAAGCTCTAGAACAGATAAACAACATTGAGCTTACTCGCCGGGCCTATGAAGAGTTTGGCAAAAGTGTGATAGCCCAAGGCGAGTTGCTGAAGAGGTTCAATGGCATGTCGTCCACGTTGTGGGAGCTCACTCAGACTCACCAGGGTTGTCTGGGGTTGGCTGATAGATTGGCTGTCGCCGAGGGCGAGAATGAGAGGTTGTCCGAGGAGCTGAAGAAACTGGAAATCGAGCATCGAGCTAGCCTAGATAAGGGGAAAAACCTAGAGGATGAGGTGGACAGAGTAACCCGAGAGAGAGAAGAGTGGAGAGAAACCTCCGCCGCCCAAGCGGAAAGGATCCGGAAACTTGAAAATGAGCTGAGTGTTAAAAACCAATCCTTAGAGTCATTGCAAGTGGAAAAGGGAAACTTGACGGCCGAGGTGGCTCAAGCGGAGGTAGTAAAACAAAATGCCATCCGTACCCTTCTGTCCAGCGCTGTTCGACGGCTACTCAATAGTGTGGAATAAAAAAGGGCATGGCTAAAGTTTATAGCCTGACATACCAAGCTGGGTTCGTGACTGGGGCAAGTGTGGGTAGGAAAGAGGAGGAAATTGACGAGGCTCTAAAGGGTATTGCCAAAGTCAACAAGGATGCTCCGAAGCTATGGAAGGCCGAACACAATAAACTTTTCACGGCCGAGTACCCATACATAAAGAAGCTATCGGATTCTTACCGGCTACCCCTTGGGGATCTGCTGAACATAGAGCCTGACGCCCCTCCTAGCAAGGACCCTGCCGGCCCTTCTTCCCAGCCTCCAGTCCTTACTACTCCGGCGAGCATCCCGGCCACAGAAAATCCAGCGGCTAATATTTGAAGCTAGGCTTATGCTGTATGTTTGTGAACAATGATTCAAATAACTATGATTGTAATAACTTAACAATTTACCTTTTGTGACTTATGTTTGTCATCTTTTGAAGTAGAACCAAGTATTTTACTTAAACAAAATTTTGTATGCGTTTTGTATATGCACGCTGTTGTGGTTCTTGATAAGGTTTTAAAATGTACCTTTTTGAGGGGTCATTTAAGCCCTTATTTGATCACTTTTGTATCTTTTATTGCTTAATATCGTTCCTTTTCACTTTTTAGGTCTCTTGAAGGCAAACTGCTGTAATGGCACTTATTTGGACGAAAAGGCGCGGATATATGAAGAAAATGGCCAAAGTCAAGAATCGAGACACTCAAGTTGCTAAATTACAGGGGACGCGTCCACCGCTATTCGTGATGCCGTCGAAGGAATTGTGATGACACGGAAGAGAATTGCTAGTTTTTGGAGGGGCGTCGGGCTTTAAAAGAGTAGGCCGTCGCAACTCGGACTGACCTAGATTCAATCGAGACGGCCGAAGCTAAAGAGGACGGCGTCACAAGCATAAGGTGACGTGATGTAAGATTAACAGCGAAAGCGAAACCCTAATAGCGACACGACAGCGGCATCACAAATCATAAGGTGGCCCGTCGCACATGTAATCTTATATATAGAATCCGAATTTTCGGTTTTAGAGAGTAGTCTTTTGGGTAAAATTTTGGAGTAAAACCTAAACCGAACCAAGGTCGTATTTTAGGGTTCTAAACCCTATCTTACACCAAGATAAGTTGTTTACTTCATTAATTTAATTATGTCTTCAATTATTTGTGTGTATGCTTGCATGTTCTCCATGTCCGACTAATTTACTTGTGTGTTTGCTTAGGAATATGAAACTTAATTATTGAATATTGATTGGTTGTTTCTTATCTTAGTTGATTAATGATCTAGTAATGTGATAGGTCATTCGTTGTGTACTTAATGCTTGATTAATCTTTGTGAACCTTAGGTTATAGCACTTGAGTTGTTGTAAGCTAAACTATCCAAAGAGGCCTTAGAGTTAGAGTTTATCATCCTAGTGGGTTTTGTAGGCGAGACCCTTTGGTAACTTCAAAGAGTAGGGAGAAAGCATACCCTACAACTTTAGACACACAAGCAACTAGGAATAAGGACGTGACAATTCAACCACCAATAGAAGATAATTAAGGAGTAGTAAAACTTAAGTAAACACATCTTTAAACTATCATACGAGCACACAATAATTAGACATAGACTACCACCACCTTAGTTTAGATAATTAGATAATAGTATAGTAATCGGTGAAATACCAACCCCAAATCCAAACCCGAGATTCATATTTTCCTTTTCTAAAAAAACATAAAAGATAAAAATAATCTTCCTCAACCCTAACCTTAGCGTAGTAACTTCTCACTAGCATTCCTATTCCCCTAGAGAACGATATCAATTCCCGTGGCTTACCCTAATACTACACTACAACGATTAGGTTCACTGCCTAGGGTGTTGAAAAACTTGCTCGACGAAAAGGAAGTTCCTTTGACCCCGAACACGCTATGTAAGCGTATCAGTTCTTTACCCCCTTTTTTTGTTTTATATCGACCAGCTTCCTTTAGGTTTTCTAAAGGGCATCCGGCCGCATAGGCCGGGCATCCGTGTGTCCGGGAAACCTTACATATTTTTAGGGCATCCATTATTCGGGCATCCGGCAAGGATGCTCGGGCATCTGAGTGGGCATTCCACCAGGCGTCCATAGTATTATTTTTTACTTTTGGGCATCCATTATTTGGGCATCCGAGCGAGGTTTTCGGGCATCCGGTAGTATTATCCGGGTAAATATCTAGCAACCGTACTCAACGGGGGCCAGCTGCCGGACGAGCTATGCAACACATTGTTTGTCACGAAAACTTGTTTTCCTTATCGTAGGAAAACTTTCATCATTGAGATAATATACATAGATAAGTTGGGTTATCTGATGATCATAGGATTCTTATCACAATAACAATTATAAGACAGTTTACGAGGTTTATGGCGTGCAGTCAGGGACCTCCTTTCCTCCATTGTTTGTAACTTGTAAGAGCCATTACGATTTGCTCCTATCACCCGGTAGGGCCCTTCCTAGTTGGGTCCCGTTTTCCTTGGTTTTCCACCACGCTAGCTTCATTCCTCAGACACAAAATCTCCCACCTTGAAGTTCATGGGTCCGACCCTCAGGTTATAATCTTTGCTTTCGACTGCGTTTTGTACTTAGCTTCTCGTATGGCGGCGTTTTCCCTTCTTTCTTGTAGTAGGTCCAAGTTTAAACGTTGTTCCTCTTCGTTTTGATCTTCTCGGAACATCATCGTTCGGTGTGTAGGCATCCTTATTTCTGCCGGTATCACGGCCTCACTTCCGTAGGTTAAAGCGAGCGGGTCTCACCATTGCTTGTTTTGAGTGTGGTTCGATGTGCCCATAAAGCGTTAAGCACTCGTCCGATCATCCGGTTCTTTCGTCCTAATCTTGTCTTTATTCCTTCCATCAAACTTTTGTTGGCTCGTTCCACCAATCCATTGGCTTGCGGATGTGCAACGGCCATATTTATCTGTTTGATTTTCAAGCCCTTACACCATTTTTTAAACGGGTCGTTGACAAAGTTAGTCCCATTATCGGTGACTATGATCCCCGGCAGACCATACCTGCATACAATGTTTTTATAGACAAACTTTATAACGTCTTTTCCCGTTGTTTTTACCAGCGGCTTCGCCTCTATCCATTTTGTAAAGTAGTCGATTGCCTCTATCCGGGAAGGGGCCTAACACATCCATTCCCCATTGGTAGAAAGGCCATGGGGCCATGATGGAGGTCAGTAATGTTTTAGGGAGCTTGGGTACCGGAGCATGTATCTGACAAGAGTCACACTTCCTAATTTCTTCTCGTGCGTCTCGGTGCATAGTGGGCCAATGATTCGTCCCAAACCGTCAAGTTTTATCACGCAAGCTAGCCACTTGTGAATGGCTAACCGTAACAAACTTAAAACGATTCTGGAAACAAATGCAATGAAGATCTAGAGGAGTATAGTGTTTCCCGGTCGTTAAGTCCCAGCAGGCGTGCGAGAATAATCAAGCGTGTAGTGATCGAGAAGATTTGAATGGACAAGAGATATGATTGATTATAACTAAGGAAAAAGTATACAAATTACGGGGGCTTAAATGCAAATTAAAGGAAATTAAAAGATAAACTATATTAAATAAACGCTATCACTATATTTAAAATGATGTTTTTGATTTTTCTTTTATAAAACTTAAATTAAAAAAGGGATTGAGTCGTAGAATAGCAACGTACTTTTCCAAATGTCCCATTCTGATACGTGTACTTTTTTTAAGATGTAGAATAGCAATGTACTTTCCATAAGTGTCCCGTTCTAGTACGTGTACTTTTTAAGTTGTAGAATAGCAATGTACTTTCTATAAGTGTTCCAATTTGGTGCGTCCTGCTTCCATAAGTGTTCCAATTTGGTGCGTCATCCCGCGTACTAAATTGGAACACTTATGAAAAGTGCATTGCTATTCTCGACTTAAAAAGTACACGACTAAACGGGACACTATGGAAAGTACATTGCTATTCTGACAAAAAATACACGCATCTAAATGGGACACTGAAAAAGTATGTTGCTATATCTGACTCAATCCCATTAAACTATGCGACGTACAAAACAAAATGTAAAGCTGGAACAATATTAATCCTAAAAATATGAAAATGATATTTTTACAATCCTAATGATAAAAGAAAATTTTAGAAAAGAAAATTATTTTTATAACTATTTAATTAATTATTATTAATTAAAAACTATTTTACTTATTCAATAATAGCCTAAAATACAAGAAAATATGAAATAAAGCTAGAAAAATGAAATTATAACTTGGAAAATCTAAAATAACAAAGAGAATTTTCAAAACTATTTTATATTTTTCGATTATTTTCTATTTTTATGAATTTTAAACTATTTAAAACTAATTAAATTACTAAAATTACAAATTAAACTATGAAAATCTGGAAAATAATTTTTTACTTTTTATATTTATCTTAACCTAAGAAAATAAAAATTATTTTTGAACTTTTACGATTTAATTGTATTAAAAGCTAATTAAAATGGCCTAAAAACTGTTTTAAATTAAGAAAAATAGCAAACTGACCTAGAAAAATGGGAAAAATTCAGGAAAAGCCTAATTTAATATACTAAGTCTAAGAAAAATAGAAAAACAGTGGCTTGTTTGTAAGAAAATGAAACTGCAATCCAAGTGCTTATGTAATAAGCACTTGAAATAAGCACTTGGTACAAAATGGGCACCAAACTGTTACAGAACCTATGTTATGCTAAAAGTACTCTAAAACAACAAATTACAACAAGCTTTAACCTCTAAAATGTAAACTTACACAGATTTGACTTAATTGATTAAGTGCTAAAAAAAACAGATTTGGGTGCTACATGTAGCTGGAAAATAAGCACTCAAATAAGCAAGAAATTGAAAACCAGAAGTTGGACTTTAAACTAGACCTGGCTAAGTGCTTGTAAACTGAAAACAAGACTTGGACAAGCTCTTATGAGCTCTGTGCAAGCCTTCCACAAAACCTGTGCACACTCAGTTAAAACTGAGCTTGTGCACAGGGGAACTGAGGCCCTCTTGATAAGCCTTTTTGAGACTTATAAAAAATTCACAAAAATCTTCAAAAATGATAATAAGAATTTAGACCAGTTGAACTTTTTAAAGTCCTAAGTTTCACTTGAATTGACCAAAAACTGAGTCATTGAAAAATCATCCTATTTAGGCTCAAACTGACTTTTGCAAGTTTTTTGACTTTTGACAGTTTTGAGAACTTTGACTTTTATGAGCTTTGCAACCAATTTGTGGGTTGATTGTGATGTTATATGATGAAATAATACTTCTGCAAGCTATGTCTATGATATCTTAGCACAAATCAAGATTTTGCTTTCATAAAATTTCAACAGTTAAGAGCTTAGAACAGTTTTAATGTGAGTTTGACTATTAGCCTATGCAGAGACAAATAACTAACCAAAATGACTCAAGTGGACAATATTACGACTGAATAGACAGGTATCAAGCACAGACAAGAGTTCAAGTTCTTGTAAATTACTGATCCAAACACAACTTTTGAAACTGTTTTACTAATTTAAACTAAGCTAATTACTGAGTTATCTAATTTTACCACTTAAACTAAGTTTATTGAACCTAATTACTACTAAATAAACATGTTTAAACTATCATTGACCACAGATATAAACATAAGCACAATATAAAAACTGCATTAAAAATTAAAATGAGATAACAAGCTCACAAGTGTCCAGCCTGTTAATGCAGCTTAAACAGAACCCAATACCACTATTCTATATCAAATCCAACCCAAATCCACTCTGCATCAGCCCCATTCCATTTCCAAACTGCTTAACCAAATTCTTCTTCTTAGTTGACTTTTGTTGACCAAAATGGAACTTGATTGAAACTGTTTTCCCAAGCTTACAAAAAGCTATATTGAGCTTAAATAAGCTTGTTTGAGTTTAAATGAAGCTTATTGAAGCTTGAACATAAGAGTTGGAAATTGGATTTTGCAACAGTGAACCATAGAGCATGAAAAGTTAATACAATTTGAATTGGCACTTGAAAATAGTTGTAATACACTTAAATAACTTAGTTTGATATAATGAAACCAAAGATTACAGTTTAAAGCTTAATTAAAAACATAAAAATAAAATACGACATACATATGAAATAAAAACTAAGTACTGTCTTAGTCTTTGCTTCTCTTCCTCTCTTTTATACACCAATTGACTTCCACGTGTCCTCTGAGCAAATCCCAACATTATTTTTAGCCATTGGATGAGTTAGGTGGATTTTGGCCATTGGATCAAAATGGCGGGAAAAGCTGTTTTTGACTTGTAGGCTCTGATTTTTGCAACTAGGGGGGTGGCATTTATTGTGGTGAGAAAGGTGGGTAGAGGTGATGATGAGGGGGAAGGGAAAAGGTGAGGTGATGGGATAAGTGAGTTGCGAGCTGACTCAGTGGGAAGACAGTGGGAGGAAAGGGTGATGTTTGGTGGTGTTTGACTGGCGGGTCAAAATAGGTAATGTGTGGGGTCCAAAATATGTATATGGCGGGGGTCTAAAATGGGGAAGGTCGTGGCTTTGTTTAGAATACAAGGACCACTTTTGCAATTTCATTCTTGAGGACCATTACGCTTAATATACCAAAGTTCACACAAGGGTCACTTTGACAAGTTTCAATAGTGCAAGGACTATTTTGACATTTTCAAATTTTCAAAGGACCAAACTTGACATTTTCAAAACTTGAGGGACTAAAGTTGTAATTTTGCAATTTTGATCTCAAAGACCAATTTGACAACTCATGAATCCTAAGGACTTAAAATGATATTTTTTTATTTTGATTTACGAGGACTGTTTTTGACAACTTTTGAAACTTGGGGACTAAAACTACCAATTATGCAAACTTGATCGTTTTCACCGATTTTGATATTTTGCATTTAAAACACATAAAACACTTATTTGTGATATTTTTATCATTTTGATGCATTTACGAGTGTTTTCAGATGTTTTGCGGTTTAATTGGTACAAAAATGATGAGTATTTAGACACTCATCAATCCCCATACTAAGATATTGCTAGTCCTAGCAATGTTTTGAAAAAATTAATGGTTTCAATCTCTTTACCAAAAGCCATTACTTACGGGTAGCCAAATGTTTCGATTCAAGTAAGAACCTTGGTACCGATAACCAAATGATTTTGAGCAAATCACCGACTTCAACGGTTTGATTTGTCTTTACGAAGCCGTTTATACGGACTAATAACTCTTAGATAAATTATCAATATTATCTTTGGTGAGCGATTACCAATTATGGTTTTCCACGCCTTTACCACAAGCCATAAACTTGCGGGCTAGCCAACTCTTCACTTTTAAGGATATGGTGAAATGAATACCATACAATTTTGGGCAAATTGCAAGCCGTCAACGGTTTGAGATATCTTTACCAAGAGCCGTTTGCTTCGGATTAGCCAATCCTTTTGTTTATTAGACAAAGCGGATGATAACCATAAGATGAGTAAGTGCAAAACACTTACTCAAAAAAAAAATTTTGGCCAAAATGGGGGAATTAGGCGGTATAATTACATGATAAAATTAGTGAAATTCCCCCACACTAGAAATGAATATTGCCCTCAATATTCAAAGTACCGCGGTTATGCGAAACATAGAACGTAAAAGGAAATACTACGGCCATTATTTAGCAAGATTTTTTTTCTTTCATGAAACTCTTATATACAACAATGAGGCATCTCCCCGCTAGGGTGGTACACATGGGTGAAAACCCATGTAGCATGCTCTTGTTTTGATTCCCAGTCGCTAGCTTGACTCGATCCCGCATTCATTGGTTCATGGGGAAAGTTTATAGATCCGGGACAACCACGGATGGAATGTCCTCTCCAAAATAATGCTTTAATCGATGACCATTCACTTTAAAATTTGGACCATCGGTGAGATAACTCAATGGTGCCATAAGGATAAACCTTAGTGATAGTAAATGGACGGACCAGCGGGACTTAAGCTTTCCAGAAAATCTTCAATCTTGAATTGAAAAGAAGGACTCGATCACCAACATTGAAAAGCGGTTCTTGCTTTTAGAGTCATGAATCTTCTTTGTATTTTCTTTGTAGATCAAAGAGTTCTCGTATGCTTGATCACGGAGTTCATTTAATTCATTCATTTGAACTTTTACGTGATCACCGGTATCGAATATCGAAGTTTGCATGTTTCAAGGCCCGGTATGCCTTGTGCTCTAGCTCAATCGGCGGATGACATGCCTTTCCGTACACAAGCTTGTATGGAGTACACCGATGGGTGTTTATAAAACTGTCACGGAAGGCCCAGTCGTCATCTAGCTTATCCGACCAAGAGGCACGGTTTTCACCAACCGTCCTCTCAAAATTCTTTAATCCTCGGTTGGAAACTTCCACTTGCCACTTGTTTGGGGTGGTGCAGCAGAGAGAGCGGTGAGTTACACCATATGCCGCATGACTCTTTCAAAGCGGTCATTGCGAAATCGTGCCACGATCGCGATTATGGCTCGTGGGTTCCAAACCTAGCAAAAAGAGATTTTAAGAATTTCACAACAACTCGGGCATCGTTGGTAGGCAAAGCCTTAGCTTGACCCATTTTGACAAATAGTCAACGCGACGCAGTATGTATTTGTTACCATGAGGCGAAGGAAATGGCCCGTAAAGTCAATGCCCGGATGTCAAAAATCTCACACACTTGAATGGCGTTTGCGGCATTTCATTTCTGTGTGAGATATTCCGTGACGTTGACAAGCGTCACGGTTTTGACAAATTCATGGGCATCTTTATAAATCGTGGGCCAATAGAATCGGAATCAAACACCTTCTTGGCGGTGTAGTTGGGGCTATGATGTCCCCAGTGGGTCGAATGGCAAGCCTTGAGAATGTCATTGGCTTCGACCATACACATCGCTGATGACTTGATCCGCGCAAATTTTGAATAAGTAGGGTCGTCCGAAATAATGTTTACATCTTTAAAGAATTTGTTTTCTATTGGGACGACATCCTTTCACCACAAAGTTACCCGCATGGTAGTTTGCAAAGTCGGCAAACCATGGGGTAGAAGAGTCTCGAAAAGAAACCACATTGAGTGTTTCGAGAGAAATGTTTCATTTATTTCCTTTTCTCAAACACATCTGGTGAGGTTTTCTAGGCAGGACAGATGATCGTGACCGGGTTCTCGGCTCCTTTTTATCACGTATAATGATATCAAATTCTTGTAGGAGGAGAACCCAATGGAGCAATCTCGGCTTTGCATCTTGTTTTGCAAAGAGATATTTAAGAGCGAGTGATCCGTATACACTCGCATTTGGTCAAGATGAGGTATGGCGAAATTTCTCAACGCATACACCACGACTAATAATTCTTTTTACGTAGTGGTGTAATGGGTTTGAGCTTGATCATAGTCTTACTTGCGTAGTGGATAAAGGTGAAAATGCTTGGTTTTCGTTGCCCAAGGCGCACCGATAGCAAAATCACTTGCATCGCACATGAGCTCAAGGGTAAGTCGATCGGGGCAACTAGAATGGATGCTTCCATAAGCTTTTCTTTTAATGTTTCAAAAGCTTGATGCGCTCGGTGAGAAGATAAAGGAGCATCTTTTCAAGAAGATGGGTCATAGGCGGCGATTTTAGAAAATCTTGAATGAATCTATGATAAAACCGGCATGACCTAGAAAACTCCTAATACCTTTGGCGGTATTAGGATGAGGCAATTAGCAATAACATCAACTTTTGCTCTATCTACCTCAATCCGTTTTTGAAATCTTATGGCGAGGACTATGCCTTCTTTGACCATAAAGTGGCTCTTCTCCCAATTTAGACAAAGATTGGTGTCTTCACACCTTTGAGCATTTTATCTAAATGGAGAGACATGTCGAAATGAGTCCCCAATGACCGAGAAGTCATCCATAAACACCTCCATTGTTTCCCGATCATGTCGTGGAAAATTGCCATCATACATCGTTGGAATGTGCGGGAGCATTACATAGGCCAAAAGGCATCGTCAGTAGGCAAAAGTTCCGTATAGGCGGTGAATGTGGTCTTTTCTTGATCCGGTGAATCAATGGGGATCAAAGTAACCCAAGAACCCATCAAGGAAACAATAGTACTCGTTCCTGCTAATCTCTCAAGCATCGATCCATGAAGGGTAGAGGAAAATGGTCTTTCGGGTGGCTTCGTTTAACTTGCGATAGTCAATACACACGCCATCCGTAACTAATCGAGTTGGAATTAACTCGTTTTCTTCATTGTGACAACAGTTATGCCACCCTTTTAGGAACACGATGAATTGGGCTAACCTAAGGACTATCGGAGATCGGGTAAATTAAACCGGCGTCAAGAAGTTTGAGAACCTCTTGTTTTATAACCTCGTGAATCTTAGGATTCACCTTTCTCGATGTTGGATTCTTTGGTTTGAAGTCATCCTCTATTAAGATTTTATGAGTACAAAACTCGGGGTTGATACCATAATGTCGGAGGTTTCCAAGCAATTGCTTGCTTGTGTGACTTCAAGACCTTTATGAGCGATCTTTTCCTCCTCGGTTAAGTCTTTAGCAATTATGACGGGTAATTTATCATCACCCTCCAGAATGCATACTCGAGATGAGGAGGTAGGTCCTTAAGTTCAACCTCGGAAATTCTTGATGAGATGTTTGTCTTGACTTGATTTCCTCAATTGTGATCTCTTTCGGAGGAGTGAAGGTAATGGATCTTCATTTAGCAATTGCTCCGGATAAAGGATATCTCCTCCAGAATCATAAACACCATCAATTCGGCGAAATTGATTCATCGATAGCAAGAAATTCATCGATCTCTTCCGGAAGGAAGTCACCTCCCTAAAATGGGTGAGAGAGGGAAGAGTCGGCAATGATTGGTTGAGAAGATGTGGTGGAATCCCCACTCGCGAATTATGAAGATAACCAAGAAACTCTTGAGAGTACTCCTGCGAGCAATATCAATTAAATCGATTCGATTGATCGATTGACATCATAATTTGAGGTACCTCGAAGTTTGATCAAGGTTAAAGGTATGACTTCATTACCCACACGTAATGTGATTTCTTGCTCAAATACATCAATAAAACACGGCCCGTTCTCGGGAATCCTCTTCCAACAATGAGGGAACCGGGGATCGCATCGAAATCAACAACCACAAAGTCGGTGGAAAATGGAACTTTCCTACTTTCACGAATACATCCTCGGCGATGCCAAGAGGCCGCGATATAGAACGATCGCAAGCTCAAGAGTCATGCGGTGGGAAAAAGTTACGGAAGAAAGTTTCTTCCATCTTGAATAAGGCATCAGTTGATGCTTGCACCAAGATCGGCAAGGGCAAAGCATTCAATCATCCGAGGAAAACACAATGAAGAAGATATTTTCGGGATCTCTAGCTTCTCGGGAAGCTTCTTTATGAAGCTTTGGCGGTTCTCGTTCAAGGAGTTTAGCCATTTCAAGCAGTTTTCCTTATTGCTTAACATGTGTTTGAGTGTTGATGCAAACTTGGGCATCGACATGATAGCATCCATAAGCTTATGTCAAAATGAAGTTCTTGGAAAATTTGAAAGAATTTCTCCATTTGATGGTAGCTTTTCGCGGAGCTTTGCTCATGTAAGCGTGAGGGTAAGGAATAGAAGTTTTGGATTTGAGGTTACCAAGCGGAGGTTCAAAACAACTCGAGGTTTGGTATTGGGTTTCGGGACAACTTCGAGGATGGGCGGTCTTGGTACCTCCGTTATTAGTAGGAAGTTCCTTGTCCTTTGTCGCCTCGGGTTCACTTTCCACTACCTTCGGAGAAGAAGAAGAGGTAGTAGGAATAGCGGGTCCATCATATGAAGTACCACTTACGGTTGTGATCGCCTTTGCATCGCCCCTCGGATTAGCGATCGTGTTGCTAGGTAAAGTACATGAGCCGGTCGATCATTTAAAGACTTCTTAATGTCGAAATCTGGTGACCAACAACATATTCATTTCCTCTTGGGTTTTCATGAATTGCTTCAACAACTCATCGGATGATGGTCGGTTAGACAATGGCTTGATTTTGCATGGAAAATTAAGCCTCTATTGTTTGAATTATTGATTGTGAAATTTCCTTGATTATTGCCATGAAAGTACCGAGGTTGAAATTTCCACGACCTTGGTTTCTATTGAAGTTTCCTTGGTGTTGGAAGCTTTGATTTTGAAAACCGTTGTTTTGACTAAAATTACCTTGGTTTTGAAAACCTTGGTTTTGAAAACCTTGGTTTAATCTATTCGATGTTGATTACGGTTTTGGTTTTGGTTGAAACCGGGTGGTCGAGGTAGTGGTTAGGGCGGTGGTTCGGGTCCATAGGAGCACGATATTGGTTGCCTCTGAATTGGGAATCCGCCACAGCATTTGCTTCAAAGGGTTACCATCGGTGGCCATCTGATCGTAATAGGCATGGGGCCACCACAAGTAACACAGACTTCCACTTTCTTAACTTGAGTAGGAGGTGAAGTTTGTGGAAAGATACTTTCTTTTGGTTGGAGAACCAAAGCTTGAATAGCTTCAGTGAGTTTGTCAATCTTAGCATCGGTGTTAGGCGACTCACGGGTGATGAAGAAGGACCAACAACGACTTGGGAAACAACGGTTTGCTTCGTGCAATCACGGACTTTAGACTTGTTTTCAATTATTGTTAAAGCTTCTTTGATAGTTTTGCTCAAGAAATTTCCTCCGGTGGAGGAATTGAGAGAATCTTGATCAGTTGACTCACTCCATTATAGAAAGTATCGAGTTGCATTAACTCGGAGAAACCGTGGTGAGGACATTTGCGGAGTAATTCCTTAAAACAATCCCACGATTCTTGAAGGGTTCATCAAACTTACATGTGAACTTGATGATTTCATTTTAAGACTCGTGGTTTTGGAAGGTGGATAAAACTAGTTCAAATTTCTTCAAAGGTCTTCCATGTTTCGATTGATTTAGGGGTTGTTTTCAAGCCAAATACGGGCTTGCCCTCGAGGAAAATGGGAACGGAAGAAGCTTAACCGCATCGGTAGGGACATTCTTGTATTTGATGGTAGATGCAATCTTGTTAAACCATCGAATATGAGCATGAGGATCATCCGCTCAAAACCATAGAAGCGACTTGAGGTTACAAGATTGATAACCGGTTTGAGTTCAAAATTTTCGGCCGCAATGGTGGGATAATGATAACATCTCCATACCCGTCGATGGGTGCTGGAAGCTCACACATAGGGCGTTCTTCCGCCATGACAGCGAGTAGTGTGAGCGATCGGATCTCGGATCCGTGATGGAAGCGAAAGTCTGGACACGCCTTCTTGGAATCCTGACAAGCTCACGAAATGGGCTCACAGACCTAGAAGAGCGAGTGCGCATACACTAGAGTTAACTCTAAGATACCTCAGATTTAAGGAGAGGAATTATGAAATTGGTGAAAATGGGGTAAGAAGAATCTTTTTGGGTTTTCTGGTTCTGACAAATAGATATAACAACAAATCCAATTAAAACAAATTCGAGGCAAAACAACAGTGAACTTAAACCAATAATCACAAGATGAATGGCTTCTTTGAAAAAGGGACACCAATCACAAGGACACAAAGGCAAGTTTTAAATCTTTGGTTCGGGAACTTATTATGGTCGTACCCCGATTCGTAGTACCTTTGCCTTGGTTTCTTGGTGGTAATCTTTTATGTTGTTATTTATTAAAGAAAATGACAAATCTTTTGTATTTTATCTTTGATACATATATAGAAACAAAAGGAAAATATTTTTGTGTTTTATACGTTTTGGTACATTTTGGGTTTTGGATTTTTATAAGAAAATATATAGATATAGATAGATGGTATGAACAAAGAGTGAATATTCAAATCACTAATCGCTAAGCGTAAGATAATTAGCCTGACTCCCGTGGCGTAAAATTTGATTAGTCCCAAACGATCAAGTTTTATCGCATAAGCTAGCCAGCTTGTGAATGGCTAACCGTAACAAACTTAAAAGCAGGTATGAAAACAAATGCAATGAAGATCTAGAGGGTATAGTGTTTCCCGTGTCGTTAAGTCCCCAGAGATGCGAGAATAATCAACGTGTAGTGATCGAGAAGATTTGAATGGATGAGAGATATGATTGATTATAACTAAGGAAAAGTATACAAATTACAGGGCTTAAATGCAAATTAAAGGAAATTAAAAGATAAACTATATTAAATAAACGCTATCACTATATTTAAAATGATGTTTTTGATTTTCTTTTATAAAACTTAAATTAAAAAACTACGTGACGTCTGAAAACAAAATGTAAAGCTGAAACAATATTAATCCTAAAAATATGAAAATGATATTTTACAATCCTAATGATAAAATAAAATTTTTAGAAAAAGAAAATTATTTTTATAACTATTTAATTAATTATTATTAATTAAAAACTATTTTACTTATTAAATAATAGCCTAAAATACAAGAAAATATGAAATAAAGCTAGAAAAATGAAATTATGACTTGGAAAAATCTAAAATAACAAAGAGAATTTTCAAAACTATTTTTATATTTTTTGATTATTTTTCTATTTTTATGAATTTTAAACTAATTAAATTACTAAAAATTACAAATTAAACTATGAAAATCTGGAAAAATAATTTTTTACTTTTTATATTTATCTTAACCTAAGAAAATGAAAATTATTTTTTGAACTTTTACGATTTAATTGTATTAAAAGCTAATTAAAATGGCCTAAAAGCTGTTTTAAATTAAGAAAATAGCAAAGCTGACCTAGAAAAATGGGAAAAATTCAGGAAAAGCCTAATTTAATATAATGAGTCTAAGAAAATAGAAAAACAAGTGGCTTGTTTGTAAGAAAATGAAAGCGCAATCCAAGTGCTTATGTAATAAGCACTTGAAATAAACACTTGGTACAAAATGGGCACCAAGCATTACAGAACCTATGTTATGCTAAAAGTACTCTAAAACAACAAATTACAACAAGCTTTAACCTCTAAAATGTAAACTTACACAGTTTGACTTGATTGATTGAGTGCTAAAAAAGCAGTTTGGGTGCTACTTGTAGGTGGAAAATAAACACTCAAATAAGCAAGAAATTGAAAACCAGTTGGACTTTAAACTAGACACGGCTAAGTGCTTGTAAACCGAAAACAATACTTGGACAAGCTCTTATGAGCTCTGTGCAAGCCTTGCACAAAACACATGCACTCGATTAAAAGCGAGCTTGTCTTGTGGAGGGCTGAACCTCTTGACAAGCCTTTTTGAGACTTATAAAAATTCACAAAAATCTTCAAAAATGATAATAAGAATTTAGACCAGTTGAACTTTTTAAAGTCCTAAGTTTCACTTGAATTGACCAAAAACTAAGTCAATGAAATATCATCCTATTTAGGCTCAAACTGACTTTTGCAAGTTTTTTGACTTTTGACAGTTGTGAGAACTTTGACTTTTATGAGCTTTGCAACCAATTTGTGGGTTGATTGTGATGTTATATGATGAAATAATACTTCTGCAAGCTATGTCTATGATATCTTAGCACAAATCAAGATTTTGCTTTCATAAAATTTCAACAGTTAAGAGCTTAGAATAGTTTTAATGTGAGTTTGACTATTAGCCTATGCAGAGACAAATAACTAACCAAAATGACTCAAGTGGACAATATTAAGGCTGCATGAGCAGTATCAAGCTAGAGACAAGAGTTCAAGTTCTTGTAAAGTGCGATCAAACACAACTTTTGACTGTTTTACTAATTTAAACTAAGCTAATTCTTGAGTTATCTAATTTTACCACTTAAACTAAGTTTATTGAACCTAATTACTACTAAATAAACATGTTTAAACTATCATTGACCACGAGATATAAACATAAGCACAATATAAAAGCGCATTAAAAATTAAAATGAGATAACAAGCTCACAAGTGTCCGACTGTTAATGCGACCATGAGAACCAATACCGCTATTCTATATCAAATCAACCCAATCCACTCTGCATCACCCCATTCCATTTCAAACTGCTTAACAAATTCTTCTTCTTAGTTGACTTTTGTTGACCAAAATGGAACTTGATTGAAACTGTTTTCCCAAGCTTACAAAAAGCTATATTGAGCTTAAATAAGCTTGTTTGAGTTTAAATGAAGCTTATTAAAGCTTGAACATAAGAGTTGGAAATTGGATTTTGCAACAGTGAACCATAGAGCATGAAAAGTTAATACAATTTGAATTGGCACTTGAAAATAGTTGTAATACACTTAAATAACTTAGTTTGATATAATGAAACCAAAGATTACAGTTTAAAGCTTAATTAAAAACATAAAATAAAATCGACATACATATGAAATAAAACTAAATCTTGTCTTAGTCTTTGCTTCTCTTCCTCTCTTTATACACCAAGCGACTTCCGTGTCCTCTGAGCAAATCCGACATTATTTTAGCCATTGGATGAGTTATGTGGATTTTGGCCATTGGATCAAAATAGCGGGAAAAACATTTTTTGACTTGTAGGCTCGATTTTTGCAACTAGGGGGTGGCATTTATTGTGGTGGGAAAGGTTGGTAGAGGTGATGATGAGGGGAAGGGAAAGGTGAGGTGATGGGATAAGTGAGTTGCGAGCAACTCAGTGGGGAAAGAGCAGTGGGAGGAAAGGGGTGATGTTTGGCGGTGTTTGACTGGGGTCAAAATAGGTAATGTGGGGTCCAAAATATGTATATGGCGGTGGGTCAAAATGGGAAGAATTCATGGCTTGGTTTAGAATCTGAGGACCATATTGTAATTTTAGATTCTTGAGGACCATTACGCTAATATACCAAAGTTCACCTGAGGTCACTTTGACAAGTTTCAATAGTGCAAGGACTATTTTGACATTTTCAAATTTTCAAAGGACCAAACTTGACATTTTCAAAACTTGAGGACTAAAGTTGTAATTTTGCAATTTTGATCTCAAGGACCAATTTGACAACTCATGAATCCCTAAGGACTTAAAATGATATTTTCTTTATTTTGATTTACGAGGACTGTTTTTGACAACTTTTGAAACTCGGGGACTAAAGCGCCAATTATGCAAACTTGATCGTTTTCACAGTTTTGATATTTTGCATTTAAAACACATAAAATACTTATTTTTGATATTTTTATCATTTGATGCATTTAAAGTGTTTTCAGATGTTTTTGCAGTTTAATTGGTACAAAAATGATGAGTATTTAGACACTCATCAGCCAATAATACCCTTGCCTCATAAGCTTTGCCACTACGGTTCTTGGTCCGGAATGCATCCCACAGCATCCCTCGTGCACCTCCCATATTAAGTAATTTGCTTGCAACGGACCTACACACCTCAACATTGGCACTAGGTAGCCCTATTTAAACAAAACTCCTCCTTCTATAGTGTATTGCGGAATTTTCATCCGTAGACTCCTAGCCTCGTTGGGATCTTTCGGCCAAACCCCTTCTTCCAAACATCTGATGATCGGTGTCATCCAGTTATCCGCCTCTTCTTCCACCACGGTGTTAATCCTCCGTTCCTCCCCCAAAGGTTTTTCCAGGACTTCTACTAACACGTTTTTAGTGAGGTGGTCAAAAGCTACCAATGCTAATTTGCTCAATATATACGCCTTTTGGTTTGAGCCCTTGGAATATTCTGATTTTGAATCCTTGGAATCCACTATGTGCTCCTTCACTTTGAGCCAAGTATTTTGCATGCTTTCTTTGGTGGCCGTAAATTCTCCGTTGATCGGCTAGTAACTAGTTTGGAATCAACTCGCACATTCAAACTCCTAATTTTGAGTTTTTTGCGATCAGGGTCGACTAGCGAGCCTCATCTTGGGCCTCATTATTGGTCTTTGGGAAAGTTGAGCATGAGCATAAGTAAGCTCTTCCTTCTCCGGTGATGAGGACTAAACTGCGCGGATCCACTTGTCATTGGGCCTTGCCGTCGGTATACAATGACCATTCTCCTCTCTCCTACTTCCATTATGCCCATATCTTTTCCCGGTAGGGATGTCCGGATTCAACTTGTACCTCCGTGAGAAAGTGCGCCAACACTTGACCCTTAACCGCATTTCTAGGAGCATATATGATGTTGTAAGCCCCAGCTCTACGGCGTGCCATAAGTTTTCACGAAACTTCCGCTTGTACAATATCCATTTAACGGGTTTGTCGGTGATGACCGAATGGGATGGGCCTCGAAATATCTTTGTAGCCTTCGTGATGCATGTAGCGGACATAAAGCTAACTTTTCCATCGGAGCATAATTCTTTTCCGCCTCGTGCAAGGTTCGACTTACGTAATGTCTGCAAGAAGCGCCTCCGTCCCTTTCTACCACTAGAGCGGCACTAACGGCTCCCTTTGATCTTTGCTAAGTATATGGACAAGCTGTTCCTTGACCTTGGGTGGTTATGAAGGTAATTCTAATATCGGGTTTTCATCTCTTGGAAAGATGCTTGACTTCCTTTGTCAGCGATATTCATCCTTATTCTCCTTTGTGATGTTCTTTAAAGTTTCAAGAAAGGCAAGGACCTCTCTGGCGACTTTGACAAGAATCTATTCGAGGCGCTAGTTTCCCACTCGGACTTTGCATTTCTTTCAACGTTCTGGAGACTTCATCTCCATGATGGCCTTCGTCTTTCGGGGATTAGCCCTTATACCTTCGGATGTTACCATGTGCAGGAATTTTCCTTCTTCCACACGAGCGAACATTCCACGGGTTCAACTTCATGTTAATCCTTCCGAGATTATCAAATGTTTCCGCTTATGTGATTATCATCTCTCTCTCCGTCCGACTTTTATAACCATATCATCGATATATGCCTCCAATTTCTACCTATCTGCGATTGGAATCACGAGAGTCTACAAGACCGATATGTTGCTCTGCATTCTTCAACCCGAATGGTATTTTGGTGTAATGATCGTCCCTTGTTCCGTATAGAGCGCGGTTTTCTCCTCGTCATCCTGTTCATCGAACTTGGTGGTATCCTTTGTAGGCATCGAAAACATTTATACTTGCATCCCAGCGGATTCGATCTTCAATCGATTTACGGTAAGGGATAGTAATCTTTAGGCGAGGAAGAATTGATTTTTGAAATCAATGCACATCCGCCAACTTCCGTCACATTTCTTTACCACCGGATTGGAAATCCGCGTAGAATTACTGACCGGACGAACTATTCTGCATTAATCCACTCTTCAACCTCTCTTGTAATCACTTGGTTTTCTCGGAAAACATCCTTCTTTAGGCGATCGGTGTGTCCGAGGCGTTCACATTAAAAGTGTTGGATGAAGCGTCTTGGCACCCGTTCATGTCCGTCGGTTCCCAAGCAAATACTTCTTTATTTTTCTCGGGAGTTCGATGAGTTGCCTCCACTCCCGGTAGAAACCGGTCCCTATCGTCCGCGTTGTTCGGGGTAGGCGCGTTAACGAGAATGTCTTCCGTCGGCCCTAGCCCTTGAGTCTCTCGGCCCGTTGTCTACGCCTTATATTACGGAGAAATTTTTCTGGGGTCCCCTTTCTCCAATCTCCTGCACTCATGACTATTGCCCTCTTGGTGGTCAGGTGGCGATGCCTCGGGAGTGGGAAACTTCATCATGGCATGGATGGTCGAGGCGCGCTCTTAACTCCCGTCGTCCCAGTGTTACATTGTAAGGTGAAAGCGATCGCACCCTGTGAATTTCATCATGACCGTCTGAATAAACCATGATCTCGAAACATACTTCGGTTCAATCTTCCCCAAAGGTTGGATAACTTCTAGGAGAATCCCACTAGCGGTGCACTACTTTCTTGTAACCTAGACCGAATGGATGGGCTAAAGTTATTAAAACAATGCTCATACATCACGGACCGATGCACCCTCGTCAACAAACACCCTCAAGAACAAAATATCCTTGATTTCCGCCTCGAGAATCAATGGTTCTTCCGATGGGTCCTCCAGTGGCTATGCGTGGGAAGGTTATGGGGCGTTCATCCAATCCTAAATCGTAGTACCGAGCTTTCCTCTTGCGGTCTTCAACATAATAGTTAACCATGTTGATCACTTTTCCTTTCCGTTGTTGCTTCGGCCTTTCCGTCCCTTTCTTTGGACGTTTTCACTAGATGATCCAACTTTCCGATTCCGGGCCGTTTCAATTGCTTTTTCCGGTGGTAACAATCGTTGGTCAAGTGGCCTTTCTCTCCATGGTACAAACCGAATCTGTCCTCATTCTCCTTGCTCGGTTTTCCCTATAATGGTGGTGGTGGGGGCAGGTGCAAATGGTGTTCGGTAGCCAATATTTCCTTAGGCTGCTTAGATAGGACAGAGAGCATGGTTCTGTGATTATCAGGCTTGCTAAAATCATTGCGTCGAAAATCGTTTCGGGGCCGAGCGTCCACTTTCGGGGCAACGTACGGACAGAATACCTCTCGTGTATGGAATCGCCTCTTTCCCGTGGCTCTCTATCATTCCTTCTCTATCCGGTCCCACGAGATTCCTATCTCTCGAAACCGGAGGTTTCTCTCCGGGATAGTTCGCTGTTTCTCCCCCGGCTTCGGTGTTTTTATAAGCCTCTTCCGCTCGAATATAATCATCTACTCTAGTCATCATTTCTTTTCGATTTTGGGACTGATCGGAAAACTTTTAGACAAGTCAGGAGCACGAGATGAGCACTCATGAGCGATATCTTCATGAGCTCAAAGACTCCGGTATCAAGCTAGCCTCGTCGGTCCATCGCTCTTTGAATCTGGTAGTGTTTCATTTGCACGCCTAACAATCCGGGTGATTTTGTGGGATCCTTGAGTTGTTTTGTCGTAGAGGAAACCTTGTAGTGAATTGTTCTCTTAGCTCGTCCCAAGCGTCAATGCTCCCGGTTCCAAATTCTTGAACCACCCTTGTGCCGCTCCATCCATAGTGCATTGGAACATCACGCACCACACCGGCATTGGCCATTCTCCTTGATTTCTTTGCTCCGATGGGCGGTTGATGTGATCATCGGGATCGGCCGAACAAATCATATAACCTTCAAGTTAGTAGGCATGGTGCACTGGGGCCATCGAACTACTATCCTTCTTGTAAAGGGTGACGGGCCAATTCCTTATGAGGTTTCTTGAGATCATCTTTGGGGTTTGGTGTGGCGTCTTTCTCCGCTCATCTTAGGTGAAAGTGAGTCAAACCGGTTTGATAACACCGGTCCTTGTTGCATGTACTTTCTAAAGAGAGCCTCTAAAGGCGCCATTTGGGCTTGTATTTTGTAAGATATTGGATTTCACAAAACTCTAAACCATGATCAAAGTAGGCGTATAAGTATGTTATAGAGAGAAAGTTCTAGTGAGAGAAAGGAAGAGTTGGGAACTATAGTGAGAGAAGACAATATTATTATGAGCTCCAACTCTACCTTGGGAGGTGAGAGTATTTATAGTCTTACATAAGCGCCACTGGCAGGTGTGGATCGGGCATACGATGGGTAAAGACCCGTCCGTCCTCCACGGTGTTACTTAACTAAATACTACTTAACTTAAAATAACTACGACTACGAGCTTTCTAACGATTACATATACTTGAGGTGACCGACTCTTTAATACACGAATTTCTAGTTCCTAACAATCTCCCCAAGGAGGTCACCTCAATCATGTACTAAAATTACATTGAATACAAGCAGATATTACAAAAAATTGTTCTTGCATTCTTGATGTAGTACTTTGCTCGAATCTCGTAGTCATTGATTCTTCTCATTTCATGTTTGGTTAATCCAAGTGGAGGTCTTTCTTGATCCACGTGATAATAATTTTGAGCCGACTTTTGAGACCATCACTAACAAAAATCTACGAGACATCCATTGTGGTGTTGGTATTATGTGATGTTGTGACTTTCGGACCGACATGCTCACATTACGGATCATGAGATCTTCTCATCGAGTGGCGGAAGCTTTCGTTGATTCATGATATTGGCGTGATAGCGAAGCATGGATTGAAAATATCGAGTCATTGATGCACTTATCATGATTTCTTTTGAGATGAATGTGTAGTGTGAGCATGCGGCTATGGATTGACCGCTTCATTACGATCATTACAAGCGTAGGATGTACTGCATAAAGCAGTTAGCAATAAAGCACACGAAAGTGTCTTGATCACTTTCATTGAATAGAGGTACACGCCCCGGTTCCCGTTGATCGGTACATGTCTTGCACGTGATCGGTATAATTCGAAGAATTTCCTTGACGAGGGTTTATGATTGCTCTAATTGTTCTCAAACCGGAGCGTCTCAAAGAAGACAACACGGGTGAGTGAACCAGCAATTTAAGTCCACCGATTGATGAAAGAGATTTGAAAAACAATCGTGTATTGCTCAATAGAAATTTTTTAGCAATACAACAAAGGTTTTATTGAAAATCAATTATCAATCATAAAACACCTTTGATTTGAAAAATTAGTACACGGTCGATGTGCTAGAGAAAAGAGTTTTAAGCACAAAGACACATTTTCAAAGGTATCCGTCAATCCTTAACATGAACCAAGATTGATTCAAGAGATTGAATCGCCCCATTGTTCATTCGGTTGTCACATGGTTGATCTATATAATAGATCTCACATGCCACCTAGGAGCTTGTTTGATGTTGGCTCGAAGGCTTTCCATCTTCATTGTGAATATGTATACACATTACTCGGATGTTACGGCAATACCACAAGGATAATGCATAGGACTCAAGATATAATCTCTCTTTCCACATTGTGTGAAGCGAGAGTCTTCATTTAAAGTGTCCTAATGAGATTTATAGATGATCTCGTGGCTCTAGATTCAATATGTGCATATTTGGTTCTGTCTTGGGAGACTAGGGAGAGGGTCTCCTTCTTCAATATCAACAATCTCTAAGAAAAGTCGATAGATAATGTCGGTTCCCGTGAGAATGAAACAAGTCCTTTTAAGAGGAACTTGAGTGGTTTGGAAAGTTGAAGTGCGGTCGTTACTAGGTCCATGACGTCTTGTCTTCTATCTGATGTTACCATCGATAGCATATGAATTGAACCGGTTTACGCCTAAGGTTGAATATATGGAGGCTATTTGTTTTCACCCTTTTCTCATTTAATTCTTTTAATTCTTCAACCCCTTGGTGCTTACGAGACTTCATAGCAAGAACCTTGTTGGGTTTATTCCAATACTTGCTCTGTCTCGATCCGCACTCTTCCCATATCTCACTTTCTCTTTTTATCATCATACCTAAGGACTTCTACACTAACTAGTGGATTGTCCTGGGTAGATCCCTCGATTACGGCGGATCATGGGAACCAATACCTAACCTTATCATCCTTATATCACCGTACATAAAGTAAAGTTGGTCGGTCTATTTGGTATTGTTCATACGCCATTGGAACCAATTGAAAACCATTTGAAAATCAATCCGGATACTTAAGATGTATTATCAAAGCATTTTGTACTGAATTGTTTTTGATAATTTTAGAACAAGAGCTCCCCATCAACATGTGCATCAAGTGATTGAAATCGTTTTGCACACGGAGGCAAGAGAAAGAGTTATCTTCTTTGAAATCCATTTTCTAAAAGATATCAACATCACTTCCTAATCAAGACAAGTAGATAAAGCATTTTGGGAAGGATGAGATTTTCATAATTTTGCTCCCCTCAATATGTGCCTCGAGATTTGAAAAGAGTTTTGCACATACTAGAGGAACTGCACATTGAGATAAGTGATCACGTTTCAAATCATATGTTTAAGATAGATGCTCCCCTCAACATGTGCATGGAAAATTTGAAATCGTTTGTCACATGTGGGAAGGGTAGCATGTACATCCTTATAAAACCATATACCGAATTATCGGTTTAAATCCAATTTAAATCACACATTCTCCCCGATCACAATTATCAAATCATTTGAGATTTGTGATCTCTTATAGATTAAATTGATTTTGAAAGCTTTTAAGGAGAATTGTGACTTGATTATGAAAGCGTTTTAAGCGATAAGGATCGGATTTTAAGACTTTAAACTCCATTGATAAAACATGCATGTATATCTTTTGAAAACAATTTAAAGCCAAATAACTTTTTAATTTAATTGAAATCATTCTCCCCTCGATCAATGACATAGGTTGTTGATTGAGAGATTGATATTGTGACAAATAAGTCCAGATGATTATCAAAAATAGATTCGAGTTATTTTTCAAAACAATTTGTTTTCAATGAGATAACATGTTAATAGAATCGAGCATGGAATTTGGTTGATAAGAAGGCTTTTGATGAATGTTCAAAAAAATTCTCAAATCTTGACAAACATGAAAAAGCATGGCTCTGTTCTTTCTATGAAAGCGGGTTACTACGAAATGACAATAAACCATTGTTTCTCTTTCTCCCAAAACATTTTTTGATTTTTGATTGATTTTTTTTTTTTTTTTTTTTTTTTTTTTAAGAATTGAGCAACATCTAAAGTCCGTGTCATTCTTTGAATGACAGCACAAAACAAGTAGATATTATCAAACAGAAAAACCTAAAAATTGACAATTTTTTTAAGAATTGAGAATTTTTAGATTTTTATGGATTTTGAAGGTTTATATTTTCTATTTGATTTTTGAGGATTTTATAATTTTGTATTTTGTTTTTCGAATAGATATATACAAGAGATAGATGAAGATAGACCTTTACTCCTCGTCTTCCTCACGAAGGCGTTTGAGTGTTTACGGTTGAAGACTTTTCGAGGCCAAGGCGTGGAAGAATAAACTCAAGCGTTCTCTTGGAAGAGCTTTGGTGAAGATGTACGCTAAGCGATATTCAAACCTCACAAAATAGAGTTCCACCACACCTTTTCCACTTGTTCACGATGAAATGATGTCGAATGTCGATATGCTTTGCTCTTGAGTGTTGTGCGTTGTTGCATGAGAGAGATAGCACTTTATTGTCACGATCTGGAGGGATTTTGTTGAATTCAAAGCCATAGTCGGATAATTGAGATCTCATCCATAAGATTTGAGCACAACAAGATGACATGGCTATGTATTCACCTCTGTAGAGAAATAGAAGTACTCATTTGCTTCTTTGAAGACCACTCACAAGCTTATCACCCAAAAAGCCGAGCACCTCGGATGTACTTGACGAGTATCTTGACACCTGCATGATCGGCATCTGCATAGGTCATTAGTGACATACGGTGTCCTTGGTACCAAAGACCCATATTGATGGTTCCTTGGAGATACCGAAAGACCCGTTTAACCGCTTCAAGGTGCTTTTAGTAGGCTTAGCACGGTATCTAGCACACATGCAAACAATGAACAAGATGTGCGGTCTACTAGCGGTGAGGTACATAAGGGATCCAATCATACTACGATATTTCATTTAGTCAATCATGATCCTGGTGGTCCTCATCAAGTTTGGTTCGATCAATCATGGGGTGTCAACAGGTCACTAGAATCAAATCCAAATTTCTTTAAGATCTCATTGCATATTTAGATTGATTTATGAAAATGCCTCAGGGACTTTGTGAAATTTGTAATCCCAGAAAAATGACATTTGTCCCATCATTGACATTTGAAAATGTTGAACTCATTTCATTAGAAAAGCGGTCACACTCATTGGGGTCGATCGAGGCAAAGATGATATCATCAACATAAATTTGAACATGAATTAAATGTTTGCGACTTCACGGTGAACAATGTTGGATCAAGCTGCTCCTTTGCTAAATCGGTAGATAGAAGAAACTTTGTGATGTATCATACCATGCCCTTGGAGCTTGCTTTAAACCGTAAAGAGCCTTTTCAAGCGATAAGCGTGAGTAGGATGCTCTTGATTCACAAATCCTTGAGGTTGGGCGGCGTGAGCGACTTCTTTAAGATCTCCGTTCGAAATGCCGTCTTTACATCCATCGATAGACAACCATGTTCTTACTAGCGACATTAGCCAAAAGATTACGATTGCCTCGATTCGAGCAAGCTGGAGCAAAGATTCTTCAAAGTCAATACCCTCCTCTTGGCGGTATCCTTTTGCAACTAATCGAGCCTTGTTCTTCAATACATCACCATGCTCATCTAGTTTCACTTTGAAGATCCATTTTAGAGCAATAATCATGGCACATTCGGGCGGTACTAACTCCCATACATCCAGTCGATCAAACTCATGAATTTCATCTTGCATAGCATTGAACCATTGTCTTCGTTCATAACATCCTTTGGTTCGACGAGAGGAAACACCATAAGGCATTTCAATGATGTTGTCTAATGGATGATCGTGAGTCCATTTTACGAGGTATTCATGTGGTAGTTGTTGAGGGTGAAGTAGCAGTCGATGTCTCTGAAGAAGATGGTTACGAAGAAGATTTAGGAGCAAATATGTTTTCGAATGGAGCATCTACAGGGGTAGCAAAGGGATTAACTTCATCATTGATGCGAAACATTTCCATGATGTACATTTGAAGAATGATGATTTGTTGATGAGGCGAAGGATCGTGAGCACTTCTTGACTTAAAGATATTGAGGCGAGGATTGTCTTCATTCATAGGAATATGAGCGACCTACATTGTAGGAATCGACACCTCATTAGTACTTGGATCATAAAGTTCATCAAACATAGGATCAAACAATTTCTTTAAATCATCTTCGGATGGAGGTACATATGGAGTTTCTTGAGAAGAGTTTGGAACAAGGATGAACCAATGGGATTTGTTTTGAAGTGTGGGTCTGAGCCGAATTGTCCGAGAGCCATTTGACCGTCGACTCATCAAACATAACGTGAATTGTTTCCATGATATTTCGGGTTCTTTTGTTGTAGATTCGGTATCCCTTTTGTTTGGTGCATACCACAAAACTCAATGTCGCTTTAGCTCTAAGTTTTCCTAAGTCTTGACCTCATTAGTTGGATAACACAATGCACCAAACACACGAAGCAAAGAGATTAGGTTTTCTGTTATGGACAAGTTCATATGGAGTTTTCCATGAGCGGTGTGAATCGAGGAACGATTTTGTGTGTAGCATGCGATGGCAATAACTTGACCCAGAGAAACATTGGAACCTTTGAGTAAATCGGCATTGTTCTAGCGGCTTCTATAAGAGTTCGATTTCGTCTTTCAACTACACCGTTACGTTGAGGAGTTAGGTGGAACACTTCTTTGATGGTGATTCAACGCTTTCATAAAATTCACTAAGTTGTTTGTTAACAAACTCGGTTCCATTATCATTCGGATAATTCGGCGGTTTTGTTAAGTCGAACTGCATTGTTTGATTAGTTTGATGATGATATCGAGTTTCATCCTTTGTCCTTAAGAACTTGACCCGGTGAATCTAGGTAATCATCACCACAACTAACACATATTTCTTCCCAATATTGCACTCTCATTGGTCCACATAAATCCATATGAATTGTATGAAGAACTTACGTGCGAGTTAGTAGGTTTGGGTTTATGGGCATACTTCTTGCTTTTCCCAATTGACATCTTGAACAAAGATGATCCTTTTCATACTTGAGTCTAGGTAAGCCTACAACTAAGTCCTTTTCGGTGAGATCATTGATGGTGCGAAGTTCGGGTGATTGAGGCAGCGATGCCATAACCATGACTTTGTTTTAGAAGCCTTTGTGACAAGCAAATTGGTGAAGACTTCATCATATCTTCGATAGAGATGGTGTATAGATTTGAACCACGTGAACCTCTTAAAAGTTCCTTACCATCAAGTTCTCTGAAGCGGTATGTTTTACGAAGGCTACTTCTAGATCGAATCGCATAATTGACCAACAGAGAACAAGTTGTGACCAAGACCTTCTACATAGTAAACCACGGAATAACACTTTTGCCAACAACATAGTCTCCATAACCCATAATAGCATCGAAATGATCATTCCGAATCTAACTATCCGATGAATTTGCTCACGAAGTTCATGAGCCGTGATCGGTCGCCCGATCGTATGCTTGGAACGACCTAAGTCCGGTACCACGAGCGATTTGAGCGATCTGCGGTTGAACACGAGACAAGAATAGATAGCTGGATGATTGGGATCCCCATGCAAGAATGGGTTCCATTTGGTTAGTAACTTGGTTGGAACACCCGCATCGAAATAGAAGCATTCATATCGGAAAATAAGGCAATGGAATCATTGTGAATAGATGCGATACTAGTGTGCGTATTAGCCACATTCACGAGTGTGCTCACTTCTTAAGGAATAGATCTACCGGTAGGTATCCATTTTCTAGTGGGCATTGTGCGATTAGTCTTATGACCAATGGTATCAATAATAGCCTATCTTCTTGAATGTTCTTCCGTGGGTTTCCACATTTTCTAACTTTCTTCGTTTTGCCTTTTAGCCTTCTTAGCATGATTTTTAGCATTAATAATATTAATTGGACGATTAACATCATTAGGCAAAACATTAACACCACATTCATGATTAGAAAGCGAATTCAAGCGAGACATTAATACAAGGTTTGCAAATAGTATCGAATTGAATTAATTCTGATGCGCCTATGGCTAATACTAGAATCAACACGATTCATTTTATTCGGCCCAAACTTAAAGTTCCTAGGTAGGTCTTCTACTTTCTTCAATGCACATTCTTAGCTTGCGGTCGTGTCCTTCCTTGTATTGTCTTGAGACTTTGACACCTTGCTTTAATGTCACTTGATTACTCTGTAGAGGAATGGGAACATTAGTTGGTTTGGCTACTATTTGCTTCACTGTTTAGATGTTTGGGATCACGAGCTACATGCAGCACACTAAGATTAACTTTTTAACACTTGAATAGCTAGGATTTGAACACCTAGAGGCACTCGAGTTCACATTCTTAGCACTATGATTGAAATCGAGCTACTTGAAGGCACATTAGGGTTCACATTCATAACATTTGGCATTGAATGACTTGCATGCTTAGCAGCGGGCATAGAACAAGGTATCAAAGGATTGACTTGCTCACCTAAGGTTTTAGGGCATATTGTAATTAGGCATTCTAGAAGTTCTTGAGATCGTTTGGCATATAAGCATGCATGGTCAATTGCATTATCATCTGGTTTCTCTAACTTATCCACTTCTACAATCTCTCGGAGACATTCTAAGCTGTCCTTAAGGTATGAGAAATATGTTTGAATGGCAAGTTTGTTATTCCTAAGATGAGGAGGAACATATTTCATGAGACAAAGCATATTTATTACTGAGACATGTACCTTTGATACACCATTCTCCCATTGGTCATTGGCATCTTCCCTTTTACGACTCTTTAGATTCTCAATTTCTTTTTGTAACAAGGCTACCATTTCGTTATTTTTGTTCGCGTGACCTTTATAGATTCAAAAATTCATTGAAATGACGTTTAACCTTTTCATTTTCTTCAAGAAAACCTCATTTTCCTTTTGTAAAGCATTTACTAAGTTTTGAAGATGAAAGTTTTGAGAACTACGAGAATCTAAAGGAGGAGGCATTTGGGGACCAGTCACATTGTTCGTTTGACCCTTTAATTGAGAGATTTGGGCTTTCAACTTTTTGATCGTGTTGCAATGAGCTTGAATCATTCATCACGTTTGTTAATTTAAAAAGCGCATCAAACTCGGAGCATCCGAGGATGTCTTGATATTTGAAGTTTTGACATTTTCTTTAAGATGTTGATATTTTAGTTGTAAATTAAAATGCTCAACTTCTAGTTTAGAAAAATGTTTGACCAAATTGTCGTGATCATCGGTTCAATTTTCTCATTTAGTTAAATTAGATTTTTCAAGCTCAATGACACGATCATGGGAGACTTTCAAAGCAGACAGTTCATGGAATCGAAGCGATATAGAGCAGTTAGTAGCGATGTAGAACACATCTTGAGCAATACATTCGAAATCGGGTTCTCATTTAGTGTATGCGTTCTTCCTCTCAATCTCATTATATTTTAGTGCTCGCTCATAGTCACTAACCTCAACTATCATTGCATCAAATTCCTTTTCCATTCCCTTAATATCGGTATCTATCCCTTTTAAGACTCTCAAAGTGATCTTTTAGAAGTTTAAAGAAAGGCATGACCTCGATTAAATAGCATTCTTTCATTTGCTCAAAACCCTTTCTCCTTGATTATACCGGTGGGTGTGATCCTTTTCTTGCAAGTTTTCTCAAAATCAACAAATAGTTGAAGGATAACATATTGGCTAATTAAGGTCTTGCTTTTAGTGGCAATTGTTCTAGGAACAAGATGCATTGGTGTATTAGGAGGATACAGTCGCTCTAGGCATTTTCCAAAGGGAGGTTCGTTTCAACAATATTTTAGCTTTACGCTTATCTAAATCTATTTTCCAAAAACTTGTTCGGGAGTCAACAATGTACGAGGCTTAAACTTGTTCAAGGAAATCAATTTTCCTTCTTGTAATCATGGGGTGTGATCTTTATTTTCTTCTCTTTACATTTAGGATCATCTAATTTCTTGTTCATCTTTTCCTAGTGACTTCATCGATTTCTTATCTTCCTCGATTGCACTCAGCGCAACTAGGTTTCTGTCTAGGTTTAAGGATTTCATTGCCATCATAAAGAACCTTATGAGCATTTCTAGCCTTTTAGTAACCTCTGGATTTGGTTCCTCAATAAGGGAATGCTATGCTTATCGCTTAAGACTCTATGCTTAGTGATCATGTGAGCGATCTGAATGGTGTTCCTTGTATGTACAACTTGTTTTCAAGTTTGTTTTCAAAGTTTTGATTAGAAAAATCTTTCAAGAGTTTTGATTCCTTTGTATTAAATTCTTGCTTAAGCATTTTCACATTTTCTTGAAGTTCTTGTTTTTGCTTAGCGGTTTTTGAAAGCTTTTCTTGCAAGGAATTTAACTCTTGTTTAATACTTCTTCTCGAAAATTACTTTTTCTAATGATTATGCACTTGGTCATCCATTTCACGCTCACAGTGGTCAACTCAAATTTTGCGTTGTTCATAAATAGTGCCACCTCTTTGATCATCTGTCTTTCTGAGTGGTTGCTACGATCCTCCCATCTTTTGCAGTAGCTTGATTGTGTGGTTTAGATCTTTATTACGAGGTTGTTGTTGGTTTGTGGGAGAATTCATGTTTTGACTAATCGGAAGAGCTAGTTGATTAATGATGTTACCAGCGTGTGTATCGGCGTGCTTGTTTGAACATAGGATCGGGAATGAGTTTGTGATTACCATTACCCATGGGTATGACTTGTGAGGCTTTGGTTGTGATTCCGATGTTTGAGTAGAGAAATGAGTTGAGTCATTAGATGAGCTAGTCTCTCCACTGGTTGGTTTTGGTGATTAAGAATCATCTTTTCAAACATGGCATGTCTCTCGTTACGAAGAAGGAAGGCATAGAGTTGCTTTCATTCGTATTCTTCAATCCTTTAGTGAGCTTCACGGAAGTAACAAACTTGTGCCATTCGGGATTCATGTTGTTCACAAATTTTGAGTTGAGTTGAATGTTAGGCATAGTCATTCGATGTTCCTCATATCATTCACCGACTTATGAAATCTCACATAGTACTCATAGACACTCTCATCTGGTTTCATCTTGAAGTGTTCAAATTCGTCATAGTGTTGTGATTCTCTGTCTTCCATAGTTAATTCGGAACACGAGAGAAGCATCTTGACATTATCCCATCTTTGCCTTTGCGCCGGTGTTGTGATTGATCGACTTGTAGATGTCTTTAGAAAGACCTTGAAGAACAATGTTAGAAAGCCACGATATCGACATCGAATCTCTTTTCTCCTTATCATCAAGCTCATCATACATTTTGGTGCATCCATTAGTAAATCGAGTTCCATCTTGATGATATCAAGTACATCTCTAGTCGTCTCAACCCGATCGGTCCTTCATCAATGGATTTGAGAATGTTGACTCCATTTTCCTTTCCAAAGGCGTTACAATCTAATTCGTTGAGCCCAAGTCGTAGTCGATTCACATCGAGCATGGGTGGGCAGTGTCACTGAACAATTTGCTTGAACATCCTCGGAGGCGATGGAGATGATAGTCGGAGCGTTTGTGAAACATGTTTCAAGCTCTACGGTTTTACTATTCTTTGATTAAACCGAGAAATTGATTCTCGGGATTTTACTAAACCAAAAGAACAACCGTAAAAATGTAACACGAAGAAAAAAAGGTCTAAATGAACAAGTCGCTAAACACTGTGACTCGCATAGCGGTCAGACTAGCTCAATAGCCAAGTCGCATTAGCATCAACTCAACACCTCGACTAAGCTTAAGTAATCAAGTCGCTAAATAGACAACTCGCTTTAGTCTCAACTCGCAATACAATCAACTCGCAGACACTAAGTCCCTTAAGTTAACTACATCAGCGTTACAACTGCAGCTAAGTAGCAAGTGGCTTTAGATCTCAAGTCGCTTAAAGAAACAACTAAGCTTAGACCCAAGTGGCTTTAAGATCAACTCGCTAAGCGATGAAGTCGCGTGTACCAACTGCATAAAATAACTAAGCAACTCGCTTTGAAGAAAAGCAAGTCCGAGACTCGGCTAAAACCGTCATCTTTCAAAAATAACCACTTTATCAATCCAAAACAACAAACCACAATGATTTAAGCCTTCAATTCAAAACATAAACACATATGATGATCCTAAACACAAAGTACAAGCAAATTCAAACTTTAACACTAAATTTGTTCAAATGAATCAACCTCTCTAAACCCTTAATACACCAAAACCTTGTAAAATCCACTTCAAAACAAAGAGCATGAAGATGGTGATCAAGCACGGCTCTAAAACCAATTGTAAGAAATTGGATTTCACAAACACACTAAACCATGATCAAAGTAGGCGTATAAGTATGTTATAGAGAAAGTTCTAGTGAGAGAAAGGAAGAGAGTTGGGAACTATAGTGAGAGAAAGAAAATATTATTATGAGCTCCGACTCTACCTTGGAGTAGAGAGTATTTATAGTCTTACATAAGCGCTGGCAGAGTTGTGGATCGATCGGCATACGGTGGGTAAAGACCTTGATCCTCCACGGTGTTATTTAACTAAATACTACTTAACTTAAAATAACTACTGACTCTGAGCTTTCTAACGATTACATATACTTGAGGTGAGCGACTCTTTAATACCTGGAATTTCTAATTCCTAACATATTTGTTCCGTCATTCCGGAGGTTTGAGTATTGAAGACCCCACTCCCACCTATGTGTTCCGGTGGGGAGGTAGGTTCGGGCGGAGGTGGTAACTCCGGACCTGTCATTCGATTCTCTGGTAGAATGAATCGGAGGTCCCCGGATGGCGCCAATTTGTTGAAGTAAATTCTTGTCCCGGCTAGTTAGAGTGATCCGTGGAGGATTGGAGATTTCACGGCACAATGTCTGGGCGTTAGCCTCGTCTAAAATATTGTCCGAGACCCGGACTCGGCGTGAGGATGAGTAAAGGGTAATAAATCGTTGATAAATGTAGTAAGAATGTGGGTGAAAACTTCGTGCAAAGTATTAAATGTGTTGGGTATTTATACCCCAACTTCCTATTCATGTTACTATTCTATTACTATTCGACTCTTTTATTCCATGAGGTCTATATTACACCTTTCATGAGCCTATAGCACTCTACCTAGTAGGCTACGTGGTAGGAAATCCCCTAAAATCTGCTGACATGGTCGGTAGTTGTCACTCCTTGGCCGGACGTTAAGAAAAATGCCCGGCGGATGTGTTTAGCCGGATGTTGGTCCATCCGGACACATACGTCAACAACTTTTTAGGGTAGATGCCTATCTTATCCTCCGGTAACTGGTCCATAGTCATATCATCCGGTGGTAATACGGGCGTAGATCACAGGAAAACCATGCTAAAGCAACTATGTAGTCTAACTTTCGGTTGTTTTAATTTGGAAGTGTATATATGCATGTCAAACTTAGGAACTACGGGTTGGGCGATCTCCTCGTTGGTTTCGTCAGTCTGATGGATGGGCCCAGCGTTTTCTCTAACGGAATATACCCTCGGTTCCAATCTCGGCCATTTCTAAAAGATCAGAAGACAATTCTGAATATTAACGGAAGAGGGCAAGATAAACCTTAAGAGAGAATAAGAGAAGCGTCAGGAGATAGAAAGCAATCTATGTGTGTGAAATGTAAAACCAAATGAGGTAAAAGGCATATATATCTTGGGAGAAACACAGATGGCGTGGAAAAGCGTCCCGTCGGTCGATAATAGGGATGGCGTGGGCTTATCTGGGCCGTCCACGTGAGAAGATGAGATAAGCGGTGGCGGCGGGAAAGCCCAGACTACGAGGCCCATATAACCGGACCATTCTCATGGACGACCAGTTTGACCAACGCTATCTGAACCCTTCTTTAGGTAGGAATAATATTAAGTGTCGCATCGGCTTCGACCAATAATGCAACAACGGGGGACATGTTGGCGTATGTGTCCGGATGGATAACATCGGCTAAACACATCCGTAGGCGTTTTTCGACGTCCGGCCAAGGGTGACAACTACCGACCATGTAAGCGGTTTTAGGGATTTCTGCCACGTGGCCTACTAGGTAGAGTGGCTATAGGCCTGCTGACGATTTCATAGACCTGGGAATAGTAGTTGAACGATAATAGAATAGTAACATGAATAGGAAGTTGGGGTAGTATAAATACTCTAACACATTTAATACTTTACAAGAAGTTTCACCTCATTCTTACATTTATCCATCATTTATTACACTTTCTCATCCTCGCGCCGGTCTGGTCTCGGACAATACCGAAGGCGAGGCTATAGAGGTCTGTACGCATGTGCGTGAAATCTCAATCCTCAGTACCGGACGAAACTAGCGGACAGAATTTACTTCAACAAATTTGATTCTCAAGGAAAAAAAAGATGCATTCTATTCAATTAATAATCAAGGATTACATATTGATGTGAAAATGGCGAGTCAAGAAAAAGTAGACGAAGTCATAGCCTGGGATTGTTACGATCAACTTTGCTATGATTTGTATGATTAAAAAAAGGAACAAATCTTCCATTATTTTAGGAATTGAAATGCTAAACTTATAATGATAAGACAATTATACCCCTCTATGCTTTTAATAAATGATTGGTTCATATTTCTTCTTATCCTTCTTATTATAAACTTTCTTCTCATTTGATCCTAACTCTATATATATATATATATATAGAATCTGGATCCATTGAGAAGGATTTAAATTGAGAAGAAAATTGAGAAGGCTCAAAAACACTAGATTTTTAACTTCGATTCATGTTTTTCAAGTGTAAAACTCATTTTAATGTGATTCAAATCTAAAATGTATAAAAAATAATTGAATCAATGTTGAAAATTTCACGATTTTGTGACATATGTACAATTCTGAATCATATGTAGGTATTTAATGAATCATTATCATAACTCGATTTATACAAAGATTTGTGAATCGAATTTGTGATTTATAGATTCGATTCACTATTAATTTATGTATACTAGTGAATCAAATCAAAAATTATGAACCATTAACTCAAACGAAGTACTCGATTTCCTTCTCAATATAACTCTTCTCAATAGACCAGCCTATATATATATATATATATATATATATATATATATATATATATATATATATGTATATATATATATATATATATATATATATATGTATATATATATATATATGTATATGTATGTATATATATGTATATATATATATATATGTACATATACATATGTATATATATATATATACATATATATATATATGTATATATATATATATATATATATATATATATATATATATATATATATATATATACATATATATATATATACATACATATATATATATATATATATATATATATATATATATATACATATATATATATATATATATATACATATATATATATATATATATATATATATATATATATATATATATATATATATATATATATATATATACATATATATATATACATATATATATATATATATATATATACATATATATATACATATATATATATATACATATATATATATACATATATATATATATATATATATATATATATATATATATATATATATATATATATATATATATATATATATATATATATATATATATATATATATATATATACATATATATATATACATATATATATATATATATATATATATATATATATATATATATATATATATATATATATATATATATATATATATATATATATATATATATATATATATATATATATATATATATATATATATATATATAGAATCTAGATCAAATAAGATCAAACTTAAAGTTATTAAAATGAGATCAAACTAAATTTTGACAAAACTCTCTTTTATAACAAAAATAAATTTTTATCAACTACAACTAAAATTGTTAAAGTTTCGATAGATTTTTTTTTAATTTGAAAACTAGGTGATACACTTTGATTAGAGGTGTAATGTGTATCGGGGTTTTGTATGTGTGTCAGTTGGAATATTTATTAGTGTAATGTGTATCGGGTGTATCACTAATCCAAACTCATGTATCATTTGGTTATTAGTTGCTAAAATGTTAATTTGTATTAAAATATTATGTGTATGTGTATTATTGCTAAAATTGTTATTTATAAATGTTTTAGTTGTTTTTAGACTTGATCTTATTTTTACAACTTTAAGTTTGATCTCATGTTAACTCTCCCTATATATATATATATATATATATATATATATATATATATATATATATATATATATATATATATATATATATATATATATATATATACTAGTTTTGAAGCCATGCCCAATGGTGGTACATGACTCTCTAATTATTTGTTTGTTGTATTTTGTTCACTTAAATACATTTTTAAAATTGTCAAACAATATTATAGACAATTGTTTATTTAGTTTTTTTTTTTTTTAAGAATTATAAATAATTTTATGGTTTGCGTGGATGGTTAATAACACAACATATATAATTTTTACAACATTATGAATTTTATGTACGTTTGTAAAGTTGTAGGTAATGAAAATGTATTAAAGTGATATAATAGTTAACTTAAATTCTAAACAAAGTTTCTTTGTAGACAACATTTGTTGTTGATTTTGCGTATTTACCGTCTTCATCACAACATAAAATCTTTAATCCTTTTCTGCTTACCCTTGATACGGCTACGTGTAGTTGCCCGTGAAAAAAAAACGGCTGTTGTAGAAACAATCCTACTTGTGTTAAGGTTTGTCCTTGACTTTTGTTAATAGTGATTGCAAAACACAATACAACTGGGAATTGTCTACGATTAAATTTAAACGACATCTTATTATCATAAGGGCTTAAGATCATCCTTGGTATTGCGCAAATTGTACCTACACTTCCGCCTGATATAATCTTTGCTTATATATTCTAATTCAGTTTCCCCTCTTATCGAATGTAATGAAATGGAAAGAGACATTTTTTTTCTTTATTTAACCCGTACTATAATTATCTTATTCATATAAAATTAGGGTGTGTTTGGCTTAGCTTCTTTAATGTGGTTTTGCTTTTTAAGTTTTTAGCTTATAAGCTCACTCACATTTAAGTTCGACCACGTCACGAGTAGTCACCGGTTTGAAACACATTTCAATCATTAATTTATGATTAAAGATTGATCCACTTATAGTTGCATTAACTATTTAGAGTGTTCATGATATACTCCATGAATGCATCAACTATTTAGAGTATTCTTGTAATGCATTCTACCATGTATCATTGAGTTATTGTTTATCAAGCATCAACAGTTACCCTTTCTCACAAGCCCTAGCCCCTGCATGGTTGCACCAGCTCCTACAAAACACAAAAGAAAGAGGCATAAGCTGGTAAGCGCAAGAAAAATCATACACGATTGTCTATAAGTGCACCAACACAATCTCATTACTTGAGACTAATTTTTATTTCTCACTCACATTTAGTACTTGAGACTAATAGTGAAATATCTTTAGTGCTTTTGAATCATAGCACTTATCTTTGAATAACAAAACCATTCTAGCTTTTGACTCATAGCATCAAATTACATGCTCAATTTCCTATTTGATTTTATGTTTAAACATATTAAATGGATAAATAGTATTCTACGCCAAAAAAAAACCAAGCAAGCACCTATTATATTGTCATTTGTTTGTAGCCCATATTGAGATTCTATATTTAAGGCAAATCAAGCCTAGGTGATGATCATTCCCAAATTTAAGCATCTAGTATTCTTCACTTATGACGGCTATGGCATATAAGCGTATATAAACAACTAACCTTCCACAAGACCAACAGTTACGGATCGAATAAACTTGTCACCAAATTTCACATCAACATATCTCCAATCATACGATGACATATAAGAACTCCAAAACCTATCCTAAAGTGAACCAATCATCCGTTTCACATTGGCATAATCCTATCGATATGGTGCTACTATAGAATTGGACAGTGAATCCTAGCCAACTGTGCTCTGGTGATGTAAATTAATTATTAGGCTGAAGGTCAGTTTTTTAGATTTCATAATGAATTTGATGTGATCATGCATGCAACTTGTTTTTATGGTGGATACGTGATAAGTTTACATTTTGAAACCAATAAATGT
Organism: Chrysanthemum lavandulifolium; assembly: GCA_022545495.1. Lineage (NCBI taxonomy): Eukaryota > Viridiplantae > Streptophyta > Magnoliopsida > Asterales > Asteraceae > Chrysanthemum > Chrysanthemum lavandulifolium. Next base: position 43,857,036 of record CM040246.1, on the reverse strand, counting down.
AGTCGCAATACTATGTTTTATATTATGAAATTACATGTTGGTCCTTTGAAACTAATACACCATCACCGCGAATTTCATTTCTTTTAAGCATTTAACCCGTTTGAAATACTGATGAAAAAAAATAAACTAATTTTGGATAAATGGAATGAAAGCATCATCTTTAGTGATAGCGGGTCCGAAAAGTGGTGAAAGATTTCACGTATGAACACAATTTTATTCGTTTCCTTTTCTCCACTTTTCCACTGCGATGCGGGAACTATTTCATAAAAGCTCGGTGACGATGCAAATTTAGTTCGGTCAACATTTTCTCTTTAAATAAAGCGCACTAAAACAATAATCAAGCGTTATTGAGCAAATGCAATACTAAATACTAATCAACATCAAATCAATAATCAAGCAAACAAAAGATCGGTTGTGGCTTCTTGGTAACCTATAGACTACTTCTTTCACCACTATTTGCTCATAGGTAGCCTTTTTTGAGCACAGACGATCAAGTGCACTGTTGAAACATCAGCGAGTTGGGACACGGAAGGACATTCCGGTCGAGTATTAAATTCGTGTACTCACCATGACCTCAATATCTCCACTCACAAATGCCAAAGATACCAACACGAAAAAAACATTGGATCTAAAAAATCTTACAGATTCTTGATTTTTTCTTGTTCCACGTCTGCAAAATGGTTGTGTCTGAACTTGTATGATTGGTATAGGGTCAAGTGGTAACTCACAATCGATGCAATCTCACAGATGATGCAACTTATAAGCCAATGTCTTGAAAAGCTCAGAATGTATCTTGCAAAGGTAGCACAAATGGGACACATAGCAACACACGAAGTCGAGCCGAATAGTTAATGTATTTGAAAGTTTTAAGCACCCGATGCGCCAATCGGAAGAAAATGTTGAGTCACGGCACACTGCATACCCATTTCATATATTGGTGAGTTATATCGAGTCCCAAAAATTGTTTTATACTCATTACGCATCGATTAATCGGCATCTTTACATGGCTTTTTCATGTTTAAATGAAGGTTCAATTAGTCGATGATTATTCCTAATAAACCAAAACACTTTTAAAAAGTTTAAAATGTCAAACTCATATATTATGTTCATTAAAAACGGTTTGTTCATGAAATTTGAAAGTTGAGAGCAATATATATAATCAACACACAAACCATGTTTATATTCAAGTTTAAAATGACTACATCTATACAAAAATACTAAATACTATGATTTTATCAAATAGCATAGGAGGAAAGGAAGTACCTCACAGGAACTTAATTAGTCACAATGATGTGCACACAATTTGGCCGCTGCTCTCCTTATAGAGCATTATTTCTCATCTAATGAACCCCAATAGCATCAGCGGCTCCATCACCAGTCATGATTGATGAAAGTCAAATATGGAAATCAAAGAAAAATAAAAACTACCATGATTTCTATATATCACGCAAATGTGATGTGTAAATGTAACTATGTATGAGCAACTATTAACTTTCAACACATAAATCAGTTATAATCAGACTATTTTGAGTTTTAGATTTTGAGTTCCAGAAAACCAATGAGTGTAGACCAACTTAGCAATTATTTGTAAAAAGATGGTTCAATTGTTAAATAGCAGACATAATTTGTTATCAAGTATTTAACATATCCCAAATTCCATCAGAAACAACAGTAAAAGATTCGCATTGAGGTCTAATTTCAATTACACTTGTTTCTGGTTCACCCGAAAAAAAAATAATAATGATTAAAAAAAGAGGGCGGTTACCTTATTACACGCGTAGATACTCATAAATGGTTGACATAATATGAGTAGATGCTTGTACGTTCTCGCTGTTACTTGTTGACTTGAGATCTTCAAGGATTGTGGAGGAATGCTCTTTATAACATGTGTAATCTTGCTAGCGTCAGACCATAAAATGACCATCGAACGTGTTTTTGAGTTTCTATGAGGTTTATGTCTGCAAAAGCAGATAGACCAAATAAAACGATTATGGTAACATATTGAAATTTATAAGCCAAAGTAAGTGAAGTTTCACCACGGTCAATACTCGATAGTGCTACGTGAAACCAATACTCACAATAATGTGGGGAGGCCGGTGTTCCGTTGGGAGCCCTACGCTCTTTCAAAAAGGTTGCTCTTGTGTAACATGCTATGCTCTATGTCCAGTTAGCAAGGGGTCAATACATATTCGGTTTTGCAGCCATTAATACCTAATGAAACAACATCATAAATCAATGTCTTGACAAAGGGAAAAAGAAAGTAAAACCCAGTAGAAGTGTTACACGTTGGCCAAAATGAAGATATCGGTGAAGCAATTGGTGTTCAAACATGAGCCGGAGGATATCACACCATCTTTGTAATAGTTCTTGACCAAAATCGTGTCTGCATAACAATTGAGGTACATAAGCGTGGTGTGAAATCTGTTTATCTGAAAATATAAATCAAATAACATAACTTCATTATGGTAAAGAAGCATGCCAAATAATCTATAAGAAGAAAAGAGGAAAAGTGAATACAACTGTCTCGACCTCTGTAGTGTTTGGTTTCTTGGATTACGAAAATACATCTTGAAATAAAAAAAGTATACGAAAATACCATGTCATATAAAACATAAGTCAAGGTTAAAAGCGAAACTAGATTAGAAAATACATCTTGAGATAAAGAAAATTGAGAGAAAATAACATGTGCCCTATAAGTGGGTCATTGAATCAAGATTAAATGCGAGTTCATCCAAACAATGTCTACGACATTATATTTTGATTGTAATCTATTTTGACCCGCTCTTTATAAATGGATTTTGAATCTTGATTTTCCTATTTACGAAATCCAACTTGTATTGCTTTATGTCTGGACAACAACGGTGGTTTTAGGCGATAATATTCATCTTTTTCAAAGAATTAAAACCTAATGTCTATATAAGCACGGACCATAGTTAATGAGCGCAACTTGGTATTTTAAACCATCATGATTGTGGGTGAAGCCGACTTTGGAATATCAAATCAGACTTATCAGCGCCATATTAAATGCTTGTCGAGCTTCTAATTGCATCTCACGAAGGTTGTGACCCAGTTTTGATTATTGGGTTGTTTTGACGTCTCTTAATAGTGTTCCACCTCTGCAAAAAATACAACACAAAATGTTTAAATGTACATATACAACATGTTTGATAGATACCTATTCGAAAAACATAAAATATCGAATAAAATACCTTACAATGTATTAGTCTCTAGCATACCTAAGCTGCTGCGGAACCAGTTTGAAATTTGCTCGTACCTTGCTCCCGTTTACTTGCTGCTGCTGCTGGCCAGGTCGGAGAGTGCTTCTATTCCGCAATGTCAGAATAAAACCTATGGCCGGACCACTATATCAGAACATGATGTGATGAGGCCGGCTCGATTAGGCCCGGAACTTAAAGTAAAAGCATAGACTACCATTGAAACATTTAGAAAAACCATACGGTCGGGCTGAATTCACTAACCTCATTATAGGTGGTTCTTCCTTGCTTTCCACTTTCTCACACACTATACATATCGACATCAAAACAAAGATTAGCGAAAAAATAACCTCGGTTTGAAGTCTACAATAACACATATAATAATTTGCATGGTACACACTTAAGTCGTGAGAGGTAAGCTGCGCACATAGGGAAAGCAGATTATGTCGTGGTATACCATCCACTTTATAATGATTTAACATACCTTTGCAAATGCGTAAAATTGACCTTTTCGTGCAAGCGACAACCGCCATTCTTTTCAAATGGCGAGATAGTACTACATCTTCAAGGGAAATTTGGCATCTCATTTACATAAAGGTAATATTTGAAAGTCTGCCTTGTCGACATTAAGTAACTTTGGAAAAGAAATTAGTTCTTACACCATAACATGTTTCTTGAATAGAATACCTTTGAGATGCGAAACATCTACTTTAGTACATCGGTGACATGAATTTTAATTTTATGCAAATTCGACTTCTTTAGGTGCAACAAAAGAGCCTCGGAGTTCTATCGGTGTAACAAAAGTTTGTAACTCTATTGATTTATTACTTAAATAAAAGATAAGTAAAAAATCGGGTAAGGAATATATTATGCAAACGCATCCATAGAAACCGGGGCATGGCAAGAAGCAATGATTTCCAACGTCTGAGTTGGCATTTTTTAGTATCCGTTTCTAGATCCATATAGTCCTTAACCCACTGACTCGGAGAACTCACGAAGATCATAAATTCCACAAATTAAGCATGAATGTGAGACTACAATAAAATTCGTGCATTTGATGCCTCTAACTTAAGCACTAACAAAGAGATATAAAATACCTTCAATGATGGCATGAGACCGAAAGCTTCTGCTTGATTTCAATCGCGGTATTTGCAATGACACATACGAAATTATTTAAGTTTATTTGAGATATGAAGTTGAATATCATAATACATAGGTTTTGAGGTTTAGACTAATACCTCGCCATCAAAACACAAAAAATTGACAAAACCAATCAACAAACATAACATGCAATTGAATTAGGGTTTGAAGAAAACTTAAATTGTGAATTGGGTTACCATGCCACTGTAAAATTTAAGCACACCCACCATTGTTGTTATTGTGATGTCAATTATTGTATCATGCATGGTACCTGTAAACATAAACAACATAAACATGAACCTATAATGTATTGTTTAACCTACTATAATGTATTGTTTGAACCTGTAAACAATGATATTAGAGTTTTGAAAAAAAATTTGGTTGAACCGAATGATATTAGGGTTCTGTAAAAAAAATATAATGAATGAATTAAGAAAAATATATATTTAAAGAAAAGATATGTATAATAAGTTTGGAGATAATTACTTAATATAATTTTGTAGATAAATTGTATTTAGTATAAGATTCAATAAAATTATAGTCATTTATAGTTTATAATATGCAACATAATTATCAAAATAACTTGTTGCCTAAGTGGTAAACACAAGTTATTTATCAAAACAACCAAGGTTCAATCCTTGCAAAGACACCTTTTATAAACAATTTTCAAAACATTGCATAAAATCGAAATTTATAAAATAAAATCCAAAATTTATAAACATAATTATTAAAATTAGGAAAAATCCGAAATTTATAAACATAATTATTAAAATTAGGGAAAATCGAAATTTATATAAAAATATTAAAAATTATAAATTTACAATTAGTGCTTAGGTGGATAAAAAATATTGTAGTTGGACAACAAATGCTTATGTGGCATTGAGGTGTCATTGAGGTGGCATTAATGTCAAATGCCTCTGTTATATATATATATATATATATATATATATATATATATATATATATATATAGGCTCGGTTCCATTGAGAAGGTTTTTATTTTGAGAAGATTAAGAAATCTTCGTTTGAGCAAATTGATTCATGTTTTGATTTGATTCACAAGTAAACATCATTTTATGGTGAATCGAATCTATAAATCTAAGTTTGGTTCACAAATTATTGCTTAAATCGAGTTATGATGATGATTCATTAAATTTCTGAGATGATTCGTTATTCTACATATATCGCAAAATCGAGAGATTTTAACATTGATTCATTTTTTACACATTTTGAATTTTAATCATATTAAAATGAGTTTTACGCTTGAAAACATGAATCAAAGTTAAAATCTATCATTTTTGAAAACCTTCTAAATCTTCTCAAAATAAAAACCTTCTCAATCGATCCGGATTCTATATATCTCTATATTATATATAACAGGAGGCATTTGGCATTAATGCCACCTCAATGCCACATAAGCATTATTGGTCCAACTAAGCAATTAATTGATTTTTAAAATTGCAATTAATTTTTAATTTTCCAAATTTTATTATTTTTTTTGTAATTTTCAGATTTTTTTTAAAGATTTTTGAAAATTGTTTATAAAAAAGGTTCCTTGCAAGGATTGAACCTTGGTTGTTTTGATAAATAACTTGTGTGTTTACCACTTAGGCAACAAGTTATTTTGATAATTATGTTGCATACTATAATATATAAATGGCTATAATTTTATTGGAATCATATAATAAATCTATGCAACTATGTAGGAGAATCCCTACAACTTAGGTAACCCTAAACTAAACATATACATAAAAATTATATCTGGTTCATAAATTTTTTCTCAAAAACCCTAATATCCTTTTTCCTCACAATCTCATCAAATGATCCATAAAATTATATACATGTTCATTATATTTGTTTTGTGTTTTCTTAAATCACATGTACATCAAACCGGTATGTCAATCGATCTTGAAACTTTTGTCATATTGTACATTGAGTAATTTGGCTTGAAACCTTTATGATCAGTTTATCACCAATGTGTCATTATCTGACCTCTTGAAGCATTGACTCTTTGGAAAAGTGGACACTACAGGTTATTGACATATTAGTGTTTCGGTTGTCTTGAGTATCATTATTTGTTTACGATTTGCGAGGTTGAACCGGAACCCAACCTCATCAAAAAGTATCCCTAAAGGGTAAAGGTGAGTGTACATGATGAGTAATATACATGTCAACAGAAGTTTTCTTGCTTTCACTATGTATTTAGTTGAGTTTTATTGTATTATGTTTGGTAAGGAAGCGGATAAGGGTATGTATGTGAAGGAGTACTTGGTGGAGACATTGAGGCATGGGGATGAAGATAAGGCAAGGTATGATTTTTCCTTTAGATTTAATGTTAAAGTTATTGTCTTCGATATATATGTGTTCTTAAAACCCCATGCAGTTTCAAACCTCGATCATAAATTGTTGAGGTTCGTCAAGGTATGCAAATTATTTACCATGTTTTTGTTTCAGGGTGTAAATGTGTATCGTTGTACAAATTTATCCATAATCCTCAGCAAATTTAAATAGACCATAATCACAACATTGACTAATGTAGCTTTTTGGTTCAGGAGTTTTGCTTCAAGAGATTGGTGAATATGCTACCTGATTCAGACACCTAGATGATTCATCGGTGTGATATTGGGCTGGTAAGTGAGTGTGGTGTTTGTGTATAGTGAGTGAGTGAGTATGCTACCTGATTCTCATGGTCTCATGTCTTTATTCTGACGTCTCGAGTTGGAATTACCACGTACAATATATTCATAGGTATGTAGTTGTGAGAAATACGTATCGTTCATATTTATTGTTGGTATGATTAAAGGTTTTACATGTTTTTCTATATAATTTCAGGGATCATCTCACTATATTTCAAGTAACTCAGGTATGTCATATATACCATCATCTTTTTTACTTGATTTGTGAGCTTACACTAAATTATATCGATTGTTTGCCAATTTTTGGATTTTGATTTTCATTTGTCGATTTAGGTAGTTGTTTCGAGTAAGGGAGCTACAGACGGTGACAAAGGCACACATGAATTACACTTTCTTTTTTCATGAACACCTGTTTTGATGTCTGATTTGGAGGTATTAGAAGACAGTCACAATTCAACTACTATCAATTTGGTTTAATTCCTATCAAATTTTTTCAATTTGTTTTTTTCAGTCATCTATTTTATAACTATTTACAGGTTGCAGCCAAACTGGTTCAACCCTCATCTAGAAGAGAAGGCTTCTTGAGCAATCCGAATGTCAATGGGAAGATGTTGGAGGCCTTGATCAGTTGAGAAGGGATTTTGACCGTTACATAGTTCGAAGCATAATATCCAGGGGAAGAAAGTTGAGGTACTTCTTCTCAATCGTGGAGGCCCAAATACGATTAATGATGTTCATCCGTTGTTGTATAATCTAATTGCTAACCTGGTATGTTTTTTTATTACAAGTAATTTCGTGTCTGTAATGTGAAGTATTGACAATGCATTATTGCTGCAGGATATCATTCGTCTCCCAAGGTTGTTTCGGCTAATTCAACGACCCTTAGCAAAACTCATTTTGATACTTAGGGCATCCAACAACAAAGAAGGCTATGCTTACATTGGACGTGGTTCACCTCTGCGAAAGATAACATATGAGCAGGTACAATATATGTTGAATAATTAAGGTGTTAAATTTTAGTACATAAAATTAAAACGCTATTAGAACAATAACAATCCAAGTTTTAAACTAAAGCAATTCAAATGTGTGCAATAAAATTAGACTTACGGGTTAACAGTTAACCTACTCAACCCATTTCATTTTACGTAGCAGAATTATATGACCCACTCAGTTCAGCAAGTGAGAACGACAAAACAGGAAGCACGGGTGGTGCTGAATGGATAAGTTGTCATGAGATTCAGATTGGTCAACAGGTCGAGATAGTCAAAGGGTTATCAATCGAGATTCAACCCAAAGTGACCCGTTTATATAAGAATGGTTGTAACTGTGGGTTCTATGAAGGAGCATAGCTGATGTCCATAGCCAAAGGCCAAATCTTTTGGATTTGTTAGGCATATGGGGCATAGCTGGAAGGTACACATTTGATGTTAGCATTAGTTACTTTTCCAATAATGAATTAGATAGTTTGATGACTAAGTATTCATTTATGCATTTTCGAGTACTTTTCAAGTTTCATTCTTAAGCATTTTCGTACTTTTCAAGTTTCATTCTTAAGCATTTTCGTTTACTCATATTTTGTTTTCAAAAGGGCCACAAATTGATGATGCACGGCCGTTCATAATATACTTATTCTCAAAACACTAATATCATTTTTAATTTTTATCTGTGTGTTAAGATTTTCTTAATTTTGTTTGATTTTGTTTCAGGCTTGCCTTGACGTTTGAATATATAAATACTTTAAGATTTCCTATATGTATTACATTTATATCAGTTTTGAATTGAAACTGTATGTTGTTCTGAGTTTTGTTGAAAGGTCGAGTTCACGAAGAAATATGTTTTGGATTGGGTTCCGCTCGGTGGCGAAATATATTTGGTTGTTCCGCACTTACAAGCTTGCATTATGCATAGTGCCGTATAACTTCTGATTTAAACCTTTGTTTGTGACACGGTGTTGGTGACGGCGATTGTGATAGGCTTACTGTCCATTTTGTATGTGGGCGGTTAGTACTCTTGCAATTGTCATTGGTAATGGTTTGGCATTATCCTCTGACGATCGTCTTGCGGTAATCATTGATAGTGAAAATGATTCTTGTAATCACATTAGTATTATTTTCTTGTCGTACAATTTGATATAGTAAAATACATGTAACCTTATGGTTCTTTAGTAATGCACCATAACACAAAATTGCGACTTATTTCATTATGTCTGATCTTGACCAAACAAATTTATTTTCTTTCATCTAATATGTATTGCGGGAGCGAGGAGAGCACATCACGTCATGGGCGAGCCACATTTTCGATTTACTATTCCGGTATCTGCGCTTTGATGGTTGGTAGAGTGATCATGTGAAATTATTGTTCTATTAACTATGAAGCGTGATTCTTATTACTCCTTCGTTAGACCAAATATGTAACATATGGTTTGCACTACATTTATCACAAATGTGAAATTGGGAGAGCTCAAAAGTACCAATTATAAAAGAGTGTAGTGGACCAATGTACATCCTATCGGATGCTATGAATAGAAGCTTATGGTGTGAGTGTGAATATAGTTCGGTTTGTGAAATTCAGAAAACATTGCATCTAATATATGCCTCTTTTTCTGCCAGGATTTAGTGGTTGTTGTTTTGTTGATTCTTATACCTCTTATATCACTGAATTCATCTAAAGGAGGGGTAAGTATGTGAACTATTCATCCGATTAAAGATATATATGCTTATTTTATCTCCCTATGCTGTTGTATTCTTTTGACATTTTCTACTAATGAAGACATTTCCAGGGGAAGAAATGGTCTATCTAAGTTGCTGCGACGGCATTGATAAACTGACCGTGACATCGCCATAGATGGTCTATCTAAGGTGCATAATTTCTTTAAAAACCCGGTGATTTCACGGGTCACTACATACATTCACTTCTGAAGCTAAACATATTGGAGATCACAAGGAAATGAGCGTTTATTACACAAATATTTACAAGTATTGTATTTTATATTATCAGACACTTATAACTTATTATATCGTTACAAGAAAATTTCATAGCGGTTACGTTCGTTGTTCTTTCTTACTTTATTCACGTACTTACCTTTTTCTTAATAAAAAACCCTCTAAAATCCCGTGGATTCCACGGGTCTATATTTAATTGCAACTTTAGTTAATTGAAAGTTGGTTTATACTTGCCATACAATTATTTATAATTCTTAACAAAAAAATAAATAAATAAATAAATAAAATAAAGCCAACTACTAAAAACCAAAAAAATAATTGTTTTATAATATTGTTTGACAATTCTAAAAAATGTATTGAAGTTAACAAAAAAAACAAACAAATAATTATAAGTCATGCCCGCCCATTGGTGGCTTAACTATATATATATATATATATATATATATATATATATATATATATATATATATATATATATATATATATATATATATATATATATATATATATATATATATATATAGATGAGTGATCATCAGTGAATTTTTTAATTTGTGCGGATGTGCGGATAGATCTGGGCCGCCCATTCGGATCCGATCTTGACTTTCTAAAAAAGTCAAGATCTGCTTACTTAACTTCACAGTAGCAATTGACCATGTAAACGATTTTTTAATTTTTTTCCTTTTGAGGGATCGTTACTATTGTTATCTTCTTTCATTTTTTATTTTCCATTTTTCCCGAGCACTTTTGTTTTTTGATTATGAGTCCTACCGTGATATTAACGATATTATGAGTCCTACTGTGATATTAAGAAACTATGATATTATAAAATGGTGATATTATAAAACCAACTATGATATTAAGCTTTTTTACATGTAAAAAATGAACCGTGATATTAAGAAACATATGATAGTTACTATAATATTAACAATTTTATTAAAAAAAACATATGATAGTTACAATGATATTAACAATTATATTAAAAAAAGAAAAAAAGTTTTGTGATATAAAAATAACCGTGATTAGGGGTGGCAATTTCTGACCCGACACGAAAATTAACAGGTTCGGGTTGTGCTAAATAGATTTCGGGTCATGTTTGGGTCGACCTATCTAACCCGTTTATTAAACAGGTCAGGTTCGGGTTGAGAATAAAATAATCGGGTCGACCCGCCAACCCGTTTAAGATTTTTTTCATAAACTCAAAATTATTTATATTTTATTATGCGGGTTAAATGTGTTAAACATGTCAACCCAACAACATGTTTAACCGGTTTAACGCATGTAATGTGCCAACTTTTGTATATAAAAAGAGTTAAATGGGTCAACCCAAAACCCACTGAACCGATTCAACCCGTTTAACATATTCAACCCGTGTAACCTATTTAACCCGCCAACCCAAGTATATATACGGGTTAAATGGGTTATGTTCGGGTTATGTCTAAACAAAGTTAGGGTTGACATAGTGACCGATGATTTAAATGGGTCGGAGTTTTGGGTTGGGATTTTCGACCCGCCAACCTCGACAACCCAACCGAAACCGCCAACCCGAACCCGACCCGAATTGCCACCCCTAACGTGATATTAACATTTTTTATTAAAAAGTTACGATGATATTAATAATATTAGTAAAAAAAAAAAAAAATCTTGTGATATAAAAAGTTAGTGTGATATTAACAATTTGTATTTAAAAAAAGTTTATGTGATATTAAGATCGATCTTGACTTTTGTAAAAAGTCAAAATCGACCTTAATATCACAACACCTAATCATGAAAGCGATTTTTTTTTGAAAATTTTTCGTGATTCTTAATAATTTATCATCCTCTTTATTTTTTAATTTTTCATATTTTTGAATTTTTTAAAAGCTCTTTGTGATATTTCCGCATCATCCTACTTAAAAGCCTAAAACCACCCGATCCTTCCTATATATATATATATATATATATATATATATATATATATATATATATATATATATATATATATATATATATATATATATATATATATATATATATATATTGAATCAATTATGTGCAATTTGGTATATGTTTGACTATAGCTTACGCAATCGATTTATCGATATATGTGGCTCACTTGCCATAGTAAATGAAAGCCCTACTTGACATATACATAATTTAACCTAGAATTGATTATTAATAGGTTTTATCAAATAAGTTGCATGTGGCTACTTGTTTACGCATATTAATTGATAGTTATGTGCGCATTATTTTAGTTGTTTATTTTTTATTTTGTTACTTGTTTGTTTATTATGATTGACAAATTTTAAGCAAAGGGTAATTTCATGAATAGAAAAATAAATTGTACTAAACAGTGGTGAAATTTGATTTGTTTTTGAAAAGTTAAAATTTTCATAAGTTTAATTAAGTGATGAGTTTTTGTGCAAATAGTGAGAACGGCGCATCCAATTTTGACAAACTATAAAAGGGGTATAAGGATGGGAGCGCATTAAATTGTGACCCGAAAGAAGGAGGTTAATTGCTTCGCGCTGACCAAATTATCCGCTTCTTTGTGCGTCAAAATTGGAGTTACCAAGTAGGCTATTTTATGTACAAAATCATCTTAAGAGTGAATTAGCTTTAATTCCATGCGCCACTTTGTGGTAATTATCCGAAACACTAAGTCTTTAGACTTATGCAAAAGTACGATATAATGGACGATAATTAAAGGTAAATTCCTTGATTGGCGAAACCAATACCTCAATCAAAACTTTGTTAAATTTAATCTTTATAAATTGGTTAATAAAAAATATTTTTATTAAAATTTATACTACAAGATGAATGCATGACATCTTTGTACATATTTGATTTGACACCATAAATCAAAACTAGTGCCCTTTAAAATTAAGTTAGTGTCATCTAGTTAAAGGAACACTTGAAGTTGCAATTTACGTCATGTAGGAACTTGGCGAGATTGTGATGGAAAGGTAAATCTTCATGTTGAGTCAGACCTCACATGGACACATTTGCAGTTTTATAAGTTAGACGACTTAAATTGAGTAGTAAGTGAGAACTGGACTCAAGGCACAAGATGGGGATAAAACATGTTTACATTTGCAATGTTGTTGGTAATGTAAATCCCATAATGATCTAGGAATTGGAAAAGGTTTGCCAATTATTGTTCGACACATTACCTTATTATGTGCTTTCGTTACTAGCAGATCAACTGATGTAATAGAACTGTGATAATTTGGATCCTAGTTTTTCGAGAAAATTCTATGGTTATATGAATATTACCTTGGGTATTTTATCGAAAATACTAATATTGAATTTTGCTAATTCTTTAAATGTATTAATGCAACATTAAACCGTAAACGTGGGTTATTCTTGCATTGATAAATTGATCTACACCTGTAAGAGTTTTTTGTAGAGTCAACTTTACTAAAAGAATAAACCTAGTCCTCTTTTTATAAGATAAGAGTGAGATTTAATCCTATTCCTTTTCATGAATGAGAAAGGTATGACAGAAAAATTAGAATTGTCTAAACTCTAAATGCATAACTCATAAGAAAATGTTAATAGTTAAGAAAATTGCACATTTCTTGAGTTATTAAATTAGAAGCTAGACTAATTACTGCAAAATTGGTAAAAGACAAACTAGTATATTTTATCTAGTTGTTGTGCTTTGACCATTTACAGATACTACATTCAATTGTTGGAACGGTAGACCTCTTAAGGAAGAAATTGCATGCCCAATTTTTCAAGTTAATAGCATTGATGGATAATCCATCATCTACATAGTAGAATACACTCTTTTAGTACATAAGTAATTGTTATGTACGGATTTCTCAAAGGTGTATGGAAGTAAATAGCACACTATTTTCTTTCACTGGGCAATGAAACACTTACAATGTTGTCAAATCTAGTAAGAGCATTGTGTTCTTATTACTGAATAAGGAATTATTGTAATGATCTCTAATTCAGTGGGAGCTACAAGCGTTGTCATCTTGGTAGTAACCCATATTATCTCTAGAATGTATTAAGATAATTACTTTCCACTTGTAGACACTTATGTTTTTAAGGATAGTCATGAACGTTTCCTTACTAGACAGTAACATTCTACATCTACTAGTTATGCTAATATCATTGACACAATCATATTGATCAAATAAACAAACGTGTGTCGTGTTGTTTATCTGCTACATGATGTTGTTCCATGCACAAGTGGGAGAAATCTTTATTGTGTACAAGGTACAACACATTGAAATATGATTTAACGGATTTTCTTGACTGCAAGGTAAGAGACTAACGTTTTAATATGACTTATACATATCTAATCCAAGAAACACTTGGTGTTGCAATTTACGTTATGTGAGAGCTTAGCTAGATTGCAACAACAAGGTAAATCTCCATGTTACGTGAGATCATATCTGGAATAAATTTATAATTTCTAAATTAGACAAGTATTTAGAACATGTGTCAAGATGATATATAAGACTACTTCAAATTAAATATTTATGTATTATTAGAATGACACAAATAAATGAAGTAATCTAATACTACTTCAATTTGTATATTTATGTATTTTTGGAATGACATAAATAAATGAAGAAATAATGTAATCCTACATTATTGTGAAGTAATAAATTAACTTGAATTACTATTGAAACCAAGAGGTAGTGTTCATAATTACTTTAGTTAAACATGTTTGTGTTTCATTGTAAATATATAAACATGAAGTCGTTTAATACTTATAATAAAGTAAGACGTTAACTTGTTATGTTTTTTAATTAAAACATATACAAGAAGTCATTGAGTTGATCAATGATTTATAACGTATAATGGGATTATAACAGTTTATGTTTTCTTGATGAGAAATGGATATTAAGTGACTTGATCAAAGAGTACTTGTGTTATAAAGCATGCAATTGGCTTGAAAAGTCTATTATATCATTAAGTTGACTTAGTTGGTAAATAGGTAAGCCAAAAAGAATATGTTTGTCTTACATATTGTTAGATTGTCTTACAATATTAATTCTAATGAAATACCACAAGCTAATGGTATGTTCAGTTAGGAGAATCAAGCTCTATTTGATTTGTTTGATTCAAGATAACCATAACTTATTTCTTAAAAATAATCAAGGTTAGAAAATTGAGTATGGATTGAATATACTCAATAAGACTTCAACCTAGAATATTAATAAAACATCATTTTATTATGGAATGTGATAAATCACATTAAGTTTTAAAATTGAAGTTCTAAAGTATTAAACTTCTTAGGAAGAGTGATTATTAACAATCAAGAGTTAGGAACTGTCAATGTATATTTGTAAAATCCCAAAAAGAGAACAATGTATTTTTACTCTACTTGCTAAGTATATATAGATAGTCTATATATTACAAAAGGCAAGTGGGAGTTTTTTTTATCTTGAAAGATAAAATTACTAGATACATAATCTTCCAAAACCACTAGTGAATGTCATGATGAGGTTAGACATGTAAATGTTAAACCTCAAAAAGATGGTGGAATTCTCATTCATAGATATCTCAAATATTTAGTTGATATGCTGAGAAATATGAGTTATAGGATTGTGATAAACCTGATAATCATTATGATCTATTACCAAATATTAAATTGGGTAAATTACTCATACTATGAATGTTAAAGATGATGTCCATAAAGATAATCAATTTTTGGAAACTTGGTTTATCTTAATAGTTAGACTAGAAAATGAAGATGAGTTCCTTCAAAGAGAAGACCCTAGTGGTTTGATTCTTTATGAAAAATCATATGGACAAATATTGTACACATATTTAATGCATGTCTTATGACAAGATTATTAATCATACTTAAGCAATAAATTGTAATTGAATATTATTTCTTAGACACATTAAATATATAAAGATGATAATTGTCATTCTTATTTTCATTAATATGAAAAATGACAATGGAATATCAAAACTCTTTCTTGAAAAATTACTTGAGCGAGGACGGTAAGTAATTGAAAGGTTTTTTGAATTCATATAATCTTTGGAAGTGTACAAAGTGCAATAATTCATGAATGGATTAATGCATGCATCTAGGAGATAAACTTATGTTTAATTATTAGATCCATGTTGTGATTTATAATTAAAATAAGATAACTCCTAATATTCCTGAAAGGTAGTGGGAGTATTATGTTAAGTTTCTTAAATCTTATATGTTGTATAACATATGGGAAGTAACATTCCATGTAAGTTAAATTTTAAGTCTTAGTTTGGAATAAAACTTCACTTGTAAGATTTAAGAATTAAAACATACAACCTTGGAATATATGTTTATTGTTAATAAACATGCGCGGTAAAATAAATGATTATAATAAAACATGATATGAAATCTAAGTTTTACCTGTAGCCTCATCATGTACATCATGTTGTGTATTAAAATTGTTGTATCATTCTTGAAAGAGAGATGATTTGACAACATTGATATCTAACTGAAAGTTATTAAATAACTTGTGTAATGAATATTCTAATACAATATGTTTGGACTTAGAATTACATTCCTCAGCCTTGAACTGCTCCTAGATTCTATGGATGAACAATATGTCAATTGTTGTGCAAATTTTTATCGGCTACAAACATTACACATTAGATATTAAAGATTTCAATACTAGTCATGGATGTTTTTAAAGTTGTGTTAGCATATTGTTGTTTGTATACAATGATCTTGATTTAACTCCGCTTCTTGACTATGAAAACTCAATACTAGTGAATTAAAGGTAGGAAATTAGATCATCCTTGTTAATAGACATGACACTTTATTATGTGAAGTAGTTGTGCTATCTAATGAAGCTCTTATCTTATTTTTTAATTCTTTCCATAATAAGCAGTAAAAAGTTGATTTTTATTATACATTAAAAGAATAAGAATACTTTAAAACTTTAAAAATGTTTGAAAGTTTAAATTGTCATAAATTTTTGGTAGAGGATGTCACACACTTTATGAATTATTATGTGGATTGTTGAATGCACACATACAAGAACTTCACTAATTGAATTCTTGAAATAAGTATTCTCAAAATTACGATAGATCAAGTTGGTTGATTTATGTCTTGTCAACCGATGTGATCACACTATTAAAATATATCCAAGTGGGAGCTGTTGGTTTTATAGATATAAATTAGTAGTCGTGAGTTAGGATCGAACTCGAGACCACGGGATTGCACACTTTACGTATGAGAATTAAAGTTATAATAATTAAATATAAAATGTTATATTTAGTTATTATTTACAACGATATATGACGTTAAGTAATTAAACGTAATGGACTAACGGTCGTTAAATGTTAAAGGAATGACTAAATATGAAATTAGATGTCAAGTAGGTTCTAGAAACGCTATGGGTTTCCATAACCGATTGGATGGGGGTTTCCATAAACCAATTCAACCCTAACTTGGACTCTAAGTTTCTTTGGGTATATATCCAAGGCCTAGGGTCTTTGTAAATTATCTCTTGTACTCCTAAACCTAAAACCTAAATTGTTTGTGTGTGTTTTTGGTTCAAACGATCGGTCACACCTTCCTAAGGTGTCGATCACTTTGTTTTTATTTAACAAAACGTTTTGTGTTAATTAAACTAGCATTTACTTTAATTCGTTAGTACAAGAACGTGGTACTAATACACTATTGTTAGTATCTTTGATTGAATTACAAAACGGTAAGGGGTAATTCTTATAATCCAATAAACCCTAATTAGGGTTCATCTCAATTGCTAGTTTGGGAATTAATTCTTATTGGGCTAGAATCAAAAAGTACGCATACTTTATGTTTATGTTAATTAATTATTCATTCTATGTTCCTTACGCTTCCGCATGTGTACTTGATGTTTATTGTTTATATTTATGAGTTGTCATGTTATATAATTCCAACATATTTGACATCGTGTAGCTAGATCCAAAATAAAATAAAAAATATACTTGATAGCAAACACAAAATTTTGAGTGTAACAACCCATCCCACATCGGTAGGAGATAAGAAATTTGAGTCCCTCATAAGCTTGAAGTTGTGGGCTACTAATATCCTTCCACCATGGTTTTTAGTTAAACCCCGGAAGGATACCCGAGTAGTCCATTGCCTTCGGCTATGGGGGGCATTACATTAATGTTATAAAATGATCCTATGCTTGAAGCAGTTCTTCCCGTATATATTTCTGTAAAATTTTGACAACGCTCAAATGTAACACCCCCAAAATGGCTCAGCGGAAGCATACAAGTATTGGGGTGCTACTAAATTGATATCACAACATAAGCATAGAACAATTGGTTTTTCATAAATAAACTTTTATTCATTCTTAAAAACAATATTTACATTATTGATTAGTCGAAAAATGGCCCATTATAAAAGGTGGTCCCAATATAAATCGAGTCATCTACGACCATGCTATCGCCTTTGCCTTGCGCCTCAAAGATAAGCTATCGCTTCAAAACACGAAGATACATGCTAAAGGGGTCGACTACATTGGTGAGTTCAAAGTTTTATTTAAAGGGACTTGATTACACTATTTCACATTTGGTTTTGATGATCATTACGTCTTGCATAATGTCATAAAATTTATGATTACATTTCATAAAAGGATTTCATAAGAGAATTTCATTAGTGGACCATAAAAAGGGTATATGCACATTACAATGAATATAATGCCACATATTTCACTTTTATTACGTTAGCACTAAGCTCATGCAACCGAAGCTACGACAGCTTCTGTATGCACAAAGAAGTCATACAAATAAGGAGCCCATGGCGAGTGTTTATCCCAATACACTCGGTCCCGACATGCTATATGTTTCGCCTTGACCCAAGCGGGTCAACCGAACATAAGTCACCCCAATAGATCTATTTATAACATTCGCGCTTCCGTGAGGAATTGATTCATGAAAAGGGCAATATGGGATCTAAGGACTTAGGCTAAAATTGCGTAATATTCTAAGTCAAGCACTTTGGTATGGTCCATAAAACATCAATGTATAATGTATCTTTAAACATATCAATCATAAAGCATAGTATGCATGAAATGTACCATTAAAATCATTTAAGTAAAATGAGCATGTATCTTCCCCAAAACAAGTATAAAACAGATTAAAGAATGGGCTATGAAACTCACCTTGGCCATGTGCAAAATGAAGTCTAAAGGGAATTAAATCAATGAGTGATAGTGCACGGCTCCGACACGCAACCTAATTAATATGGCAATTTAGTCTTTTTGTTTAAGACTCGATAAAGTTTAACTAACTTTATAGATTTTAAATGTTTGCTTTGTTGTTGTTGTTGTTGATGTGGCATCATTTATCTTAGAACAATTTACAAAGACTTGGGTAGATCTTGTCTTAGGAAGGATGACATGGAAGGAATCTCAAGGAAGGAACTTCGACTTTGGTTTAATGATGACCAAAAGATAATATACGGAAGAATCAATGTTAAAAATCTCTTGATTTTGCGATATATGTAAATAACAATGATTTGTGAATCAAATGATTTATAGATTCGATCACATAAAATGATGTTTACTTGTGAATCAAATAAAAAACATGAAATTTAATGAATCATCATCGCCTATATATATATATATATATATATATATATATATATATATATATATATATATATATATATATATATATATATATATATATATGATATTTATATATGATTTGTGAATATATATATTATAATATTATAGATTCGATTATATATAAATGATGATCAAACTTCTTGTTGAATCTAAAATAAAAACCAATGAATCTACAACTAAAATTGTTAAAGTTTCGATAGATTTAAAATCTACGAAACTAGGTGATACCGAAAGTGTAATGTATCGATGTTTTGTTATTAGTGTAATGTGTATCGGTATATAATCAAACTCATGTTTCATTTGGTTATTAGTTGATAAAATGTTCATTTGTATTAAAATAATATTTTATGAGTATTATTGCTAAAATTGTTATTTATAAATGTTTAAAGGTTTTTAGCGATCTTATTTATGTATTAAGATATATATATATATATATATATATATATATATATATATATATATATATATATATATATATATATATATATATATATATATATATATATATATATATATATATATACATTCATGACATCTAGTCTTTAAAATAAATGTATTTATTTTAAAGAAATTTAAGTCTCAACTTAACCTTTATATATAGTTTATAAAACATAACGTGGTTACATTAACAAGATAACTATGTTTCGACAAGTTTTAAATATATTTCACAAGAAGATTCACAATACTTGCTTTTAAGAATATGTTTGGTTGAATTAGTAGAATAGTTTAGGTGCTTATGCCGGATCCGCCATAAGCCGAGAGTATATTCTATTCAATCTAGTTGACTAATGTCAATAGTATATATTTATCGCACTTAGTATAAGTGTATTTATTTTGAGAAGAAATCAAGTATTAACTTAATATACGTGTAAATAGTATTAGACAAATAGGTTTTAATAAACACACTTCGTTAATTATATTTTGACAAGTTTTATATGTATATAAGACCCGGTATAATATATACCTTTGAGATTACAAGTTTTCGAGAAGTATATTACGTTTGTGAATTGTAAAAATGGTTTATATTATTATAGAAAAAAAATTGGTATCATTCGTGTGAAATTTTCTATTTCATTGGTTTAACTAAATGTTAAGAGTCGTATATTAGTATCCGGTTCTAATAAGTTTAAACTTAAGTGTATGTATCTTCTACACTCTTATTGTAAAAAATATATATTCATTTTATTCAAGTGGTACGTTTTTATTTCTACCATTTTCATTTCTATCATTTGTTTGTAACTTGCGTTTCCAAAATATTAATGCTATAATGCAAGACATGTCGTGACTCGAAGGAATTTGTAAACTTGAGAAGTCCAAAGTCCCGGGTGGACTGAAAACAAGTAAGAACGAACATCGCTAGTGGGTTGGAGACAAGTAGAACAAAACACTCCGCTACAGCAAGACTAACACCCCTGTTGGGGCTGCTAAACGCAGAACCAAACGCACCCGTTGGTGCAGAATTTCAGCCAACCAAACGCACTATTTAGTGCAGAAAATTCAGCAACCAAACGCACCATTTAGCGCAGAAAATTCAGCGAATGGAACGAGCTCTTTTATGCACAAAATAGGCGAACAAAACACATCCTTTAAGGGCTAAAATTAAGCAAAACAACACCCTTTTTGAGCTGGAAATCAGCAGCTAAATGCACTTATTGGAGCTGGGAATTCAGCAGTCAAACGCACCCTTTTTGGTGCTGAAAACCAGCAGCCGACGCACCCTTTTTGGTGCTGAAAACCAGCAGCCGACGCACCCTTTTGTGCAGAAAATAAGCAAATGAAATGCACCCTATTTGAGCTGAAAATAAGCATAACCAAACACGCTCTTTGGTACAACAAAACGTATTCTTTTTGGGCTCTCAGTGGTGGGTCGAAGTCCAAACCAACACACCCTTTGTGGGTAGTGGTCGGACCAGAAGCAAACATAAACTTTGTTTATGTTTTGCACCAGATCATTAAACACTCCTTATGAGTTTTCTACGACCAAGGTGTGGTCTAGTGTTTAAGAATGGGAAGGAGCCGTTCGGGATGATCTCCCTTGGCTCTAGGCTGTTAAGAAAAACGCACCCTTCCAGCTGACTCGGGTCAACACCAACCATTACTCTTAGGTTTTAGTGGATCTACTAGGTCGAAAGTAAAACTCATAAACGAATGAACTTAACCACAAGTACTTCGACTAGCGATTATAATAGCCAGGTACAACCCGGCTTGATCGCTCGGCTCTATACTCTCGTGGTTACTATCACTGAATAACAGGGGAACAAGAGTATGCCAAAAGTCGATATAAGAAATAAGCCAAGATACATTTTAACCCAGCCAAGTAACTAAGTGAGCTGAAAAGAAACCTATATATAACCAATCTAAGTAAGCCAAGAAAGCACAATTCTAGCGCTTAAGATTAAGCTCTCGATATCCTCATGGGTTCTTGATTTGAAAACAGTCACCAGAACTTAAACACTTCCAAACTATAGAGGCAATTCAAGTTTTAATTTGGTTTATCATTAGCCACATTAACAACAACAACAATGATGTCAAATTTTTGAAAGTTCAAGTAAGACCTCAAATCGACATACAAGATTTAATTTACACTTTCAATCTTAAATAACAAGACAAAGTTCTTACAAATACATTGATTGATCGAGTTGGTGAAGAACCGAAAACCCACAGCTCTAATTGGGACAACTTGGAATGAAATGGAATAAATTGAGACTTGAGCTACCATCCTTCTACCTCGAATTACCAAACCCCCAACTTAATTTTGGATACCCCTCTGATTTAACATGAACCCTAATTTGTGAGATATTGAGTGAAAAGTGAGAATTCCTGTGGCAAAACCGTTCCCATTTATATATAGACGAGGTGTAAGCTGTGCCTCTCCTTCCTTGGTTTTCATGGGAATGTCTTCCCCTCTCTTGTCGCGTCGCTTTCTTTCCCTTTCTCCAACACAACCTCGTGACAAGCTATGGCGAGTAGAGGCCAAAAATAGGTGGTGGTAGAGATGATTTTTCAAGCTTGACTATCAAAGAGAAGAAAAGTTCCCATTTTTGTGTTTGTGCTCAGTGTTTTGTCGACCAGAGGAAAAGAGAGAGAGGGACAATAGGTTAGGCTAGAAAGATGGAGCGTGAATAGGTAGGAGTTCACAAAGTTTTTATTTTGTTTTATTATCGTATTTTCTGTATCCCGTGTTTTGTTGAATCCTCAAGTAAACGTACTTTTCTGGTACCCGCAAAAATGTAAAAATTATATTTTCGGAAACGATTCCTTAAATGTAATAATATGACATTTTTATTATGTTGAAATTTGATTATAACTGTTTGCCGTTATTTAATTGGTGTCGGAATGCGTGCGGTGCCGAGACTTTCTAAATTCATGAGATAACCTCTCGTTTTTAGATCTAAATATTGACAACTTCAGAAAATAGCCGATTTGAATTTTTTGACGTAATAAATATTATTATAATCATCCGAAATTTTACGGGTTGTTATACCCGAGTAGTCCATTGCCTTCGGCCATGGGGGCATTACATTAATGTTATAAAATGATCCTGTGCTTGAAGCAGTTCTTCCCGTATATATTTCTGTAAAATTTTGACAACGCTCAAAAACTTCTAAAAAGACAAAGACAACAGTAATGTAACTAAAGCCAAAGCTTGAAGCATACCCTTTCATCCGGGTTACCAAGAGATTTTACAGGACGCAAAATTGGACAAAACCGTTTAATCTCATTCATCCAGTTTCCAAGTGCAGACTTAGGGGCAACAACCATGTCGGGACCCTTTATTCCTCTAAACTCATGCAAATAACCAAGCAAGGAGATGGTTTCTAGAGTCTTACCAAACCCCTGAATGAAATTTAATAAAAAAAAATAAGGAATCATTATCCAATGAGCAGCGACTATGAAATGCGTAAAAAAGATCTAATGTCACATAGATTTATAATTTAAAAAAGAAATACATAAGTTCACCATTCCATTAACTCCCCTTGTTTCTGCTCACCTCAACATTGAATCAGAAACCTTATTGATGACGACGAAAAGTGATGAAAGTATAATCTTATTCTGCTTATTAATGGTTCAGGGACTAATTTGGTATATTTGTAAAGTTTTAGTTATACTGTTTTTGGACTGTTGGATGTATTTGGCAAAGAGTACAAAGCTGGAGGACTAAAGTTGGCAAGTGAAGAAAGATGGTTAGTTGGACTATATAAGCTGGAGTCTCTCTCTCTCTCATTTTTTAAAACCCTAGATTGATAGAAGCCGTATTCTCTCACAACTCACAAACCCTTTTCATCTGCTATTAAGCTTGTTGTTATTGATTCTTTCATATTGATCTTGTAATAGAACTATTATCAACTCGATAATAGATCCTCACCTGAGTAGCAGTGGAGGATTTGGTTTTGGTTCCATTGATAAGTTCTTGTGGTGTTCTAACTGATTGAGGCCAGTTCTTGATATTGTTTATTGGTTTGTGGTTGATCTTAATAAAAGAACTTGGATTAAGATTCAAGATTTGTGGTTTGATTCATAATTTGTTCATGGTATCGGAGCAGGCTCTCTATCTCTCTATCTGCTCTATATCTGTTCTTGAAATTTTTTTAGGGTTTCGCTAAATTTTTTTTAGAGGTTTTCAAAATTGAAGTTGTTTTTTCAATTAACTTGTGTTAATTGATTGTCTGTGTGGTTAATTACACAGATTCAATTGTTTTTTCAAAAACGCCTAATTTTAAAAAAAAAAATTAAGGTTCATAAAATTTAGGGCTTTTGTTCTCAAAGACTTCCTGGGTTGATTAACGTGGTTAATCAATAGATTGTTGGTTGGTTGTGGATCTTGGAGTAGATATAGTACTTTCTTGGTTCTTGGAAGTTTGGTTGGTTGATTGTGGATCTCGGAGTTGATTCTGGGTTTCTTTCGGTGTTCTTGACTAAGTGAATCAACGACACAGAGAGTGTGTGCTTCTGCGGATATTGCTGTTTGCGTGCACTGTAACACCTTTCACACTCTTTTCTTTATCTCTGGTTGATTTTCTTGCTTTATTTGCTTGTTTAGTTGGTTAGAGATATTTGATTTATTATGTGTTATTGTTTGGTGTTTTTGTGTTTTGTATTGCTTTGTTTGCTTGTGTGCGGCCTTGACCTACCACCTTGAGTGGCAAGGAAAGTGTGGGAACTTATTTCTCTTCCTTTTTCGTGTGTTTGTTGTGTTTTTTTTGCTTTCTTGCATTATGTCTACTCATAATTCTAACCCACCTAGCCCTGCACAATCTGTTCATGCATCTGATGATGTAGATGATGGTGTTGAACCTGTTACCTTAATTTAGTAAATTGGATTTGAGTCATCCTTTACATTTACACTGTAACATATTGGATTTCACAAACACACTAAACCAAAGATTAAGTAGGCGTATAAAAGATGGTTTTAGAGAGAAAGTTAGAGGTTTGGGAACTTTAGTGAGAGAAAGAAAAATCTTATTATGAGCTCCAACTCTCTACCTTAGAAGGTAGAGAGTATTTATAGGTCTTACATAAATCGCCACCTACGGGTGTGGATCGGGCATACGAGTGGGTAAAGACCGTCCGTCCTCCACGGTGTTACTTAACTAAATACTACTTAACTTGTAATAATCTATGACTACGAGCTTTCTAATGATTACATATACTTGAGGTGACCGACTCTTTAATAACTGGATTTACTAAATCCTAACAATCTCCCCAAGGAGGTCACCTCAAACACACGTTAAAATTACATTGAATACAAACAGATATTACATTATAAATTGTTCTTGCATTCTTGATGTAGGACTTTGCTCTGAAGCTTGTAGTCATCGATTCTTCATTATTGCATGTTTGGTTAATCCAAGTGGAGGTCTTTAAGCGATCCACGTGATCTTGAGTTTTGAGCCGACTTTGAGATCATCGGCAATCATAAATCTCGACTCATCCATTGTGGTGTTGGTATTATGTGATGTTGTGACTTTTGGACCGACATGCTCACATTTTGGATCATGATTTCTTCTCATCGAGTAGCGGAAGCTTTCGTTGATTCATGATATAGGCGGAGCGTAGCGAAGCATGGAGTGAGAATATCGAGTCATTGATGCACTAATCATGATTTCTTTTGAAATGAATGTGATGTGTGAGCATGCGGCTATGGATTGACCGCTTCATTCGATCATTTGCAAGCGTCGGGCGTACTGCATACAACAGATTAGCAATAAAGTGCGAAAGTGTCTTTGATCACTTCGTTGAATTGAGGTACACGGCCCACGGTTCCCGTTGATCGATACAAGTCTCGCTGTGATCGGTATAATTTGAAGAATTTCCTTGACAAGGTTTCGCAGTTGTTCTAGCGTTCTCAAACCGGAACGTCTCAAAGAAGACAACACGGAGTGAGTGAACCGGTAATTGAGATTCAGCGATTGATAAAAGAGATTTGAAAAACAATCGTGTATCGCTCAATAGAAATTGTTTTGCAATACAACGAAGGTTTTAATGAAAATCAATTATCAATCATAAACACCTTTTATTTTGAAATATTTGTACACGATCGATGTGCTAAAGAAAAGAGTTTTTAAGCACAACGACCGTTTTTCAAAGGTATCCGTCAATCCATAACTGAACCGAGGATTGATTCAAAAGATTGAATCGCCCCATTGTTTCATTCGGTTGTCACATGGTTGATCTATTGGATAGATCTCACATGCCACCCACCGGGAGCTTGTTTGATGTTGGCTCGAAGGCTTTCCATCTTCATTGTGAATATGTATGCATATCACTCGGATGTTACGGCAATACCACAAGGATAATCGTGGGACTCATAAGATATAATCTCTCTTTCCACATTGTGTGAAGCAGAGAGTCTTCATTGAAAGTGTCCTATTGAGATTTATTGATGATCTCGTGGCTCTAGACTCAATTGTGCATATTTGGTTCCTATCTTGGGAGACTAGGGAGGGTCTCCTTCTTCAATATCAACTATCTCTAAGAGAAAGTCGATAGATTATGTCGGTTCCCGTGAGAATGAAACAAGTCCTTTTAAGAGGAACTTGAGTGGTTTGGGAAGTTGAAGTGCGGTGCGTCCTTTGGGTCCATGACGTCTTGTCTTCAATACCGATGTTACCTTGGTAACCACCGTAGCATATATGAATTGAACCCGGTATACGCCCTAAGGTTGAATAATTGGAGGGCTATTTCTTTTCACCCTTTTCTCATTCAATTCTTTTCATTCTTCAACCCTTGATTGCTTACGAGACTTCATAACTAGAACCTTGTTGGGTTTATTCGATACTAGCTCTATCTCGAGTCCGCACTCTTCCCATATCTCACTTTTCTCCTTTTTTCATCATACCTAAAGACTTCTACACTATCTAGTGGATTGTCCTCGGTAGATCCCTCCGGTTCGGCGGATCATGGGAACAAATACCTAACCTTATCAACCTTATATCACCATACATAAAGTAAATTTGGTCGGTCTATTTGGTATTGTTCATACGCCATTGGAACCAATTGAAAACCATTTGAAAATCAATCCGGATACTTGTGATATATTATCAAAGCATTTTGTACCGAATTGTTTTGATAATTTTTGAAGCGAGCTCCCCTCAACATGTGCATCACGCATCATTTTGTAATGGAAATAATTTTCATCTTTGAGGGATTGGCTTGCATCTAAGAGTAGTTATATGAAGAATGTGGTTTTCAAAATAGTTGCTCCCCCTCAATATGTGCATGGAAATTTGAAGATGTTTTGCACATATTAGGAAAAGACTGCACATTGAAATAAATTGATCACGTTTCAAATCTTAGTGGTTTAAGATAGATGCTCCCCCTCAACATGTGCATGGAAATTTGAAATCGTTTGGCACATGTGGGGAAGAAAGCTTGCTAAATACTTATGAAACCATTTATCGAATTATCAGTTTAAATCCAATTTAAATCACAAATTCTCCCCCGATCACAATTATCAAATCATTTGAGATTTGTGATCTCTGTAGATTTAAATTGATTTTGAAAGCTTTTAAGGAGAATTGTGACTTGATTATGAAATCGTTTTAACTTAAAAGGATCGGATTTTGAGACTTTAAACTCCATTGATTAAACATGCATGATTATCTTTTGAAAAACAATTGTATGACAAATAACTTTTTGATTTAATTGAAATCATTCTCCCCCTCAATCAATGACATAAGTTGTTGATTGAGAGATAGATATTTTTGACAAACGATGAGTCCAGATGATTTTCAAAAATAGAGTCCGAGTTATTTTTCAAAGCAATTGGGTTTCATTAGATAGTAAGTAATTGTTTATAGAATCAGAGCATGAGTTTTGAAAAACAAGATAAAGCATGGCTCTGTTCTTTCTTTGAAAAGCGGGTTATTGCCTGAAATGACAATAAACCATTGTTTCACTTTCTCCCAAATTTTTTTTTTAAACATTCGAACAACATCTAAAGTCCCGTGTCATTCTTTGAATGACAGCACAAAGACCGTAGATATTATCGAATTGAGGAAAACATGACAAAAAGACAATATTTTTGGAATTTTTCAAGATTTTTCAATTTTTATGGATTTTTTTAAAGTTTTATATTTTTCTATTTGCTTTTGAAGGTTTTGAAATTTTGTATTTTGTTTTTGAATAACTATTTACAAGAGATAGATGAAGAAAGACCTTTACTCCTCGTTTTCCTCTTGAAGGCGTTTGAGTGTTTCGGTTGTAGGCTCTTAAGACCAAGTCGTGGAAGGATAAACTCAAAACGTTCTCTAGGAAGAGCTTTGGTGAAGATGTCGCTAAGCGGTATTCGGTCCTCACAAAGTATAGTTCCACCACACCATTTTCAACTTGCTCCACGATGAAATGATGTCGAATGTCGATGTGCTTTGCTCTTGAGTGTTGTGCGTTGTTGCATGAGAGAGCAATAGCACTTTATTATCACAAGATGAGAGGATTTTGTTGAATTCAAAGCCATAGTCGATAATTGGGATCTCATCCATAGGATTTGAGCACAACAAGATGACATGGCTATGTATTCAACCTCTGTAGAGAAATAGAAGTACTCATTTGCTTCTTTGAAGACCCGACTCACAAGCTTATCACCTAAAAACCGAGCACCTCGGACGTGCTTGACGTGTATCTTGACATCTGCATGATCGGCATCTGCATAGGTCGTTAGTGACATACCGGTGTCCTTGGTACCAAAGTCCCATATTGATGGTTCCTTGGAGATACGAAAGACCCGTTTAATGACTTCAAGGTGCTTTTGGTAGGCTTAGCACGGTATCTAGCACACATGCAAACAGCGAACAAGATGTACGGTCTACTAGGCGTGAGGTACATCGAGGATCCAATCATACTACGATATTTCGTTTGGTCAACCATGATCCACGAGTGGTCCTCATCTAGTTTAGTACGTTCTATCATGGGAGTGTCAACAGGTTCACTAGAATCAAATCCAAACTTCTTTAAAATCTCATTTGCATATTTAGATTGATTTATAAAATGCCTCGGGACTTTGTGAAATTTGTAATCCCAAGAAAAATGACATTTGTCCCATCATTGACATTTGAAATTTAGAACCCATTTCACTTGAAAACGGTCACATTCATTGGGGTCGATCGAGGCAAAAATGATATCATCAACATATATTTGAGCGTGAATTAAATGTTTGCGACTTTACGGTGAACAATGTCGGATCAAGCTGCTCCTTTCTTTGAATCCGGTAGATAGAAGAAACTTTGATAGCGTATCATACCAAGCCCTTGGAGCTTGCTTCAAACCGTAAAGAGCCTTCTTCAAGCGATAGCGTGAGTAGGATGCTCGGATTCACAAAGCCTTGGGTTGGGCGGCGTATCGACTTCTTTAAGATCTCCGTTAAGAAAAGCCGTCTTTACATCCATCGATATACAACCATGTTCTTACTTGCGGCATTAGCCAAGAAGATTACGATTGCCTCGATACGAGCAAGCTGGAGCAAATGATTCTTCAAAGTCAATACCCTCCTCTTGGCGGTATCCTTTTGCAACCAATCGAGCCTTGTTCTTTAAAACATCACCATGCTCATCAAGTTTTACTTTGAAGATCCACTTTAGAGCAATGATCATTGCACAATCTGGGCGGTACTAATTCCCATACATCTAGTCGATCAAACTCATGAATTTCTTCTTGCATGGCATTGAACCATTGTCTTCATTCATGGCGGTTTTCACGTCTTTTGGTTCGATCTTAGAGAGTACGGAATTGAAGAAGCACCATAAGGCATCGGTTGCAAGTTGTTTCGTGTGGATCTTGGACGAGAGAGGTTTCCAATGATGTTGTCCAATGGATGATCATGTGTCCATTTCCTAAGATGTTCATGTGGTTGTTGTTGAGGGCTGAAGTAGCGAGTCTATATCTCGATGACGATGGTTCGATGATGATTCGAGAGCAAATATGTTTTCAAAGGGTTCATCTTACGGAGGAGCAAAGGGTTTTCATCATCATAATAATGACACCATTTCCATTGTGTACACTCGATGATTGATGATTTGTTGATGAGACAGAGTGATCGTGACGGCGCTTCTTGACTTAATGATATTGAGGCGAAGGGTTGACTTCATTCACGAGGATAGAGCGACCTCTGTTGATGGAATTGACATTTCATCGACATTCGGTTCATAGTGTTCATCAAACATTGGATCAAACAATTTCTTTAAATCATCTTCGATGGAGGTACATATGGAGTTCTTTGGTGAGTGATTAGACACAAGAGTAGGCGATAGGACTACTTGAGAAAGGTTGAAATCGGGTCGAAGCTGGATTGTCACGGAGCCATTTGACCGGTCGACTCATCGAGCGTAACGTGAATTGTTTCCATGATATTTCGGGTTCTCTTGTTGTAGATTCGGTATCCTTTTACATTGGGTGCATAACCTACAAATACTCCAATGTCCGCTTTAGCTCTTAATTTACCTAAATCTTGACCATCATTTGTTGGATAGCACAAAGCACCAAACACACGAAGGTAGGAAAGATCGGGTTTTCGTTTATGGACAAGTTCATATGGAGTTTTTCCATGAGAGGTGTGTATAAGGGAGCGATTTTGGGTGTAACAAGCGGTGGCAATGGCTTGACCCATAGAAACATTGGAACCTTTGAATAAATTAGCATTGTTCTTGCGGCTTCCACAAGAGTTCGATTTCGTCTTTCAACTACACCGTTACGTTGAGGAGTTCGTGGAACACTTCTTTGATGGTGATTCCAACACTTTCATAAAGCGAATTAAGTCTTTGTTAACGAACTATGTGCCATTGTCGATTCGAACAATTACGATTGTATTGTTGAGTCGAACACGAAGTTGTTTGATTAGTTTGATGATGACAATTGGAGTTTCATCCTTTGTCCTCAAAAACTTTACCCAAGTAAATCGAGAGTAGTCATCAACAACTACTAGAATGTATTTCTTCCCATTTATCGTTTGCACTCTCATTGGGCGCACAGATCCATATGAATTGTATGAAGAACTTCCATTCTGAGTTTGTGGGTTTTGGTTTGTGGGCATATTTTGTGCTTTTTCCCAATTGGCAAGTGAACAAAGATGATCTTTTCATACTTTAATCTGGGTAATCCTCTTACTAAGTCCTTTACGGAAAGATTGTTTATAGTACCAAAGTTCGGTGATTGAGACAGCGGTGCCATAGCCATGACTTAGTTTTGGAAGCCTTTGACGACAAGCGGATGGGTGAAGATTTCATCATATCTTCGATAGAGATGGTGTATAGGTTTGAACCACGAGTTCCTCCGAGAAGTTCCACACCATCAAGTTCTCTAACAAAACAAGTATGCTTTCTAAAAGCCACTTCTAGATCGGAATCACGAATTGACCAACAGAGAACAAGTTATGACCAAGACCTTCCACATAATATACCACGAAATTACACTTTTACCAACCACATAATCTCCATAACCCATAATAGCACCAAAATGATCGTTTCGAATCTCACGGTTCCTATGAATTTACTCACGAAGTTCATGAGCATGACCGGTCTCAGTCATATGCTTGGAGCAACTGAGTCCGGTACCACGAGCGATTTGAGCGATCTGCAGTTGAACACAGACAAGAATGGATAAGCGGATAATTGGGATCCCCATGCAAGAATGGGTTCCATTTGGTTAGTAATGATGATTGGAACACCCACATCGAAATAGAAGCAATGGAATCATTAGGAATAGATGCGATCTTTGGTGTCCGTATTTGACCTATTCAAAGTATGTTCACTTCTTAATGGAATAGTTCTACCAAGAGGCATCCATTTTCTAGTGGGCATTGTCTTAGCAGATTGAGGTAGAACCGATTATCTTTATGGCTAAAAGGTATCCATTGATAACCTATCTTACTAAATGTTCTTCTGTGGGTTTCCACTTGTTTTCTAACTTTCTTTCGTCTTTGCCTTTTAGCCTTCTTAGCATGATTTTTAGCATTAACAATTTTAAGCGGGCATTTGTGACATTAGACAAAACATTCACACCACATTCATGATTAGCAGCGAATTCAAGCGAGACATCATTACATGGTTTGCGAAAGTATCGAATTGAATTAATTACGATGCGCCTATGGCTAATACTAGAATCAACACGATTCGTTTTATTCAACTCAAACTTAAAGTTCCTAGGTTGGTCTTCTACTCTCTTCCAATGCACATTCTTAGCTTGCGAGGTCCTATCTTGCTTGGTATTGCACGGAGGCTTTGACCGCTTGCTTTAATGTCACCGATTACTCTCTAGAGGGAATTATGGGAACATTAGTTGGTTGATCTACTTTTGCATTCTGAACTAGATGTGCAAGGATCCGAACTACTAGGCGGCACATTAGTGTTCACTTTCTTAAAGTCGGGCATGGAA
This sequence comes from Chrysanthemum lavandulifolium, assembly GCA_022545495.1. Taxonomy (NCBI): domain Eukaryota; kingdom Viridiplantae; phylum Streptophyta; class Magnoliopsida; order Asterales; family Asteraceae; genus Chrysanthemum; species Chrysanthemum lavandulifolium. The sequence continues at coordinate 43,824,674 of CM040246.1, read as the reverse complement.
TGGTTTGTATGCTTGGCACTAGGCATAGAACAAGGCATCACGACTTTACCTTTCGCACCTAAGGATTTAGGACATGTTGCAATTAGACATTCTAGCAGTTCCTGAGATCGTTTGGCACGAATGCAAGCAAACCTAATTTCTCTATCAAGAGGCTTATTTATGAAATCCTCTTCCACAATCTCTCGGAGACATTCTAGACTATCCTTAAGGTGAGCACAATAGTTATGAAACACAAGTTCATTATTCCTAAGATGAGGAGGAATATATTTATGATCATGATATATTTGCGATCGAGGATGACTTTGATGCAACATTCTCATTAAAAACAAGTGGCGGTTTCCTTTTTCACGACTCCTCGATTCTCAATTTCTTTTGTAAAGAGGTTATTTTTCGTTGTTTTTGTCACGAGTGACTTTCATTGAATCATATAACTCTTTAAAGTGACGTTTAACCTTTTCATTTTCTTCTAGAAAGCTCTCGTTTTCCTTTTGTAAAGCATTTACTAAGTTTTGAAGATGAAAAGTTTGAGAATCTTGAGAATCTAAAGGAGGAGGCATTTGGGTGCAGTCACATTGTTCTTTTCACCCTTTAATTGAGAGATTTGGGCTTTCAACTTTCGATCGTGTTACAATGAGCTCGAATCTGTTCATCACGTTTGCTAATTTCAAAAGCGCATCAAATTCGGGAACATCCAAGGATGTCTTGATATTTGAGGTTTTAACATTTTCTTTCGGATGTTGATATTTTAATTGCAAAGCAAGATGCTCAACTTCCAATTTAGAAAACTGTTTTACCGGTTATCATGATCATCTGTTCAACTTTATCATGCGGTTTAGAGTTAGTTTTTCAAGCTCAATGACACGATCATGGGAGACTTTCGAGCAACAGATAATTCATGAAATTGAGAAGCATTAATGGAACAATTTGTAGCGATGTAAAACACATCTTGAGCAATACATTCGAAATAAGATTCTCATTCAAGGTATGCAAGTTCTTCCTCTCAATCTCATTATATTTTAATTCTCGCTCATAGTCACTAACCTCAACAATCATCGCATCAAATTCCTTTTCCATTTCTTTAATATCTAAGTCCATCCCTTTTAAGACTCTCAAATTGACCTTTTAATTGTTTAAAGAAAGGCATGATCTCGGTTAAATAGCATTCTTTAGTTTGCTCAAAACCCTTTCCCTTGATTATCCCGATGGGTGTGATCCTTTTCTTACAAGTTTTCTCAAAATCAACAAATAATTGAAAGATAACATATTGGTGATTAAGGTCTTGCTTTTAGTGGCAATAGTTCTAGGAACTAAATGCATTGGTGTATTTGGAGGATACACGATTCTTGAAGGCATTTTCCTAAGGGGGGTTGTTACAACAAGATTCTCCGCCTTTTGCTTATCTAAATCCTTTTCCGAACACTTGTTCGGGTGTTAACAACGTTTGAGGCTTAAACATGTTCAAGGAAATCCAATTTTCCTTTTTGTAGTCATGGGGTCCGATAATTATGTTTTCTCTTTACATGTAGGATTGTTGAGTTTCTTATCCATTTTCTCCTAGTGACCTCATCGATTTCTTATCTTCCTCGGTGCACTCAGTGCAACTAGGTTTACGCCTAGGTTTAAGGATTTCATTGCCATCATAGATAACATTTTGAGCGACTTTTGCTATCTTACCATACTCGGGGTTGGATTCCTTTATAATGGGGATACTATGCTTATCGTGAGAACTCTATGCTTCGTGATCATGTGAGCGATCTGAATGGTATTCCTTGTACGCATAACTTATTTTCAAGCTTGTTTTTCAAGGTTTTAGATTAGAAAAATCATTCAAAAGTTTTGATTCCTTAGCACTTGAATTCTTGCTTAAGCATTTTAACATTTTCTTGAAGTTCTTGTTTTTGCTTAGCGTTTTAGAAAGCTTTTCTTGTAAGGAGTTTAACTCTTGTTTTAATACTTCTTCTCTAAACTTACTTTTCTAATAGTTATGCGCATTTGGTCATCCATTTCTTGCTCACGGGTGGTTAACTCAAACTTAGCATGTTGTTCATAAATAGCAACTTGTTCTTTATAGGCATTCGGTTCGAAACAACGAATCATCATGAGCACATGCGGTGTATTCATCAAAATATAGTCATCATTGATTGCGAAGATGCATCACTTGGTACGATCTCACTTTCACTTTGTTTCACATATTGATCATATGGGACAACATTGATATTACCCATATTTTCAATATCGACTCAAAAGTTTCGATTGATTGTACTTTGTCATGTATCTTTTGCTCATCAACATCATCGTATAGTTTTAATACCTCCGAAATGATTTTGTCTTTGGATGGACCGCTTGTTGTGGTGGAGAGATCTTTGGAGAAACCATAGGTGAGATGCTAGCCATGAAGATTGTGCAGGCGATGGGTTCATCATCGACATCGAGTCAAATGCATCACGATCGGCTACTTGAAAGGCATTCGATGATTGTGACCTATTTCCTGAATTGGTTGCTCATCCACATCGCATCATATGTCTTGGCATTCCCTCAAAGAAGAAACAATAACTCTTCTTCATCCAAAGTCGCTCCATTATCCCGAGCTTGCACAAGCAACATCTTATCCACAAGTACTACGCATTCGAGGCGTTTTGGCGATGTGCGTTCCTTGCAATATGTCCCTCACCACCACAGTTGTAGCATTTGATTGGCTTTGCTTGTCCTTGATTTCCAATCCTTCCCGATTTCGATTTCCTACATATCCTCTACCAACTCCACCTCTTCCTTGTTCGTCTTGCCTTTCTTGTGGTTGCACCATAACCTTCCATCTCGGCGGTGGCTTGATTGTGTGGATTGGATCTTTGTTCGAGGTTGTTGTTGGTGTGTGGGAGAGAGTTCATGTTTTGACTAATCATGAGAGCAGTTGATTAATGAAGTTTCCACTAGTGCATCGGCATCGACTTGTTTGAACATTGGATCGGGAATGAGTTTGTGATTACCATTACCCATGGGTATAACTTGAGAAGCTTTGGTGGTAATTCCACATTTGTGTAAAAGCGGTTGAATCATTTGATGAGCTTGTCTCTCCTGGTTGGTTTTGGTGATCCGAGAATCCTTTTTCAAACATAGCATGCCTCTCATTCGAAGAAGGAATGCATAGAGTTGCTCATAGTTTGTATTCTTCAATCCTTTTGTTAGCTTCACAGAGGTGACAAACTTGTGCCATTCAGGATTCATGTTGTTCACAAATTTTGAGTTCAACTGAATGTTTGGCATGGTCATTTTGATGTTCCTCATGTCATTCACAAGCTTATGGAATCTCACGTAGTACTCATAGACACTCTCATCTGGTTTCATCTTGAAGTGTTCAAATTCATCATATAGTTGTGATTCTCTGTCTTCTATAGTTAATTGAACACGAGAGAAGCATCTTGACATTATCCCAAACTGCCTTTGCTTGGTGTTGTGATTGATCGACTTGTAGATGTCTTTTGGAAGACCACAGTAGTATGATGTTTGAGGCCACGATATCGACATCGAACCTCTTTTCTCCTTATCATTGAGCTCATCATATGTCTTTGGTCTATCTATTCCATAGATCATTGTTCCATCTGCAATTTGTATCAATTAAGTCTCTTGTAGTCTCAATCGATAAGGTCCTTCATCAATAGACTTGAGAATGTTGACTCCGTTTTCCTTTCCAAGACAGTACAATCGATTCGTTGTGCCCAAGAGTCGTAGTCGGTTCTATCAAGCATAGGTGGACGAGTATCTGAACCGGTGCTTGAACATCCTCGACAAAGTGGAGATGATTGTAGGTACGTTGGTAGACATGTTAACAGTTACACGGATTTTAAAACTCTATGATTAAACCGGAAATAGATTCTTTCACGGGATTTTACTAAATCAAGAGAAAACCGTATTACAACCAAAAGTTCAACCAAGTCGCTAAGAAACCTTGAACCAAGTCGCTAAGCACCAAGTCGCTGAGAATTATGACAACAAGTCGCTAAGCACCAAGTCGCTACAAATTTTGTGAGCAAGTCGCTAAGCACCAAGTCGCTAAGTCGTCAAGTCGCTAAATAGCAACTCGCTAAGGTTCAAGTCGCTAACACCAAGTCGCTAAGAAAACTTAAGTACAAGTCGCTAAAAAAATTGAAAGCAAATCGCTACCTTCACCAAGTCGCTACCGTAGTGGAGAATCCACTAAGTGTCTTGTTTGTCGGCTTGTCTCAATAGACAAGTCGCTAGGACCAAGTCGCTACCAAAACCACTATAACTCGCTACCTTTTTTTGAAGCAAGTCGCTACGATGAATATCACAACGAGAACCAAGTCGCTACCAAGAAAAACTTCAAAAACACACTTTTCAATCCAAAACAAGCTCAACCACAGTGATTCAAGCTTACCAAATCAAAACCTAAACACTTATGATGATCCTAAACGCAAAAGTACAATCAAAATCCAAGCTTTAACACAAGAAATGATCCAAATGATGCAAGAACCACTAAACTTTTTCAAACTCATAAACCATCTAAAAACCACTAGAAATCCAAGGATATGTAAGAGATGATCTAACCATGGCTCTTGATACCATTTGTAACATATTGGATTTCACAAACACACTAAACCACAAGATTAAGTAGGCGTATAAAATAGGTTTTAGAGAGAGAAAGTTAGAGGTTGGGAACTTTAGTGAGAGAAAGAAAAATCTTATTATGAGCTCCAACTCTCTACCTTGGAAGGTAGAGAGTATTTATTTATAAGTACTTACATAAATCGCCACCTACGGTGTGGATCGGGCATCGATAAGATGTTGGGTAAAGACCCGTCCGTCCTCCACGGTGTTACTTAACTAAATACTACTTAACTTGTAATAATCTATGACTACGAGCTTTCTAATGATTACATATACTTGAGGTGACCGACTCTTTAATAACTGGATTTACTAAATCCTAAATATTACAATCACCGCCTTCACTGGAATGACTTCATTGCGCTTTCCACCACGATTGCGGTTTCTTCGATGACCACCCGCCATTTTGTTCTTTGTTTGGTTTTGATGAGGTGTTTCGTGTGACTGAGTGTGGGTATTTATAGACGCACATTTTTTAGTTGGGGTGACGGACGGACGACTTGCGAGAAAAGTGGAAGGGAGGGACGGAGAGGACTAGCGAGAAAAGTGGGAGTAAATAGTTAGTGCATCTTTGTATTGTTTTTGTTTTGGGCTACACTTAAAGGCCCAAATAATGTAGTACTTGGACTTCATTTCATTTGTTAGTTATATTTCACAAATTGAGTAATACCTATAAGAACCGAAATCGAACTTGCTAAAACCAAACCGAATTTGTCAAAATCTGCCAACCAATTATATCGACTACAACTAGAGTTAGTAAGCACCATTTTTGATTGATTGCTAATTTATGATTCAATCTATGTAACTCATCACTTGAAATAAAAACTGCCAACCAAACGAAACCCGACCTTTACTTATGAGCTTCAAAATATTAGTTGGAAACGTCAACTCGGCAACTTTACATTATAAGAAATTTAGATGACCTTTTGTAAGTTCGATCTCAATATAGTCTGTCTTATTTACCCATACTTGCTATATAGTCTTTACTTCCGTTTTACCGTACTTCTCAATATAATAAAATTCAACTCAAATGATCTCAAATCGAATAAGGCCTCAAAAGTATTAACTTTTATAATTCCCCATAAAACATAAAGTATCCTTAATAGCATATCAATATTAGTGGCCTAAGCCCACCAATCACAAGCTCGAATCAAGCCCATTAAAAGGACCACAAATCATCAATTCACAAGGCCCGTCTAAATATTCTAGGCCACGTCTGGCCTAGCGATACTTCTCACATCGTACGGTACGTACGTGTGGGACAACTGTCTCCCAACTTCCACTAACGGTTAACATATACAATCTGACATACAATGGGAGAAACACGACCAAAAAAATAGGAAGCAAGCACTTAGTGGTACGAGCCAAGCAGAGGATGCCATTTATCCTCCTTGTCTACCCATGAGATGATCAACACGTGGCCTCCCCACAGCCGTTGATCATCCATCAAAAGGTTTATCTCTAAACCTTAGATGTCTCTCTATAAATAGAAGACATCACACATAACAAACACAAGTTGTTAGGTCACTATGTTTACAACACAAGCACACTAGAAAGAGATAGAGAGAAGATCGGATGAACAAATCACTCAAACACACACGTATAAATGTAAAGAAGAGTTAGGCGTAGGAATGAAAGAGTAAATTGAACAACCAACCCTCAAGTGAGGGTTATTACATAGTATTTATAGGAGAGGGAGCTAGGGCAACACTCCTAGTCCCTTCCTTTCCTTAGTGGACTTGGGCCTAGGCTTATGGGCCTTCTACATAAGCCTAAGGCTAATTACTCACATAAAGGCCATATTAAGCTAACTATTACATATGAATCACTAACACTTGAATTAGGTTTAGGAGTGATTCCAAAAATCTCCCCCTAAGTGTTAGTGATGAATGAATGCTGACGGTGAAGGTGCTGATGTAATAGTAGCTTTGACGTCTTCTGACATTCTTCTTTCTTGTGAGAAGAATTTCCTTGATTCGAACAATCTCCCCAGTGTAGAGAAATTGTTTCTTTGAAGTATTCTTCTTTGACGTCATCTTTGTTCTTTGTGATGGTAGTGATAGTATGTTGTTGTTGACTGCATCAGGTCAGCTTCGCTGCTCCAGTGTCTCCACGTCTTTCTCCAACATGCTCACACGCTTTTTAACGTTGGATTACAGTTGATGAAGTTCTTTAAGTCTTTGAACTTTGTAGATTCTTTGTTGACGAAGAATCATTCTGACTTTGTGTTGCCTTTGATTATGAGAGAACTTCCATAAGTGATGATGTTGGTATGAGCATGTGGAGAATCGCACGATCATCCGCTCGGAGCATCCATAAAGTAAACATAAGAAAGGTTAGTAATAGCGGATACGGCACTTACGGGTTTGAACTTCGAGAGTGTTATGACATAGTGTGAAAACACAACTCTAATTCTCACAAAGGCCGTTCTGAGCTGAGTCCCACAAGTGAGATAACGCGATGTACCGAGGTACACCTCTGTTCGGATGAGTCGAGGTACATCAAGCATCACCTCCTGTTGTAGACCGTTTGAGACCACTAAGCGTAATCCGGGGAGTTACAAGGCGACCTGCTGTCGGTGGCATTTGATGTTGACCACGGCGGAGTTTCCATTCAATCACCGAGGATCACGGATGTGAACCTTTCATAAATGTTCTCGACAGTTGCTAAGATCATGAAGGACTCGATAACGTACCATTGTTGTTCTTATTGTTGAGCGACAAGTGATGAAATGTCAAGTATACCTAAGAGACCTTTTGATGAATCTCGTGGCTCTAGACTTAATAGTGCGTTTTGGTTTTCCTAAGCGGAGACTAGGAGAGGTCTCCTTTTTAATATCGGCAATCTCTAGAGAAAGCCGATAGATTATGTAGGGTTCCCTGAGAATGAAACAAGCTTATGTTGAGAGAAACTTGAGTGGCTAAGAAGGTTTAGTGCATGCGCCTTTGGGTCCATGACGACTTTTAATCTTCAATCTTGGCGTCATCAAGTGACTACCATAGCATATGAATTGAACCGATTATGCGCCTAAGTTGAATAATACGGAGGCTATTTCTTTTCACCCTTTTCTTTGCATTTCTTTTTAATTCTTCAACTCCTTCTTTCTCTGATTCTCATTTTCTCCTTTTTATAATCATACCTAAGGACTTCTAACTTCTAAGTATTTGTGATGTCCTTGGGTAGATCCCTCCGGCTCTGGCGGATCATAGGACGGTTATTCCTAACCTTAATCACCTTATAACTCCATTGCCATAAAATCATTTTCATGAAAATCTCTCGAAGTGTTTGTGAATGAAAAACATGTTTGAACACTTCAAGAGTTTTAGATTCTGAAATACTCCCCTCGACATGTGCTTAAGAGTTTTAACAAATCGCACGGTGAGGAAAGAGCGCGCACTTTTGAATTGATCGACTCAAGATAGACAATCCTTGCGAGACACGATTATGTTGCATAGTTAAAGAGATACATTGTCAGCTTTTAGGTGACAACTAGCTCTAATAACTACCTTGAAGATGTGGGCAACCCCGAAAGGTTGTCAAACCCGTCAAACTTCATGTCTATTAAGAGTTTCTCGAATAGGTACAATTTACTTGGATAAGTCTTGGAAGACAAATCTTTTCAATGTATGACTGTTCAGTTCCCGTCAATTCATGGGTTGAAGTCTTTTCACACGAGGATTCATTAGCAAAACACAACATATTTCTTATCACCTAATTTTCTCCCCCTCAAAAATGGCATATAAATGTTATTTTTGACGAAATGTTTGAGAATAAATATGACCATTTTGAGTTTTATGGGAAGATGACCACTGTGAACAATTTGTGAACAAAGTTTAAAATCAAATACTCCCCCTTAACAAGTGATATAAACTGTTGAGGTTTAGAAAATCATGAGGGAAGTACTTGTTCTTTTGAGCAAAACCTTTGAAAAATGAAAGGTTTGATAAGTTATACTCAAAAGTAAGAAGCTTTCGCTCATTTATAAGGATTGTGCATCGACGCTGTACCACGTGGTCCTTTCATTACAAGAACGGGTTGTACATCGTTATGTGTGCACAAGCCATATACATAAAAATTCACACATCAAAATAATATGAAAAAGAAGCAAATTAAGGGGTACCGGGTAGTCCATCAATCTTTCGGGGAATGCGAGCAGGCGTTGATAGCACGTGAGATTAACTGCACGACCACCTACAAAGCTCTCCATAGTTACGAAGCGGTCCATTACAGTACAACCTTTCGCCGATCATAGTGATGATCCTCTTCACATCCCGTCTATCCTGAGAATTCCATCTCTTTTTCGACCCGATGCCTTCATGTATCTCCTTTAACCTATAAGCCAAGCCATCTCGAACCTTCTTCAAAGTGTGATCCCCAAACTTGTGAAGATCTCTACACGCCATCAAGCAATTTCGTTGAAGTTCACTGCGATAAACTACGCCTAATGGTTTTTGATGAAGGTGTATTGTGGGCGGTTAATGTCGGGAAGTTCTAGGCGAGGTGCGGTGAAGTTGACACGGGTCCGATAAGATTCAACGACCCGGTTGTAAGTCTTCTACGTTCCTTGATCACGATGCTTCTGATGAAGATAAGTAATGACTTGATGAATTCACGTTGAACTTCAGTCGAGAATTGTCTCATGCGTCCCTGTACTTTTGCAAGATACAGATCTTCATGTCATTGAGAGACAAATTCTCAAAGTCCGCTTCACAGAATGCATAATCTCTTTCGCTTTGTCTTTTGACCAGGATATTCTTTAGGAAAGTGTAGTCCCATTTAGATGAGAGATCAACATGCTTAATAGCAACGATCCCTTTAGTACTATACACTGCATGTAGAGACTTTTGGACCTGGCAGCTCTTGTAGTAGATTCGTCGGCGTTCTGGCCAATGGTGAATCCCGTACATTGCATCGACGTCATACTGTTCCACACTGTTAGAAAACAAGTGAGTAGCCTTTTCTTCGATGGCTATGCAGTTGGAGTATATGGCTGCCAGGAACGAAAGTGTAAGTGATGTAGTGTATTTCCTTGAACCATCGCCACCGTGTAGAAGGAATTCCAAATCCTTGTTGAAGAAGTAGCGAAATGGAATCTTAGGCTGATCTGGTTGGCCAATTGTTGGTAGAGGTTTAGACCAATTGGTGTAGTATGGAGCGTTATCTCTTCTGGTAAAGTCAATGTTTGCTTCAGGGTTGAGCAAATCAATGTTGTTAGACATGGCTCGTGCTATGTTTTTAAGGTGATACTCAACCTCGATGGCACTTTCCGAGCTGTCTTTTAGCAGTTGAAAAGCTTCATTCTTGATTCGTTTCAACTCTGATTTCGTCATCTTCTTCACTTGAGATTTTTCTTGCAGTAACTTTGCATGCTCCAATGTACTACCGTCTTCCAGATCTTGACCTTCAGATGGATAGGGAGTAGAATTAACAAGTGTAGAAAACCAATCGTATTCATCAGTGTCATCCTCGTCTAGCCATGATACGACGTCATCCTTGGGCGCCTTCTTCTTCTTTTTCTTAGGCCTAGATGAGGATTCTGGTTTCTTAACTTTGTCGGGTGATTCGCTCCCGAACGGTCAAGTTTTATCACACAAACCGGCCACTTGTGAATGGCCGACCGTAAGAAACTTAAAATGGTTCGAAGCGAATGCAATGAAGATCTGGAGAGTATAGTGTTTCCACAGTCGTTATGTCCCGGTGAATGTCGAAGAATCACCAAACGAATAGTGATCGAGAGATTTGAGCAGAAAAAGGTTGTGATTATTATAACTAAAGAAAAGGACATAAACTACAAGGGCTTAAATGCAAATTAAAGAAAATTAAAAGATAAAAATATTAAATAAACGCTATCACTATTTGCAAAATGATGTTTTGATTTTATGTTTTATAAAGCGAATGAAAACTACGTAACGTCTAAATGAAAATGTGAAACTTACACAATATTAATCCTAAAAATATGAAATGACATTTTACAAACCTAATGATAAAAGAAAATTTTAAGAAAAAGAAAATTATTTTTATAACTATTTATCTAATTATTATTAATTAAAACTATTTTAACTATTTAATAATAACCTAAAATACAAGAAAATATGAAATAAAGCTAGAAAAATAAAATTATGACTTGGAAAAATCTAAAATAACAAAGAGAATTTTCAAAACTATTTTTGTATTTTAAGAATATTTTGTATTTTCTAGGAATTAAAACTATTAAAACTATTAAAAACTAATTAAATTGCTTAAAATACAAATTTAACTAAGAAAAATCTGAAAAAATATTTTTTTTGACTTTTTATATTTATATTAACTTAAGAAAAATGAAAAATTATTTTTTTGAAACTTTTCTTAATTAATTGTATTAAATGCTAATTAAAAAAAGGCTAAAAACTGATTTAAATCAAGAAAAATACTAAACTGACCTAGAAAAATCTGAAAAATTCAAGATAAGTCTAAAATAATATTAGGAATCTAAGAAAAATAGAAAAACAGTAGCTTGTGTGAAGGAAATTGAAACTGCCAAGCAAAGTGCTTATGAATAAGCACTTGCAATAAGCCAAAAGCTACCAAATGGGCACCATACTGAAACAGAAGCTACACTAAGCTATAACTACCCAAAAGGAACCAATTACAACTATTCTAAACATCTGAAACACTAATTGCACAGATTTGAATGATTTGAGCTTATGAGCTAAAATCAGCTTGAGGTACCAAGTTTAAGCTAAGAAATAAACCACCTAATAAGCTGAGACATGAAACCAAGACTTGGATCCTACACTAGACCTGGGTGGCTATGTCTAGACCAAAGAACAGACCAAGATAAGCTTTTATGAGCTTTTCCCAAACCCTGCAAGACCCCTGTGCAGACTCAGTATCAACTGAGTCAGTGCACAGGGCAAATAAGCCCATGTTTACAAGCTAATATGAAGCTTAAAAAAATTAACAAAAATCCACAAAAATGCTATAAATAAACTAGACCAGTTGAAGCTTATGAACCTACAATTTCACTTAGATTGGCTCAGAAATGAGCTCATGAAAAATCCCTCTAGTTAGGCACAAAACTGATTTTTCATGGTTTTGACTTTTTTTTTACAGATGAAAGGTTTGACTTTAATGAGTTTTGATTCAATTTATTTAATTGAAATTTGTGTTTTATGTTATATTAAGACTATTGCAAGCTATGATAATGATAACTAAACATAAATCAAGACTTTGAATTCTAAAAATCCTAACAGTGAAGCATGTAAGACAATTGAGATGTAAATTTTGACTTTCACTACTCTAGTGTGCAAATGAGTGACTGAACCAAACCTCATGATCCTAAGGTATACTACTGTGACAGATCTTAACCACAAACTCAACCACTAGCTTACCTAAACCAGCTGATCCAAACACACCTTTAAGTGGCATAAATGGAATTTTTCAAGCATGTGTCTGATTCAGAGCATGCAATCTATAAAGAAACTCAAACTAACTTAAATTAAACTGAAACTAACATAAATAAGCAGTCCTAAACAGTAATTAACCAAGAAACTAATTTTATAAATTTTATATTAAAAACTTGAAAATGAAAGGAGCAAGCTGATAACCTTTTAATTTTGAGCTGAATAAGGTATGAACAAGATCATATATGGCCTGCAAGCACTTTCAGGTCTAATCTAATATCCAAAGTACAAGAACCCCCCTCCTTTGACTTTCGTTGACCAGCATTCAAAATTGCTTGGAATTGATTGACAAGCTTACTAAAAGCTACGGAGAGCTTAAATAAACTTGTTTAAGCTTAAAATAAGCCACTAACAACTTGAACAGTAGAATTTTGAAGCGTAATTTGAAGCAAATGAACAAATAACTTGATACTTGATTAAACTTTAAAATTAATACTTGAAATGAGTTACAAATACTAAGAGGCTTATGTTTAATACATTAAAGCTTAAAATTACACTTTAAAACACTAGTTGAGATAACTTAAATAAAAAACGACATACAAAGAAAAATTAAAACTAACTAACTTCTCTCTTCTCTTTCTTCCTCCTCTTTTATACACCAACTCTGCATATTTTCTCTCTCTGAGCTAATCCCACATTGTTTTGAGACCATTGGATGACTAGGAAAGATATTGGCCATTTGATCATGTTTTGGCGGGAAATGGTTTTTTAACAGCTGGAGAGATTAAGTGCAAGAGGGTGGAGGCATTTAATGTCTTTTGGAGTGTTAGGAGAGGTGGAGGGTAGTAGTGATGATGATGGAGTGTTGCAGGCAAGGTTGCAGGGGTGATGATGAGGGGGAAAGGGAGACCCGTGACTATGGAGGGAAAAGGTTGAGTCAAATGGGTTTGACTGGTTTTTAATATCAAAGGGGGGTCAAATGAAGGGGGGGTCCAAAGGCTAGGCAGGGGGTCATTTGGTTTTTGACAAGGCCAAGTGTTGAAAGGGTTTTAAATACACAAGGACCTATTTGCAATTTCTGAAAATCAAGGGACCAGTGCTGCCATTTTCACAAAGTTGCTCCAAGGGACTAAAAGTGACAAGTTTCAATAATACAAGGACCAAACTTGACATTTTCCAATTTCCAAGGGCCATTTTTGCCAATTTTGAAACTTGGAGGACCAAACTTGTAATTTCTCAAAACTTTTGATATTTTTCACCAAAGGACTAATTTTGACAAGTTATGATTTTAAAAGGACCTTTGGTGATTTTTCTTTTGAAATTATGTGCTCGGGGACTATTTCGACAACTTTTGAAACTTGGGGACTAAAGCGCCAATTATGCAAACTTAGCTCATTTTCATCGATTTTGAACATTTTGCATCCGAAACATATAAAATGCAATTTTGTAATATTTTCGATATTTTGATGCATTCGAGCATTTTAAACGTTTTGCGATTCAGATTTAACAAAAATGATGAGTATTTACACACTCATCATCGGGAGAGGTGGGTTGTTGTTGGGGCTCATGGAATTCCTCATTGTCACCACCCGTATACTCAAAGTGATCACCGGTTTTCGAGTGCAGGGTGGTAACTCAGAATCCTAAGGTTTTCGGTTGAAGAGCGAGGAGGAGATCGTGGTTGTTGGAGTCCTTTGGGGTGGAGGTTGTATGGATGATGATTCACCAAACTTCTTCAGGAGTTTCGGCTCTTTATCTTTATCCTTATCTTCTTCGTCTCTTGGGCGCTTGGGCCTCTCGACTTCTTCTCCGCATCTTGATTTAAGTTGGTATTCAAAGAATGCTTCAAACAGTTTACCTTCGTAAGAGGCAAATGTTGCGATCGTTTAGACATTTGAGCTACGAGCACGGAAACCAATTCAAAGACATCGAGAATATTATGGGATCAGCGGGTTGATGTTGACATGCATTGGTGTTGATCTCATAGTTTTCTTGGCCAAGTGTAATAGATTCGAATAGAGTTGTTTGGTAAACATCTCCTTTGTAACTCCAGGAACGATGTCAAGAAGGTACTTGTGAGTGTATCCTTTGACCATTTCGTTCATTTTCCCTTGAAGATCATCTTTCATGAGCTTCTGGACATATTCCCTTTCAACTTGCATCTTGTCATTCCCGTCATGAAGGTACTCTACCTGATCAGCAAGAAAATTCAGCTTCTTGTAAAGCACGTCTTTCTTTCTAACTTGTTTGACAGCTTTAACGATTCGTGTCTTAGCTTGAGAGATCCAAGAGGCAGTTGGCTTCTTCATTGATTTGGACGTGGATCTGGTTGTTCTTCTGGATGGTGGTGGTGAAGAGTGAAAAGATGAGTCTGATGATGATGAGACGTGAGGAGGCTCGGGGTCCTTAGGTGGTTCAGAAGTTTCCTCCTTAGAACGTGCGGGACTGTCTAGAAGAAAATGATCATAGGAGGTTTCTTCTTCGTTTCCAATCTTAGCCGTTTCATCAGCCTTAGTATCATCAGCAAGAGTTTTCTCAGTCTTTTCCGTTTCTGGTTCCTCAATATCAAAGTTGATGGAATCTTCAATCTGCCGTTGTTGTTGTTCGTGAGTGAAAGTAGTACCAGTTCCCTTATCGGGTAGATTAACCGCATCACGAACTGGTGTGGCTTGAGTACCGCCACTTGAACCTCCAAGGCCACGAGTTTGATCTTTTACGAATTCTTCGGCAAAGTGTTTTCGTCTGAGTTCCTTCAACTTCTTTTGATATTCACTTTCTTCGTCAGAACTCTCCTTATCATGCTCAATCACTGGGGTTTTCCCTTTACCTTTGTCAATTTGGTGGGTGGGAGGTTTAGCTCTTGATGGAGTAATATCGGTTCTGAGTTTGAGTAGAAAACCTCTTAAATCGATTACGTATCTTGAGCTTTCGTCCACTAGCTTTCTTGGCGGTTCGAGCTTAGGAACTTTCCTTTTGTGTGGAGGTTTCCTCTTGGGAACTTCCTTTTACTCTCTTTGCTTGCAACACTTTCGCACATCCTCTTACGGTTTTCCTTGTGGGGTGCGGAAGACTTGTCATCGAGAAAACCGACTTTGTTTTCTTCAAGCGCCACCGATACCTTTTGTATGTGTAGAGCTTTTGATTTCATCGACGGAAGGTGATCGGCAACACAAGACCTGTTTCTTCATTGTTGATTCCTTGAATCGGCGGTTAGGGTAGGTTCGAGACAACATGTCGTGATTGTTGGGGTCATTGAGTCTCTTGGGAATATCGAGATTGAGTCCAAGAGCTCTTTGGATCGGCGACTTTGTATATCGATATAAGGAATCTTTGAGCCAAGCTTTTGAGGAATGACATCATGTCGTCCGATATCGAGCTTCAATTTCGATGTGCTTCATGTTGATCAACGTCCAAAAGATCTGCAGTTCCTGAGCTTGGATGCTCATAGCCATTGTCACGACCGAAAAGCAGTTGGTGATGATGATGTAGAGAGTTCTCGGGGTTGAGGAATATTCTTAAGATCCACGTATGAATGCTTAGAGATTACTCTGTAGCTTTGTCATAACCAATGTCGATCATGAATTGAGAGCAGTCTCTTGATTGGTGTGGCATTGAATTTGGTTGGCTCGATGTCGGGAATAAGAAGAACAACCCTTAAGTCTGCATGTGTGATGGTAACTTGTTTGTGATTGAGCGTCCACCGTTACGCATTTTGACCTTTGATCCTTTGCATTGTGTTCAGGCGGTGAATGTAGATCTCGGGCAGATGGCGAGAATGCGAGGGCATGTTACGATAAGGATGATTCTTGAGAATATCCACTGACAATCAAGCAAGAAGACTACGAGCGGTGAGGTGTCAAAGTCAACACGAAGGTTGTTCTTTCCAATCTTCATTGGATAGCCATTTGGGAAGATATCGGCAATGGTGAGAACATTTGGTGCATCCACATTCATTTGGGCGTCCATGTCGTGATCTGAAATGAATTTAGCCAAAAGAACCAACATATCGAAGACATTATGTTAGTCAACGAATGGTTTTATTGTCTAATTATTGAATGTGCAATGTCAATGATTATTCTGAGTCCAAAGTCACTTGTTTGTCCAATAGTCCAATGGCGTCGTGATAAGTTTCGTGAGTTAGTTAACTTTAAATTTTAAAGTTTATGTTATCACTTATTTTTCATAACATATCAAACTTTTAAGCTTATTAGTGACATTATTGGTTTCGTGACGTTATGATTTATTTATTTACAAGTTTGCACGCGTAACAATTCATTATGAAGGTTTAATCAAGGATTAGGCGTAGAAATGGTAGCTTATGCGTAAACAGGAGTTATACGCGTAAAGGCGCAAGCTTATGCGTGGGACCTTGTTTTCTGCGTAAGAAATATTACAGCGTGGGAAAAGGGGACCTTATCGTAGAGCTTACGGCGTGGCGCATATAAAACCTTACGCGTAAGGCTTACTCGTGAGAGTAGACCTTATGCGTGAGGTCCTTGTTTACGCATATCCTTCACGGGATACGCGTGGTCCCATATGTAGAACCTTACGGCGTAAGCGCTACGCGTAAGATTTCTCTTACGCATAACATGCTACGCGTAAGGTGATCCTTATGCGTAGATGTCTAACAACCTTGATTTTGATTTTTACATGTTGCAAACCTAAAATAAAATCATCATATCATCAATTTTAGCACATACATTCATTCTATAACGGATCATGGCATGAATACTTGTCAAGCAGTTTACGCATAAAAACCTTATCGTAGAACTTAAACCCTAGTTTCAAGAATTACAGCGTAAGAAATCTAGCCATGGAAATTGCACCAAACTTTTTCTGGGAAGTCTTAGAAGCCTAATAAGTATGTTTATCCAAGTTTTAACATGAAACTCAACATGAATCAAGAATACCCAATTCGTATGAACTAGAACCCTAAATTTCAATTCTTTCACTTTTGATGTTTCTGGGCAAGTTCTAAGCATGGATATAGTCAATTCATCACATAAACAACATATTATAAGCAACTAATTGTCCAGAAACGTTCACACAAGAAAACACCCAATTCACGCATAAACCCTAGTTTTCCAGATTCAATCAATTCGTGTTTCTGGGTAAGTTTTGAGGATAAAAATGGTATCATTGATGTTTTAGAAACGTTTTGACACTATCTTTTTAACCACAAACACATAAACAAGATTATGTGTTCATACGCTTATGCGTAGAACACACAATCACTCATATCTCACGTTTTAACCGTTGGATTTGTAAACGATTCAAAACCATTGTTTGTAAACACGTTAAGATTATGAAACAACTTACAAATTGAAGATCCAAAACACGGATTTGTTGAGCGATTTTTAAGCGTAGGATGAGTTTGGTGATATAATAAATGTGATGAAATAAATGAGTTAGGTGGGTAGTTTTATTAAAATTAACTTTAAGATTTTGTGGTTTAGTCCCTCCACCTTTTCCATTTTCATCCAATGCCTTTTAACTTCCATTTTGGTTACCAAGCGAAGATTTTAAGAAAGAAACTTGACGACACTCCCCTCGGCTTAAGAAAATAATGAAAGGTTATAAATTTTAGTCGAGGGTGTCGATGAAACCGAAATGTGACCACCATTATTTTAAAGAATCAAGCGGGATAAGGTAACATGCAAGTACAATGATTTTATAAACAGTTAAGTATTTATTTTCTCCCCTCAACACTTGATCGAAAAAATCTTGAATTTTGAAAGATTTGAGTGTTGTGAAAGAGATGTACTTGCCATGTTTGAAGAAAAATAGATAGAAGAATGTTTTTGTTGTTTTATCGATTTTATATTTTTGTATTTTGTTTTGAAAAATATTTACAAAAGAGATTTTGGTGTTTGGTTGGTTTTTAAATTTGTTTTAAGAGTTCATCCAATTCCTCTTGAGTCAAACACGCATACCAATCCGGTGGACCAACTCATTAAACCTAGCGGGAGCTAAGGCTTTGGTGAGTAGATCGCCAATTGGTATTCTGCACCCCAGTATAATTCAAGCTGTACCTGTTCCACGTGGTCCTTGATGAAATGATATCGAAGATCGATGTGCTTTGATTTTGAATGTTGAAGCGAGTTGCGAGATCGCAATAGCACTCCGATTGTCGCGATACATCGGGATTACATCAAATCGTAACCATAGTCTTTGAGTTGTGTTCTCATCCAAATGACTTGAGCACAACACGCCGACATGGCTACATATTACCTTCGGTTGAAGACAACGATGTACAATCTGCTTTTCGATTGCCATGACACGGTTTGTCACCAAGAAATTGTAGCGCTCTGAAGTACTTTTCCATGAGTCTAAGCATCCTGCGTGGTCGCGTCTGAAAAAGCTATTAGTTCAAAACCGAATCCTTCGGATACGGATCCCCAATTAATGGTTCCCTTGATGTATCGGAGGATTCTCTTAGCCTCGAGAGAGGTGGGTTTCGATTGGTCTCGTCGATAGCAGGAGCAAAGATATCTGACAAAAACAATGTCGGGCACGCTAGCTGTTAGATACATGAGAGACCCAATGATACTACGGTATTTGGTAGGATCCACCAATTTCCCATGTAAATCAGCGTCTAGCTTCTTGGTATGAGCCATTGGTGTGGCATAGGTGTCACAGTTTTGCATTCCAAATTTGTTTAACAGTTCAAGGGCATATTTGGATTGACTCAAGAAAATACCACGGGGTGATTGATGAACTTGCATTCCAAGGAAGAATGTGAGTTCACCCATCATGGACATTTCAAAATGTTTTGTCATAAGTTTTGCAAAAGCATTTGAGTATTTTAAATGTGTTGACCCAAAAATGATGTCATCCACATAGATTTGAACGATTAAGATGTGAGCCCCGTGATATTGTATAAAGAGTGTAGGGTCGACCGAACCTTTGGTAAACTTATTGGCAATAAGGAAGGATGATAACTTATCGTACCACGCGAGGGGCTTGTTTGAGACCATATAGAGCTTTGTTGAGTTTGTAGACATGGTTCGGGAACTCGGAATCAACGAATCCTTCTGGCTGGCTGACATAAACCGTTTCTTTCAGTTGACCATTTAGAAAAGCAGTTTTGACGTCCATCTGAAAGACCGTTATATTCATATGAGCTGTGAACGCGAGAAAAATCCGAGCGACCTCAAGGCGAGCAACGGAGCAAATGATTCTTCAAAGTCAATACCTCTTCCTGTCTATAACCCTTAGCCACCGGGCGTGACTTGTTTCGATTACGTTCCTTGACATCAATTTGTTCTTCCAAATCCATTTGAGACCAATAGCGTAGACCCTTGTTGGTCTTTCAACCAGTTCCCATACTTCAAGGCGTTTGAATTGGTTGAGTTCTTCTTGCATGGATTCAATCCAGTTGTCTTTTATCATTGCGTCTTTAATGTTTTTAGGCTCAGATTAGCGAGACGGTGAGGCATAAATGCAATGTTCACCATCGTGTGAAGGCGTTGTCGGTAACGGTTGGTTGATTCGGGTTGCCAATAATATTCTCAAGAGGATGATCTTTTGTCCATCGATTTGTAGAGGGTTGATGTTGGTATACATTTTGCAAATTTTGAGGATTCAAATGGTTTGTTGATGATTCCGCGACATTAGGTGCAGCAGTTTCATTGGCAAATGGGTTAAAGAACACATTTGGATCAAAATCTGCAGGTGGGGGTACATGATTGTTCAGAACATCATCAGTTATTTCAGCGTCGTTGGAATCAGTTTGTTCAACTATTGTTGTGGAGTCAACTGGTGGTGCTTCGTCAACAGTGGTTGTTGTAGCAGTGTATCGGTATAAGAGTATTATCGGGTTGGCGGTGAAACAGCGGATACACACAGAGCACGTTCATCAATATCGTCACCGAGCAGGAGGAGAAAATAGCCTTTCCATTTGTTGGCGTGTAAGGTGGGGCTTAGTTCGGTGATGATGGGGTTTGGGGAAGTTTAAGCGGTTGTGACGGGTTTTAAGTTGTTATGCTCGAAGCCATTATGTAAGTTCATCAAAATTAGCATGAATCGTTTCCATAACTTGCTTTGTCTGACGATTCGGATCCGAAAACCTTTTGAATTCTCACAATATCAATAAATACTCAATGTCCGCTTTGGCTTTGAGCTTTCCAAAGTCTTCACGATCATTATTTGGGTAGCAAAGAGATCCAAATACATGAAAGTGTTTGAGATTCGGTTTTTGTTGTGGATAAGCTCGAAAGGTGTTTTGTTGTGGCGTTTTGTGATTATAGAATGGTTTTGAGTATAGCATGCGATTGATACAACTTCGCCCATAAGTGTCTGGAAGTTTAGCATTAATTAACATTGTTCTTGCGACTTCCACTAACGTTCGGTTTCGTCTTTCAACAACTCCGTTTTGTAAAGGTGTCCGTGCAATAGATGTTTGATGCTCTATTCCCATTTTCTCATAAAATTCTTGAAGAGTTTGGTTAACAAATTCGGTTCCTTTATGCATTACGATTTGGCGGACGGTGTCCGGAGGAATTTGAATTTTCGTGAGAAAGGTGATGATCATTTGTGGAGCTTGGTCTTTGCTTGAAGAAAGTAGACCCAAGTCCATCGTGAATAGTCATCAACAATTACTAAGATGTAGCGTTTGCCATTGATCGTTTGCACGCGCGCATCGGGCCACACAAATCCATGTGAAGAAGATGAAGCACATCTTTGAGAGTTGTGTTCCATCTTTGAAGGAAAATGAGCACGAGTGCTTTTACCTTGTTCACAAGTGAACATAGGTGATCTTTAGAATACCGGAATCTCGGGAGACCTTCAACTAGTTTGTGTCGAGCAAGGTTGGTTATGGTTTGAAAGTTTAGATGTGAAGGCGATGGTGCCATAGCCAAGATTTTGTAGATGTAGCCTTTGAGAGAAGCGGATGGGAGATGAAGCGATCATGTCTTGCATGGAGATAGTGTAGAGGCGGATGGCGTTGGCGGACATAAGATCATTTCCTTGTAGATCACGAATGAAACAAGTTTTCTCCTAAAAGCAACTTCCAAATCTCCATCACAAAATTGACCAACGAGAAAAGAGATTGTGACCGAGGCCTTCCACATAATAAACCACGCTAATTTGATGTTGCCATTGATGTAATCTCCGTAGCCCATGATAGCTCTTGAGTGATCATTCCGAATCGGCGGTGCCAATGAACTTTGCAACAAAGTTTGATAACAGTTTAAGGTTGCTGTCGTGTGTCGGGAACATCCGCTATCAACAATCAAAGGATGATTTGTATCACACGCATTACACAGGCGACACGGATGGAATAGAAGTAGATGTGGAACCCGAAGAGTTAGAGGTTCAAGCGATTATAGTTGAAATACATTCATCAATGATTTTAGGCATCCATTTAAATCCTAGTGTATTATGTATCCATTTCGCCATCTCCAACTAGTCTTAGCTTTAGTCTTAGTGAATACACTAGGTGGTACTACATTCCTTGGAGGTAAGGCGGATCTATAGGGACATCAATTCGTTTCTTAGAATCTAAAGTGGGCGGTTTACCAAGCACGGACTTAGAAGCGATAGTGGGCCTAGAGGTATTCGAATCTTAGGATTCCTTAAGCGAGACAAGATAGCCTTAGCAACACACTTATCATGACAATCGAAAGCATACTTTTCGACAAATAACACAAGAAGCATCGACTGAATATCAAAAGTACTTAAAGGTTCGACATTAGTTACAACACTTTTCCATTACATTTGCTAGGCGCAATATCTAAAGTGGGTGCAAGCTGAGTCTTATTCAAAATCCTACGGTGTTCTTCTACTTGACATTCTTTATTTGTCTTTTCTTAGGTCGCAACTTCCTATTCTTCCTTGTATTGCTCCTAGGTTTGTGAAGTGCGGACGTTGGGAAAAGAGGCAACTATTCTGTTTCGATGGGGAAGCACATTAGTAACTTGTGTTTTGTCGGTGGGCATTCTGGGTTCACGTTTACTAAGTGTTACAGTGCAATTCTCTTAATGATGCTAGGTGAACTTGTTCATACTTTCCTAACATTTCCGTAACTTAATGATAGTGTGCACCAAATCTTGATTTTCGAGCGAAGATTTCGGAAAAATTCATGACTTCTTTAGTGTGTGCAAGATAATGATCAAGTTCGTTTGATGCTTCATCACGAGTCTTTTAAGTAAATCAAATATGACACCATATTCTTGTTTAACTTTTGAAAGTTCTTGTTCATATTTTGAGATTTGACATTTCAAAGACACGTTTTGATCATCCAGTTGCTCAATTTTAGAATCAAGCGGTTTTGATTTCAAGCTGGTGGATTTTGTTTTGCAAAGCAAGTTCACGATTTTGACAATCTTTTGACACCATTGAAGACGGCGTTTTGAATTTGAAAGTTCGTTTAACGATCATTCATTTTCGCGTTTAAAGACTCGATTTGAAGCACATTATCGGTATTCTCAATAATTACAACAGAATCAACGATGTCGGAGAGATATGATCGGATGCATATGGCAAAGAATGCAATAACACAACATTATAGACATCGGACGAGATAACATTTTCCAAGAGTCGATCAACATCTTTTCGTAACATTTTCTTTTTACGTTTGGTGTTAGAAATAGATGTTTACATTTTCTCAAAACGACTTTCATCAATCAAGTTCCTTATGAAAATCCGTTCCCAATATAATGCACAATTTTTCAAATTTTTAACATTGGGTAAAAGTATTTTCGAAAAATGTCTCTTTGTTCTCGCTAGAGGCGATTGAAAATGTTCAACTTTTATCTCAGAATGAAATTCAATCTCATGTTCTAAAAGTTTGAGGTCGGCCATGAAAAGGTCAAAATATCTAAGAATTTGACGATTTTCAGGTTTTGAATTTACTTCACTGATGGAAGGTAAAGGACCATAAATTTGTGCATAATTTGGTTTGGGATTAACATTAGAAGACTCAGACGTTCTTGTGATAATCCTTGGTGTGTTAGAAGAATCCTTTGGTGGGACGAAAGTGATCGCTTGTGAATAATTAAAAGGTTTATTGTAAACAACTTTTTCTAATTTTGATCGGCTCTCGTCTTTTGCATCTAATTCCTCTTGACGATGATATTCAACAACACTCATAATGAATTATCAATTTTATATTACGCCTTTGAAACTTCGAGTTTGGTTTGATTGCTTTGGTTGAAAGCTTAGGTTTATGTCGCAAGATTCGGTCCATGTCCATCTGGATTGGGTTTTAAAGTAAACTTTTGAATAGCTGTGACTGACTCACCATGTTTGTAAACAACATTTCGAAATTCTTTAAGTTGGTTTTGCAAGCCAATAATTTCTTCAAGATGGTCATCTATTCGTTTCGTTGAATGCTTTTTGTATTCAGAGAACTGTTTTTGACAATTTAACAACTCAGCCTTAGCTTTTTGATTTTCCAAGGTGAGAGCATTAATTTGTTGTTTATGTTCATGTTTCAGTTGTTCTCTTTCAGACAACAAGGCATTCTTGAGCGGCTAGATCACGCATCCGTCGTTCTAAATATTGTTCATTTTATGAGATTTTGCAAAGTGGCTTCAAAACCTTTTCACGGTTTTCTTGAGTTTTGAAAAAGTTGAGTTGCATTTTAAGCATTCAATATCCTTGGTTAACGATGCATTTTACTTTTAATTCTTGATTTAATTCACGACATTTTTCCATTCGGGATTGTTGGTCTTTAAGTAACAGATCAACATCTGGACTAGGCAAAGGTTCAGCGTGTTCAACGTGAGACACAACATTATCATTATGCAAATCCTCAAGTATAACCACGGAGTCAATTTGAGTATCAAAGGAAACCATAAGGTCATCTTGATCATCAAATGTAACTACAGGGTCTAGTTGAAAATCGTCAGAATGAGATGTGGAGGACTCATTTTGAACATTCTGAGCCTTGCCGGATTCAGATGTTGGCGGAGATATTAGATTATTAATGATAATTGTTTGTTCAGGTACATGAGACAAGCCATCAGTGTCATACACTGGGCCTGTATCACTCATGTGTAGGGCTTGCATTTGTGCCATCAACATCATTCTTTGCATTAGCTCGCAAGTCTTCCATGTCATCATCGAATCGCATACGCCATAAAGCTCTGTTCCTTGTTGTTAAGAGTTCCACCGACTTCATCCTTAAGAGCCAAGAGCAAAGCCTCTTTGAAATAAGCACGCCTCTTGTCCTCGGCTTAGGACATGCATTAGCGAGATGACCCTTTTCATTGCGGTTATAACAACGAAGACCATTAACCCCATTACGAGCATTCCCTGTTCAACCACTTGAGCTCTCTGTTGTTGTGGAGCACCCAGTTATTCCTTCCAATAGCATTAAACCCTTGACCACCTCCCATCGGCGACCATAACCACGGTTACGAACTTCAACGCGTCCATTGTTTACAATGACTTGATTTCTTGTATTGGATGAGGAGCGAATGCGATTGTTGGATTTGTTTGTATCTGGACCGAAGGCTTTAGCAATCATAACAAATCCTTGTTGCAATTCATCAAAAGCGGCGAGTCCTCATCGACTTCACCGTAAAGTGCTTGAGCATTGTTGTTGTTGTATGGAACCAATTGAGTTTGTTGAGGTTGTTTTGTGTTGATCATGTGGTGTGATGGTTGCGGTTGGTTGAGGGGTGGTTCTTGAGTTGTTTGAGGAGGAAGATTAGTTTGAGCCCACAAAGCAAGTTGTTGATTATCGTGAATTGTCGTGAAGTCGGAGTCCACGGATAGTCCTTTCTTTGTCAACTTCTTTTGGTGAGGCTTCAAATAGTCGTACAACAATCCGTATGTAGCATGATGAAGGTTCTTAGCTTGATGGAGAAAATGACATACTTCTCCCATTCGGACCAAGACTACTTAGGAACTTAGTGTTGTGACAATTTGAGGCATGATGATGTTGTGTTTGTCCAAATCATTAATGATGTAAAGCGATGATGATATGACTCTAATGTCTCTCTGGTTCAATCATGAAGTGTTCATAAGCCAAGTAGATTTTGGATTCCATGTCTTCCCGATTGAGTGTTGTGCCTTCCATTAGAAGATGAATATGTTCCCATATTGCTTTAGGCATCTTTTGAGCATCAACACTTGAAGGATCGGATTAGGTAGTCCCAAAAGGATGTATTGCATTGCTAGTTCATCGGCTTCAAAGTGTAGAAGTTCATCACCATTGAGGTCGGAGATAGTTGCAATGTTGGAGCAACATCTCTTGGTGGATTGGCATACGGATCTGCGGGTGTGATAACGATAGGCATCTGAAATGGACCTTCCATAATGACCTTCTTTAAAAACTTTCCATGTGGCTTCTTTAGATCACAAAACCTAAAGAACCTTATCACCCATTGATCATAATTTTTGGGAGTGAGCATTGGAGGTCTATCAAGTGAGCCAACTTCATGAATTGATTGTTGGCTACTTAAGGCTTCACACATCTTGCCAAACCATGTCGGTTCCTTCATAGTATTCCTGGATGGATGTTGATTGTAGAAGTTTATGTAAGGTTGTACTTGAAGACTAGGTGGTGGTTGAACCATTTGTGGTGGTGGAATTGCTCCAAGTTGTGGAGTATGTTGTTGATTAAATTGTTGTTGATAAATTTGTTGTTGATGATTAAATTGTTGATGTTGTGGACTTAGTTGTTGTTGTTGTTGTTGTTGTTGATTATAAGTGTAAGGGAAATAGTTAGAGTATGGTGGTTGTGACATGTTGAAAACTTGTGTTGTTAAATGGATCTTTATAGTCGAATGAACCTTTGTTGATGAAGTATCCTTAGGCGTAGAAATCACAATAAAGCCAAGTAGCACTTATGCGTAAAAACACCAAAGTTACGCGTAACAGCAAAAGTTACGTGTAAGTAAGGAGAAAAGCACTAAAGTTATGCGTAAACAGTAAGTTAGGCATAGAAAGCTTAGGTGTAGGATTAACTTATGCGTAATACAAAGCTTAGGCGTAAGATAAATCTTATGCGTAAAAGGTCTACGCGTAAGCTTATGCTTATGCGTAATTTTAGGGTTTTTGCCCAAGTGATCTTTTACACTATCACAGTGCAAAAGATATCCAAAGTCGACGTATTTTCAGGCTTATCCAAGCAAGAAAACATGGAGTAAACCACGAAAACTGAAGATCAAACCAAGGAGTAAGTTACGCGTAGTTTTAGGGTTTTGCTACGCGTAGAACTACTCGTAAGATGACTTTTGCCCAAAGATGTTTCTAAACCAGATTTTTGTGATGAAATAGCTTCAACATCACCAAAATAACACAAAAGTGTGAAACTTGAATCCAAAGCGTCTAAAACAGTTACACGTAGAACAACTACCACTTTAAAAACCAAGTTAAAAAACGATGATCCACACGTAAAGGTTGAAACTTTTTGCCAAAAACAGATATTTTAACACCTTAAAACGTTGAAAGGACAAGAATCTTGGATTAAAAGTGTAAAAATGTGTTTTAAGCGAGCCAAAGTTTGTAAACCGGTGTTCTGCGTGGGACCGAAACCCACTTCAAAAACAAACCGATTCACCCAACTATTTGGCGATTGATACCTTTGTTAGGTCACTATGTTTACAACACAAGCACACTAGAAAGAGATAGAGAAGATCGGATGAACAAATCACTCAAACACACGCGTATAAATGTAAAGAAGAGTTAGGCGTGAGGAATGAAAGAGTAAATTGAACAACCAACCCTCAAGTGAGGGTTATTACATAGTATTTATAGGAGAG
Source organism: Chrysanthemum lavandulifolium (assembly GCA_022545495.1). Classification (NCBI taxonomy): domain Eukaryota; kingdom Viridiplantae; phylum Streptophyta; class Magnoliopsida; order Asterales; family Asteraceae; genus Chrysanthemum; species Chrysanthemum lavandulifolium. The sequence continues at coordinate 43,797,955 of CM040246.1, read as the reverse complement.
GGAGCTAGGGCAACACTCCTAGTCCCTTCCTTTCCTTAGTGGACTTGGGCCTAGGCTTATGGGCCTTCTACATAAGCCTAAGGCTAATTACTCACATAAAGGCCATATTAAGCTACCTATTACATATGAATCACTAACACTTGAATTAGGTTTAGGAGTGATTCCAACACAAGTTCATACAATTTATTACACACTTGAAAAAATATTGTTTTACAGAGTAACACATACACAAAGTGTTACCCGAGCTTCTTGATATTTATCATCTCTCCAAGTCCTTACCATTCAACTCGGGAAACCAAACAACACAAATCCACTCTTAAACATGATTTACATACCTTACGTAAACATGGTGCCATCTGTGGGGACATGATACGAAATAGCCGCAAATCTTTACCTATTTTCTCTCATTTTCTCACTTAAAAACTCGAAAACTTTTTTTTTCTTCTTCTTAACAAGTTTTCAGCTAAACATGTATGTTGAACAACTTTTACAATCCCATATTTCGGAGATAACCAACAACCATCTCGGACCTATCCAAATGAATGACCTCACTCACACTGAGGAAGGTCAACAAACGCTGGAAAACGAGGTTCACCAGTCATCTAGAAACCTTACAATAGTATTGATGCAGGATTTCTGACCAAGTTTTAATATATATAATCTCGTCTACCTAATGCACTAACGAGCAGTTTACCCGGTCGTGTGTAGTGTAGTAATCGGTAAAGTCGAGGTTGTCCCAAGAGCTATGAGTGCGGATCTTAATTTAAATCTAATGTCAGTGATTTTAAAGGGGGTTTTGAGTTTGATTAATAATGAACTAAATAAACAAAATGAAAACGAAAGCAAATAAAAGATGTGAACAATCAATAGATAGAAATGTGCTAGCCTAATTAATAATCTTATTATGCCATAATCAAGTTTTCCAATAAATGTCTTCTATCGCTCCATGTGGGGGTAAATGTCACTAGACTCCTCGGGTAAATTCATTTAGCCTATGTTCTATAAGTTCCTATTCCGAAACCATATGATTACAAGAGTTCGCGGGTTAACCTATTTAGAGTCATTAAGCACCAACTACAATCTAGACTTATTCTATAGAGACCCGGCCTCTCGGAACTTAGGCCTCCCCTTAACTTCTTAAGTATCTCCATTAGGGAGGTGATCCTTTGGTCAATTCGCACACAAGATAGTGGTAGTCATATGGTCAATAGGAAACCCGACCTCTCGGATCTTAGATTCCCCGTCAACTTCTTACCTCTACTCGCAATCTATTTCTCTAGGGTCCTATGGTCAATTCTCCTAGCTTCCTAGATACTACCAAATATCAATACTACCGAAATGAAGGTGTCCACGAATAAGAAAAGAAAATATGCACATAAAGTGATACGAAAACGAGAAATCTAAATCATGGCAATAAAAATTTCATAACTAGGCTAACACCAAAGGTGTTTAGCCGATCATAATAAATAATGCAGAGAATTCAATATTTAGAATCATAATGAAAGACATTGAATTAAATACAAAAGTTTGATACGAAATAATAAAACTTATGTAGCTAATGGCGTGAATTATCCCTTGGAAATGGTCCATATGCTGCTGAATATCGTCCCTCTGGAAGCCCTTTTTCGTTCATTGGTGTTGTGTTTTGGGAAGATGATGTGAAAATGCAGAATTAGGGCTTGTCTTTATAGCCTCGTCAAAGTTACGGCGTAACCTTATGAATTGGTTAAACCGTAACCATCGTATCTCAAATGATCTTATCCATAGTTAAATATTTACGGCGTAACCTAATAATGGGTTACGATCGTGAAACTATCGTAGTGAAATTCATCACTTTTACATCGTAACCTTTCAAATGAGTTACGGCGTAAGTATCTTGACCATAAAATTCTTCTAAGTCTGGAAATATATACGGCGTAACTATGTTGAGAAGTTACGTCGTAACCTTGAACTGCGTTGACTTTGGTCTTCTAGTGTAAATCATAGTTATGGCATAAGTATGTAAGTAGAGAGTGGAACTACGTTGTAACTTCTGTCTGGACAGCATACTCTTGTATATCTTCTTTAATAACCTTCCAAATCCGTGTCTCTTTGTTCCTATGCTCATTAGTAACCTGAAAATGAAATATTAACAAATAAGAGTATATATTCAAGTAAAACGATATAAATGATGAGCATATTATAGAGAAATTGACACTAAAATATCAGGACTATTTGATGTTATCAAATATCCCCCCACTTGAACTCTACTTGCCCTCAAGTAGACCTATTAGAATCATTCTTAAAAAGATATCTCCCAAGTGACTTGGAAGATATGAGTTTAAAAACTTCCTATGCTAAAATATATCAAAGCCGAACACCTCACGAAATGGGAATGAAACACTCATACTCTCTATATTCTAAGTGTCAATTTTAGGGTGGTCACTCGTTGCACGGTCATAGCATGTATTCTATCATAGGCTTGGTAGTTACACAGATCTCCACCACTAGATCTAAGGTCAAGACAATCCTCAAAGGTAACATTGGGTGAACAAATTTAATAAGCTATGGTGAATTGTCATTACTAACGTGTCACGGCGAAGGGGACAAAACCAATGATACATGACCAAATCCATGGCCAAGACACCATTGATGGCTCGCTTCTTCACCTAGACACGATTCATGACTAAAGGGAAGGATAAGACATGGGATGCACATAAATGGTGAAAAATAAAAATAACAAGCAAATAGTCTTAGTCAACAACCAAGTCGTTACCGCCCACTGTCCATCCAAAATCCAAGCTTCAAGACGCAAAACCTGGATCATAATGTAGCAAGTTAGTGTGCCATAAGAAGATGTCATATAATGGTATGCACACTAACTCGGTCTTCAATCAACTCATGTCTTCAAATGAATGCAATCAGACAAACTTTTCTATACCAGTCAAATGAGCTTCATCATAACTAAGGAATAGTGCTTATAATGTTTACACTATCCTTTACAATAAATACATATTTTTTTTTACAAAACCAATAAATAATTCATCCTGCCACTTCAGATGAATCATATATGAGGAATATGGGGGGTCTTCAACTGATCTTTAAAAATATTTCTTCAATGTAGGCGTGATTCCCGAATCTCTCTATCCGAACCTCAAGCGGCAACTTCCCAATCATAAACCAAGGCTACACGGTAGGCTAAGCTGAATAGGTGTAACGAAACAAAACATCATACGGGTCAAGAAATGAAAAGATTGACTCGGAAAGATGTATCTAGGGGTATCTTGCACTAAAGGTGAGTGCAACAAAAGGGTTTAACACGTGGGTCGAAAAGTTGAGGTGACTAATCGATACACACACATAATAAAACACATATTGGCTATTTGGTGAAAATCTTAAAACATTGTCTTCTTGAACTGTCCTTCCCAAATATATCAAGCTAACTCGACACACTACTCTTCTAAGGTCTCAAAATGATGTAAAGGTGAAGTTCTAAAGTTTACAACACTATCGGCACACTCAATATTTGGTGGATTTGAGTAATATGGGGAAAACGAAAGGCTAAACCTCACCAATGAAATAAAAGGATATAGTGTGCTCGGCTAAGGTCTAATCTAATTTGGTTAAGAAAAACATGTCAAAAATTTTCAAAATGGCATAATTTTTTAAAATAAACTAGAAAATGGGCAAATAGAGTTCAATTTATAATTCTACTCCCGTCCCCCCACTTGAAATGTACAAAGTCTCTTTTGTACGCAAAAATTGAATAATAAAGGATATATAAGTAGAATTAGAACGAGAACTTCCCTTCAATTTGCTCTAAAATTGGTGGAAGGATCACGTTGAAAAGACGTGTCTTTATTTTGCCTCCATGAGCAAACTTCAAATCCCTGAAATCACGACACTACCAACAAGCATAAATATAAAAAATGACAAAATTAAAAAACAAACAAACAAACAAACAAACTTACTTTTGTAGGAATCAAGGTTGCATTTAGCGAATGCAACAAGTCTTTTAAACCACTCGGTGTCCCGAGTGGACGAGTGAATTCTAGTGAGGGTTTACAAGAAACACACCCACAAAGTTCATTTAAAAACTAGTACAATGATATGTAATGCAAGTTATATGAAATTAAAAATTTCTAGTATAGGAGGATATTACGGCGTAAACTCATGAATTGAGTTACGCCGTAAGTCATTTAGACCTAACAGAATGGCAAATGTCTTAGGATGGTTACGGCATAACCATAACATAGAGTTAAGCCGTAGAAACCTTCTGAGATAAATTCCAAAAGTGAATAACTTCGTTGTGCTTTTCCAAACCATCCTTCTTCCTTCAATACCTGCAAAATATTATAACAAATCATACCAAACCAAATTATACTAATAACATGAAAGGAAAGGATAATTCGGGTTGTCTCTCGAAAAAGAACTTTTGTTTATTAACGAGGCTTTAAGTTAGACTCAAAGTCATGGGGCTTTATGGTGGTGCCTTACGGAATTGATGAGTGTCTAAATACTCATCATTTTTATCTTGTTTAGAATGCCAAAACATCCGAAAACACTCGAAATGCATCAAAATGATGAAAATATCACAAACAAGTGTTTTATGTGTTTTAAATGAAAAATATCAAAATCGGTGAAAACGTATCAAGTTTGCATAATTGGCGGTTTAGTCCCCAAGTTTAAAAAGTTGTCAAAAGCAGGTCCACGGTATATCAAAATAAAGAAAAATATCATTTTAAGTCCTTAGGGATTCATAAAGTTGTCAAAACAAGTCCTTGAAATCAAAAATTACAAAATTACAACTTTAGTCCCTCAAGTTTTGAAAATGACAAAAATAGTCCTTGGATTTATTAAAAATGGAATTTTATGCACTATGGTCCTTGTACTATTAAAGATTGGCAGTTTTGGTCCTTGTGTTAACTTTTGGAGAATTACAGGTTTGGTCCCTCAAGTTTGGCAGAATTACATCTTTAGTCCTTATATTAAAACAAGCCAATTGGACCCCTTTTGTATTTAGAACCCACCAAACCCAAAAGAACCCCCGCCATGCACTGTGACCCCCATTTTGGACCCCACTCTATTATATCACAAAGTCAAAAAAAAGTCAATACGCCCAAAACCATGGTTCTTGTTCATCCTCTTCTCCACAAGCCGCAAACCATTACCGAGGTGGTTTTCCTCCTTTTCAACCTTTCCACTGTTTTCCACATGAATACATCCCCTCCACCTCCACAACCTCCCAAGTTTTTTAATTAGATAAACACGCTCAAACTATTTTGGCGCCAAAATTACACATTTGACGATTATGATGACTTTGACCAATTCAATGGTTGGATTGAGGTGGGATTTGCTCGAGAGGTGTCGTGAGTCAAATGAGATCAATAAAAGGGAGCTTGGTGCAAAGAGAAAGATAACTAGTGTAATCTTTAATTTTCTATGTCGAATTAGTTAATTTTACTTTTCGATGTAATTTAAATCTCTCAAGTACTTTTTAAGCAATCTTAGTGTATTGTAAATCTTTTGAAGTGATAAATTTTAACTTTAAGTTCAGTTCTCAGTTTATGCAAAAATTCCTATTTCAAAAATCTCATGAATGTTCCAATGTTGTTATTAGTTGTTGTTTTGGACTGAATTAGTTAATGTAAGCTCCTAGATAGCTTATTAAAGCTATTAGAAACCTTAAAATTCAGTTTAGAAGTTAAACTCAAAAATCACCAAAAATACCAAATAAATAGTTAAAAAATAAAAAAATCCATGGAGATTGTGATCAGAGGTTGAAGAAGGGTAATCTTGGATTGCATTTTGGTTTAGAGCTTCTTGGGAAGCCATAGGGTGTGATCTTTGAGCCTCAGTTCTCAGTTTGTGCTTGAATCAAATTTGTAAGCTTATTGTTCAGTTTTGGCATTTCACTGTTTAAATATTCTTAAGTTTAAATCTTTGTATCTTCTTGTTTCTTAGCTGTAGTAAAGTAAATTTAAACAATAAAACAGGTTGCTTGCTTTCTAGAATTCATAGTTGTTAAGAATTTTATTTTAACAGTTAAAAGAGCATAATGATCACTCTTGATTATTATGTTGTTATTGCTGTGGTTTAAGGCTTATTTAGTCTTAATATATCATATTATAAGTCCTTTAATTAGGTGCATGGTCTGAATATTTGAAACACTTTGAAAATCTCCAAAACAGTATCATAAAGGCTTGTTTGGTTTAACTGTGTAATCTGTATTAGAAGCTATTATAGTCTTTGATCTTAATTGTCATCTGTCACACTTGGTCAATATAACTCTAAGAAACCATATAAACTAGTGCTCACTTTGTAAAAAGTCAAATTAGTTTTTAATCTTCATTAATAAGTTAACTGTTAGGATTTAATAGGTAAAATTCATCATAGCTATTTAGAACTTGGTAATTTAGCTTATTATAGTCTTATTACACCTTAACTTAACATAATCAGTCATTAGATTTGATTTAAAGTTCATTTAAGTCAAACTTTCAGTTTAATAAAAAAGTCAAAATGGTGCCCTGTGCACAGTTTTAAGCCCATAATCACAAGCTTGCAAAAAGCTCAATAGTTAATCATAGCTTGTGATTCTTGGTTCTTTGGGTAGCTAACCAAGCCATCTTAAGGGCCCAAGCTTAATTTTCTAATTTGTAGCTTATTTACTAAGCCTGCAAGTGCTTTTTATTTCTGTCCATTTAACTCAGTGCACTGAGAAATAACTCAGTGGTTTTTCAACTTTTTAATAAGCTCATTAAAAGCTCTCTAGTGGACAACACTGTGAGAACTTTAGCTTTTTGAAAAGCTGAGCTGGTCAACTAGTTAGTCCCAGTCTTTGTTTTCAGTTTCTAGCTTATTACAGTGCTTAAAATTAAGCTTAAAAGTGCCTAGTGATTCAAAAAGTGTCATGTGTAAAACAGTTAAGTTTAAGCTTATTTTGGCTTATTTAGTGCTTATTTTCAAGTCATTTTGCTTTTTCATTTGTAACACTAGCTTATTATCAGTATTTAACTTATTTCCATTTTTCATTTTGCTTATTGAATAGCTTATAAGCCATTTGGCTTAAATCTTTGTGCTTATTCCTTTTATTGCCTACTGTTGAGATTATAAGCTCAAAACAGAGCTTATTATTGGTTTTTAGAAAAAGTTGTAGTTATATAAAGTGCTTATTTTTAGTAGCTTAATAAGTTTTAAAAAGAAAAAGTCCAAAAATAAATAGTTGCAAAAAAGAGTTGCTGGGATTCGAACCCTGGCCACCCAGCTCACCACACACACACACTACCACTCGCCCTTGGGTCTTTTTCAGTTTTCCTTTGCATTATTTAATACATAACCCTTGTTTTCCATTTAAGCTTATACGAGCTTATTTGCTTATTTCCAGCTTATTTATAATAGCTTTTTCAACTTTTGTATTTTTCATAGATTTGTATTAGTATAAAGTATTTTATAAAAAAGTTTCAGATTTTTCTCAATAGTTTTAATATTTTTAAACATTTAATTAGTGTAAAATCGTATTTAATTCATAATAAAAAATATAAAAGTCAAAAAAATATAAATCTTTTTTCTAAAATTTTATTTTGTCATATAGTACGTAAGAAAATTGTTTTTACACTTGTAGGACTTTTATTTCATAAATTTTACGTTTTTGCTTGCTTGACTCGCGTAATTTTTATAAATAACGACGTTTTCATTTTAAATCAAGTTTTAGATAATTTAAGTTTACGTTTTAGTTAAAATAGTTTATTTAAGTTATTTTATTTTATAAAATCACAAAAACATCATTGTAAAAATAGTGATAGCGTTTATTTAATATATTTTAACTTTTAATTTTCTTTAATTTGCATTTAAGCCCTGTAATTTACAAAACTTTTCTTTAGGTATAAATAACTCAAAATCCTTCTTGATCACTATCCTTAGTGATTATTCGACATCTGTCGTGTTAAACACCAATTCATCCTCCGTGGGACTTAACGACCCAGAATCCACTATATTCCTCGATCTTAATTGCATTTGCCTTTTGAAATGTTTTAAGTTTATTACGGTTGACCATTCACAAGTGGTTAGCTTGAGTGATTAAACTTGACCGTTTGGAGGCCAATCAAATTTTAGCGCTTGCGGGAGGCAGTAAGCGTGTTCTAAGCATTTTCGACCCGTACTTGCACATATACCACCGTTTGTAAGCAGTTTTTGTAAAGTTATCATAAATCAAAAGTTCATTAACACTTTTCCTAAAGTGTTAACAACACCAAAAATATATAAAACAACAAAACAATCGTAACGTTTTCTAGCTTGTGTTTCTTTTAAGGTGATTCTTAAAGAAATACGATTTGGTTAAACGAGACGATACCAAAAATATTGTCCAAAAGTTTTTAAACCATCAGCACAAATCATTACCTACGTCTTTTCAGTGGTACTTAATTTATACATAAAAATCAACCACCGCAAATCAAGGTAGTACACCTACTAGCGGGGTGTGACCATAATAAGTTCCCGAACAATGATTTAAAACTTGCCTTTGTGTCCTTGTGATTTGGTGTACCTTTTCAAAAAGCCATTTCATTTGTGATTATTGGTTAAGTTCACTTGTCGTTTTGCCTCGCATTTGTTTTGAAAATTGATTTTTATACTTAGTGCATGCGCTCGTTCTTCCGTTCTACAAGTCCACTTTACGAGCTTGCAAATATTCCTCGTGAGCGTAGAGGACGTTACGCTCCTTCACCGTGGTGAGGCGTCTACCACCACCACCCCTATCGTAATGGCGGAAGATAAGCCTATGAATGAGCTTCTCCAAGCACCCATCGAGGGTTACGGAGATGCCATTGTTGTCCCGACCATCGTGGGCGATACCTTTGAGCTCAAAACCGGGTTGCTTAATCGGTAACCCAAAGCCAATTCTATGGTTTTGGCGGGATGATCCTCATGCACACATTCGATGGTTTAACAAGATTGCATCTACCATCAAATACAAGAATGTCCCACATGAAGCCATTAAGCTTCTTCTGTTCCCATTCTCTCTAGAGGACAAGCCGGAATTGGCTTGAGAAACAACCCCTCGTTCCATTGAGACATGGGAAGATCTAGTCACCAAGTTTGTTAACGAATTCTATCCTCCATCCCGAACTACAAGTCTTAAGAATGAGATAATGAAATTTTCTCAAAGATTTGATGAATCATTCGGGAGGCATGGGATCGTTACAAAGAATTGCTCCATAAGTGTCCGCATCATGGTTTTACCGAGTTAATGCAAATGGATACTTTCTACAATGGTGCGAGACAAGTGACCAAGACTCTTTGAATGCCTCCGCGGAGGTAATTTCTTGAGCAAGACCACAAAAGAAGCCTTGCAAATCATTGAAAACAAGTCCCAGTCCGTCCTTTCCGCACAAAGACATATCGGACTCGGTCTAATGCGGGACCTTCTACTTCATCTCCGTGAGTACATCTAGCACCGATGCTAAGATTGAAAAACTCACGGATATTGTTCGAGCTTTGGTTCTTGCTAACCAAAAGAAAGTCACTTTCACTCAAACACCATCACATGGTGAAGTGAAGAAAGTTGAAGTTTGTGTTACTTGTGGTGGTCCTCATGCATACTACAATGCTGATCGCCACCGATGGTAGTCCGTTTGAAGCCAATGCTATAGCCGGTACTTCACATCAAGGAGGTAATCAATACCGTCCTCGAATGAACCAAGTTACCGAGCTAACACTTATCGAGCACCACCGGTTTTAACGAGAATCTAACATACTAACGGAATCAAAACCAACCTAGAATGAACCAAGGTTATCAAAACCAAGGTAATTTCTATCTGGACCCAATCAAGGTTTCCAACATCAAGGAAACCTTAATCAAAACAATTTCAATCGAGGGAATCAATTTCATGGAAATGTGAATCCTAATCAAGGAATTTTCAACAACAAGGTCATAATCAAAACATCCGACCTCAAAATTTCCCTCCACATCCTCCAGTACCATCATCGATGAGTTATTGAAGCGATTCATGAAATCCCAAGATGAAATGAGCAGGTTGTTGGTCGGTCGGATCGGCGATCTCAAGAAGTCTTTAAATGATCAACCCTCGGGCTTAGGAAAACTTCCGAGCAACACGATCGCTAACCGAGGGAAGATGCAAAGCGATCACAACCGAAGTGGTGTTTCATACAATGGACCCGCTATTCCTACTACCTCTTCTTCTCTCCGAAGGTAGTGGAAAGTGAACCGAGGCGACAAAGGACAAGGAACTTCCGTTAATAACGGAGGTACCAACGATGTCCATCCTCGAGTTGTCCGAAACCCAAATCCAATTAGGAGTTGTTTTGAACCACCAGTAGCTCCGTTGAAAATATTAAATCCAAATCTTCTATTCCTTACCCATCACGTTTGAATGAGCAAAAGCTCATGAAAAAGCTAGTCATCAAATGGATAAATTTTTCAAATTTTCCAAGAACTACATTTTGACATAAGCTGCGGATGCTATCATCTTGATGCCCAAGTTTGCATCAACTCTCAAACACATGTTAAGCAACAAGGAAAAGTTGTTTGAAATGGCTAAAACTCCTCTTAACGAGAACGCGCTCTGCGGTTATCTGAAGAAGCTTCGAAAAGCTTGGAGATCTGGAAAATTTCTCTTACCTTGTGTATTTCCGGGAATGGTTGAATGCTTTGCCTTAGCCGATCTTGGTGCAAGCATCAATCGATGCCTTATTCGATATGGAAGAAACTTTCTCTTCGGAACTTACTCCTACATGCATGACTCTCGAGCTTGCGGATCGTACAATATCCGTCCTCTTGGCATTGCCGAGGGCGATTTGTAAAAGTAGGAAAGTTCCATTTTCGGTGACTTTGTAGTTGTTGATTTTGATGCCGATCATCGGGTTCCTCTCATTGTTGGTCGAGGATTCACGAGCGGTCCGTGCTCTCATTGATGTATTTGAGCAAGAAATCACATTACGTGTTGGTAATGAAGTCGTCACTTTAACCTTGATCAAACTTGAGGTACTCCGCAAACTATGATTACGAGTCGGTTAACCGAATAGATATCATTGATGTTGCTTCGAAGAGTACTCTCAAGAAGTTCTTGGTTATGATCATAATTCTTGAGTGATAATCTCACTCATTCATCTCAACCCATCATTGCCAATTCTACTCCTTCTCTCACTCCTTTTGAGGAAAGTGACTTCATCTTGGAAGAGATTGAAGCCTACTTATCTAGTGATTACATTCCATGGGAAATTGATCACGCTCCCATCGACATCGAGGGGACATACTTCTCATTGAGAAGTTGCTTAATGATGATCCATCATCACTCCCTCCCGTCGAACTTCATAACAAGGAAGTCAAGTCGGTTGAGAAAGCGAAGAATTTCAAGTCGAACTTAAGGACTTACCGCCTCATCTCGAGTATGCATTTCTTGAAGGTGATGATAAATTACCGGTCATTATTGCTCGAGATTTGAGTAAAGATGAAAAGTCTGCTCTCATAAAGATCTTGAAGTCACACAAGCAAGCAATTGCTTGGAAACTCTCCGACATTAAGGGTATCAACCACGAATTTTGTACTCACAAAATCTTGATGGAGGATGACTTCAAACCAATGATTCAACATCGAGAAGAGTAAATCCAAAATCCATGATGTTATCAAGCAGGAGGTTATCAAACTTCTTGATGCGGGATTGATTTACCCGATCTCGAGATAGTCCTTGGGTTAGCCCAATTCATTGTGTTCCTAAAAGGGTGGCATAAGCTGTTGTCACAAATGAAGATAACGAGTTAATTCCAACTCGATTGGTTACTGAGGATGGCGTGTTTGCATTGACTATCGTAAGTTGAATGGCGCCACTCGTAAAGACCATTTCCTCTACCCTTTATGGACCAAATGCTTGAGAGATTAGCAGGGAATGAATACTATTGTTTCCTTGATGGTTTCTCGGGTTACTTTCAGATCCCCATTGATCCAAAGGATCAAGAAAGACTACATTCACCGCCCATACGGAACTTTTGCCTGGGACGTATGCCTTTGGCTTATGTAATGCTCCGCACGTCCAACGATGTATGATGGCCATTTTCCACGACATGATCGGAAACAATGGAGGTGTTTATGGATGACTTCTCGGTCATTGGGGATTCATTTCAAACATGTCTCTCCCATTTAGAAAAATGCTTCAACGGTGTGAAGACACCAATCTTTGTCTAAATTGGGAGAAGAGCCACTTTATGGTCAAAGAAGGCATAGTCCTTGGCCATAAGATTTCAAAAATGGGATTGAGGTAGATAGAGTAAAAGTCGATGTTATTGCTAAATTGCCTCATCCTACTACCGTCAAAGGTATTAGGAGTTTTTAGGTCATGCCGGTTTCTATCGTAGATTCATACAAGATTTTTCTAAAATCGCCTGACCTATGACCCATCTTCTTGAAAAGGATGCTCCTTTTATCTTCTCACCGAGTGCATCAAAGCTTTTGAAACATTAAAGAAAAAGCTTCTTGAAGCACCCATTCTCGTTGCTCCCGTGGGACTTGCCTTTTGAGCTCATGTGCGATGCAAGTGATTTTGCTATCGGTGCAATCTTAGGGCAACGAGAGCTAAGCATTTTCACCTATCCACTATGCAAGTAAGACTATGGTGAAGCTCAAACTCATTACACCACCACGGAAAAAGAGCTATTAGCCGTGGTGTATGCGTTTGAGAAGTTTCGCCATACTTAATCTTGACCAAATCGTGGTGTATACGGATCACTCGGCTCTCAAATATCTCTTTGCAAAACAAGATGCAAAGCGAGATTGCTCCGTTGGGTTCTCCTTCTCCGTGAATTTGATATCATTATACGTGATAAAAAGGAGCCGAGAACACAGGCTGCGATCATCTGTCGATTAGAGAACCCTCACCAAGATGTTTTCGAGAAAAAAGAAATAAATGAAACATTTCCTCTCGAGACACTCAATGCGGTTTCTTTTCGTGGAAACTCTTCTACCCCATGGTTTGCTGACTTCGCAAATTACCATGCAGGTAACTTCATAGTGAAAGGGATGTCAACCCAGCAGAAGAACAAATTCTTCAAAGATGTTAAACATTGCTTTTGGGACGACCCCTACTTATTCAAAATCTGTGCGGATCAAGTCATCCGACGGTGTGTTTATGGACAAGAAGCTATGGATATTCTCAAAGCTTGCCATCTTTGGACCCACGGGGCCATCATAGTCCAAACTACACCGCCAAAAGGTGTTTGATTCCGGGTTTTATTGGCCCACTATCTATAAGGATGCCCACGATTTTGTCAAAACACATGACGCTTGTCAACGTCATGGAAATATCTCTCAAAGAAATGAAATGCCACAAAATGCCATTCAAGTTTGTGAGATATTTGACATCCGGGTATTGACTTTATGGGGCCATTTCCATCTTCTCGAGGTAACAAATACATACTCGTGGTCATTGACTATTTGTCAAAATGGGTTGAAGCGAAAGCTTTACCTACCAATGATGCCCGAGTAGTTGTGAAATTTTGAAATCTCTTTTGCCGGGTTTGGAACTCCACGTGCTATAATCGGTGATCGTGGTACACATTTCGCAATGACCAATTTGATCGTGTCATGCAAAAGTATGGTGTTACCCACCGTCTATCTCTGCATACCACCCCAAACAAGTGGGCGGTGGAAGTCTCCAACCGTGGTATTAAAAGAATTCTAGAAAGGACGATGGCGAAAATCGTGCATCTGGTCGGATAAACTGGATGACGCTCTGGGCCTTTCGTGCGACTTACAAAACACCCATCGGGTGTACTCCATACAAGCTAGTGTACGGAAGGCATGTCATCTGCCGATTGAGCTAGAGCACAAGGCATCTTGGGCCTTAAAGCATGCAAACTTCGATATTCGAGACGGTGGTGATCACGAAAAGTTCAAATGAATGAACTAAATGAACTCCGTGATCAAGCATACGAGAACTCTTTGATCTACAAACAAAGACAAAGAAGATTCATGACTCTAAAATCAAGAACCGCGTTTTTAACGTTGGTGATCGAGTCCTTCTTTTCAATTCAAGATTGAAGATTTTCTCGGAAAGCTCAAGTCCCGTTGGTGCGGTCCATTTACTATCACTAAGGTTTATCCTTATGGTACCATTGAGTTATCTCACCGATGGTCCAAATTTTAAAGTGAATGGTCATCGATTAAAGCATTACTTTGGAGAGGACATTCCACCGTGATTGTCCGGATCTACAAACTTTCCCATGAACCAATGAATGCGGGGATCGAGTCAAGCTAGTGACTCGGGAATCAAAAACATGCACACACCATATGGGTTTTCACCCATGTTTCATCTTCTTACCCTATTCTACCACCCTAGTGTGGGGAGTTGCCCCGCTTTTGTATATAAGTTTTCTAAAAAAAAAAAAAAAAAAAAAAGTGTATATATCAAAAATAAAATAATGGTCAGTATATTTCCTTTTATGTTCTATGTTTCGCATAACCGCGGTACTTTGAATATTGAGGGCAATATTCATTTCTAAGTGTGGGGAATTCTCACGAATTTTATCATGTAATTATTCCACCCAATTCCCGTTTTGGCCAAAATTTTTTGGAGTAAGTGTTTTCACTTACTCGGCAAATGGTAATCATCCGCCATGTCTAACCCACATAAGGATTGGCTAATCCAGAGCAAACGGCTCTTGGTAAAGATATCTCAAATCCGTTTATGGCTTGCAATTTGCCCAAAATTGTATGGTGTTCAACTCACCATATCTTTAAACTAGTGAAAAGTTGGCTAGCCCGCAAGTTTATGGCTTGTGGTAAAGGCGATTGAAATCCATAATTGGTAATCGGCTCACCAAAGATAATATTGATAATTTATCTAAGAGTTGGCTAGTCCGAAGCAAGCGGCACGGTAAAGACAAATCAAATCCGTTCTGACTTATGATTTGCTCAAAATCATTTGGTTATCATTGTACCAAGGTTCTTACTTGAACTAAAACAATTGGCTACTCGAGTAATGGCTTTTGGTAAAGAGATGAAATCCATTAATTTTCTCAAATCATTGCTAGGGACTAGCAATATCTTAGTGTGGGGATTGATGAGTGTCTAAATACTCATCATTTTATCTTGTTTAGAATGCCAAAACATCCGAAAACACTCGAAATGCATCAAAATGATGAAAATATCACAAACAAGTGTTTTATGTGTTTTAAATGCAAAATATCAAAATCGGTGAAAACGTATCAAGTTTGCATAATTGGCGGTTTAGTCCCCAAGTTTAAAAAGTTGTCAAAAACAGTCCACGGTATATCAAAATAAAGAAAAATATCATTTTAAGTCCTTAGGGATTCATAAAGTTGTCAAAACAAGTCCTTGAAATCAAAATTGCAAAATTACAACTTTAGTCCCTCAAGTTTTGAAAATGACAAAATAGTCCTTGGATTTATTAAAATGGAATTTTATGCATCTATGGTCCTTGTACTATTAAAGATTGGCAGTTTTGGTCCTTGTGTTAACTTTTGGAGAATTGCAGGTTTGGTCCCTCAAGTTTGGCGAATTACATCTTTAGTCCTTATATTAAAACAAGCCAATTGGACCCTTTTGTATTTAGAACCCACCAAACCAAAAGAACCCCCGCCATGCCCCTGTGACCCCCATTTTGGACCCCCTCTATTATATCACAAAGTCAAAAAAAAAAGTCAATGCGCCTAAAACCATGGTTCTTGTTCATCCCTTCTCCACAAGTCGCAAACCAATACCGAGGTGGTTTTCCTCCTTTTCAACCTTTCTACTGTTTTCCCACTTGAAGACAACCCCTCCACCTCCACAACCATCCAAGTTTCTTTAATTGCCCAAACACGCTCAAAGACTATTTTGGCGCCAAAATTTACACATGGCAATTATGATGACTTTGACCAATCCAATGGTTGGATTGAGGTGGGATTTGCTCAGAGGTGTTGACAGAGTCAAATGAGATCAATAAAAGGGAGCTTGGTGCAAAAGAGAAAGATAACTAGTGTAATCTTTAATTTTCTATGTCGAATTAGTTAATTTTACTTTCGATGTAATTTAAATCTCTCAAGTACTTTTTAAGCAATCTTAGTGTATTGTAAATCTTTTGAAGTGATAAATTTTAACTTTCAGTTCAGTTCTCAGTTTATGCAAAATTCCTATTTCAAAATCTCATGAATGTTCCAATGTTGTTATTAGTTGTTGTTTTGGACTGAATTAGTTAATGTAAGCTCTAGATAGCTTATTAAAGCTATTAGAAACCTTAAAATTCAAGTTTAGAAGTTAAACTCAAAATCACCAAAAATACCAAATAAATAGTTAAAAAATAAAAAAATCCATGGAGATGGTGATCAGAGGTTGAAGAAGGGTAATCTTGGATTGCATTTTGGTTTAGAGCTTCTTGGGAAGCCATAGGGTGTGATCTTTGAGTCTCAGTTCTCAGTTTGTGCTTGAATCAAATTTGTAAGCTTATTGTTCAGTTTTGGCATTTCACTGTTTAAATATTCTTAAGTTTAAATCTTTGTATCTTCTTGTTTCTTAGCTGTAGTAAAGTAAATTTAAACAATAAAACAGGTTGCTTGCTTTCTAGAATTCATAGTTGTTAAGAATTTTATTTTAACAGTTAAAAGAACATAATGATCACTCTTGATTATTATGTTGTTATTGCTGTGGTTTAAGGCTTATTTAGTCTTAATATATCATATTATAAGTCCTTTAATTAGGTGCATGGTCTGAATATTTGAAACACTTTGAAAATCTCCAAAACAGTATCATAAAGGCTTGTTTGGTTTAACTGTGTAATCTGTATTAGAAGCTATTATAGTCTTTGATCTTAATTGTCATCTGTCACACTTGGTCAATATAACTCTAAGAAACCATATAAACTAGTGCTCACTTTGTAAAAGTCAAATTAGTTTTAATCTTCATTAATAAGTTAATTGTTAGGATTTAATAGGTAAAATTCATCATAGCTATTTAGAACTTGGTAATTTAGCTTATTATAGTCTTATTACACCTTAACTTAACATAATCAGTCATTAGATTTGATTTAAAGTTCATTTAAGTCAAACTTTCAGTTTAATAAAAAAGTCAAAATGGTGCCCTGTGCACAGTTTTAAGCCCATAATCACAAGCTTGCAAAAAGCTCAATAGTTAATCATAGCTTGTGATTCTTGGTTCTTTGGGTAGCTAACCAAGCCATCTTAAGGGCCCAAGCTTAATTTTCTAATTTGTAGCTTATTTACTAAGCCTGCAAGTGCTTTTTATTTCTGTCCATTTAACTCGAAGTAATCGAGAAATAACTCGATGGTTTTCAACTTTTTAATAAGCTCATTAAAAGCTCTCTAGTGGACAACACTGTGAGAACTTTAGCTTTTTGAAAAGCTGAGCTGGTCAACTAGTTAGTCCCAGTCTTTGTTTTCAGTTTCTAGCTTATTACAGTGCTTAAAATTAAGCTTAAAAGTGCCTAGTGATTCAAAAAGTGTCCTGTGCAAAACAGTTAAGTTTAAGCTTATTTTGGCTTATTTAGTGCTTATTTTCAAGTCATTTTGCTTTTTCATTTGTAACACTAGCTTATTATCAGTATTTAACTTATTTCCATTTTTCATTTTGCTTATTGAATAGCTTATAAGCCATTTGGCTTAAATCTTTGTGCTTATTCCTTTTATTGCCTACTGTTGAGATTATAAGCTCAAAACAGAGCTTATTATTGGTTTTTAGAAAAAGTTGTAGTTATATAAAGTGCTTATTTTTAGTAGCTTAATAAGTTTTAAAAAGGAAAAGTCCAAAAATAAATAGTTGCAAAAAGAGTTCTTTGGGATTCGAACCCAGCCACCCACTCACCACACACACACACTACCACTCGCCCTTGGGTCTTTTTCGATTTTCCTTTGCATTATTTAATACATAACCCTTGTTTTCCATTTAAGCTTATACGAGCTTATTTGCTTATTTCGACTTATTTATAATAGCTTTTTCAACTTTTGTATTTTTCATAGATTTGTATTAGTATAAAGTATTTTATAAAAAGTTTGATTTTTCTCAATAGTTTTAATATTTTTAAACATTTAATTAGTGTAAAATCGTATTTAATTCATAATAAAAATATAAAAGTAAAAAAATATAAATCTTTTTATAAAATTTTATTTTGTCATATAGTACGTAAGAAAATTGTTTTTACACTTGTAGGACTTTTATTTCATAAATTTTACGTTTTTGCTTATGTTTCGCGTAATTTTATAAATAACGTACGTTTTCATTATTAATCAAGTTTTTAGATAATTTAAGTTTACGTTTTAGTTAAAATAGTTTATTTAAGTTATTTTATTTTATAAAATCAGAAAAACATCATTTTAAAAATAGTGATAGCGTTTATTTAATATATTTTAACTTTTTAATTTTCTTTAATTTGCATTTAAGCCCCTGTAATTTACAAAACTTTTCTTTAGGTATAAATAACTCAAAATCCTTACTGATCACTATCCTTAGTGATTATTCGACATCTGTCTGTGTTAAACACCAATTCATCCTCCGTGGGACTTAACGACCCAGAATCCACTATATTCCTCGATCTTAATTGCATTTTCCTTTCCGAAGTTGTTTTAAGTTTGTTACGGTTGACCATTCAAAAGTGGTTAGCTTGAGTGATTAAACTTAACCGTTTGGAGGCCAATCAATAAATTGACACTAAAATATCAGGACTATTTGATGTTATCAAGTAACATCAATGGAGGTGCATGCAACGAACAGCCATGCCGACTTGCATACATCACTTTTCCATAAGGGACCCACATGGTTTTATGACGAACAACAAGTTCTCAGGCTAACTACTCAATTCGGCCAGTTCAAAATCACAGGAGTAAAAGCAATGATGATATTCTCAGGGTGCAGTCTTAGGTGGATGATTTCATAACACTAGTCTCAAATAACAGGTTGGGTGCCAATGTACAACAAGAAGAAAGGCCACAGTAAGTTCTGTTATGCCGAGTCTTTTGGCTTCCTTGGAACAAACGACATAAGAAAAGAGGTTAGCTAATTCTCAAGTAAACACACACCCACATACTTATTATATTCTGCAAACCTATATACCAATAGTCAGAGCACACCACCACCTAACACCAAATCCGATGTTAGCATAACCATGAGCCTAGCTTAAAGAGACACCTTATTATCATTGCTTAAGTCATCCCTCACGGTATCACTTGTCCTACACCACCATAAACTCAGAAAACTTCTGAGGAGGGACACTTAGTTAGGATGTTTACAAAAGCACTTATTGGGGTCTCGGGGGACCAGAAACAACATCTTCTGAGGAGGTTAACAACAACCCTCAGGGAACAGTTCACCAAAGGGACTGATGCGGATAAGTGTAAACACACTAAGTTTTACAGTCCTCCTAGGCAGAGTACCTAACCGTTGTAGTGTGATATAGGTAAGACACGGGGGATTGATCGTTCTCTAAAGGAATAGTGAGGTAGGCTCGAAGTGTATAACGGATTAAGTATAAGGGTTGAGGGATGATTTTTTTTGTAATTTTATATTTTATAGAAAGCAGGTAAAAGCTCGGGGTTTGAAGAGTTTGGTTTTTAAACTAATTAAAACTAAATTAAACTAAATATGCGGAAAAGTAAATTGATAGAAACTCGTATGATAGTTAAAGTGTATTTACTTATAATCTCATTACTCCTTAATTATCTCATATTTATTAGTAGAATTGTCGCGTCCTTGTTTAATTAGAGCTTTGTATTCCTTAATATCAATCGAGGGTTGGTTATTCCCTAACTCTATGAACTATGTTCTAATTGATCGGCGCCTAAGAATACCATTTTAACTCTTAATTTCCACAATGCAGACATAATTTACGCATTAAATTCAACAAACATCAAGTTAACAATAACTAAGCGCTTAGTCGGACGTTCAAGCTAGTAATATATTTGACCTAGCCAGTTTTCCTACTCCTAAAGCAATTCACAACTAATTAAACAAGAGACGACAATCAATAATCAATAACTAGGCTTCATACAATCCTAAGTAAACACTAATAAATTTAGCCAAGCATGTTAGATTGAAGAGAAGAAAAACAAGTAATCATACAACACATAGACATATTTTAATGATCAAGGATTGAATAACTTATCATTAATAAAACATGGAGTTATGAGTGGCTAAAAACCCTACAAAAGCTGTAAAATTCAGACTCTTGATTGAACACAGTTTCTCCAAGAGTGTCTCCCTCTTAATGAAAAACATATGAAAATATATATAGGATACAGTTGTGACAATTTCGCTTAGTAATTGTGACGCCGTCAGCTCTTCGTCATTAGGGTTTCGAGAATTGCACCGACTTAGTTGTGACGACGTCACCGTATGGATTATGACACCGTCGCTATTCATAATCTTGGTCATGACGCAGTCAGATCTAGGCAGTCTCCACAGCCTGAACCGTCACTAGGAAATTCTGAAACTTGATTATCTTCGTAAACTTCAAATGACGCTGTCACTTAGTATCTGTGACGTTGTCCTAGTGAATTTTCTATGACATTTTTCCGGATGTTGTCGTTTTCTTTGTTTTGTCGTCCAATTGAGCCTAAAAAGCACCATTTTCCAGCAATTGCTTCCCGAGTACCTAAAACTCAAATAGAAACGATTTAGAATAATAAATGATCAAATATCTACGGATTTAGAGGCTAAATGACCCCTTAAAATGTATAACATTACACCGTATCAGGGACTCCCGTCACAACCTATAAGGTGACACCGTCACTTGTTAACAAAGATACCAAAAAAACCCATATTTTACTAGGGACGGCTCAGTGAAAAATTGAAGAAGTAACAAGTGACGCCGTCACTTGTTAGAAGAGCTGGATATTTCTACAAAATTTATATTGTGACGGTCTAAAATAATTAAAGAGGGACACTGTCAGAGATTTTTGGATGGCGTCCGAGTTACAAAGCGACCCCGTCACAATGTTGACTTCGAAAAGACGAAACCCTAATGGCGGTAATCTGATGGCGTCACAACTATAAAGTGACGTCGTCGCCACTGTAAATCTATATATAGTTTTCGAATTTTCTGCATTAGTGTGTCATATTATAGAGTAACTTTGGTGTACCACTTTTATTCATTTTTTAGAGTATTTTTAGGGTTTTAACACCCTCTATCTTTAAGAGATAAGTTCCTTAATCTCTTTTATCATTATGTTTGATTTATGCTTAATTATGATTACTTGTTTCTCTATCTTTAACATGTCTAGCTAAGTCAACATAGTGTTTGCTTAGATGTAATGAAACCTAGTTATTAACTATTGATTGTCGTCTCTTATTTAAGTGGTTGTTACACGTTAGGTTATGAAAACTTGCTTCTTCCTTTAGTGTTGCGAGCTTGAACATCCTAAACAACGTATTTATGTCCTAGAGTTCACTAGTAGAATTTTCATTGTGTTTATTGCGTGAATTGCGATTGTTGATAATAGGAGATTTGGGGGAGATAACTTAGGTTACTTGGTGATCCCGTTTTTCTAGAGGAGATTAATACATTCATAGAGTTAGGGCATTAGGCACCTCCCTACGACTAATGGAATACAACGCGCCAATTAAACAAGAATGTGACAATTCGACTAATCAATAGGAGATAACTAGGGAGTAGTGAAGTCTAAGTAAACATGCCTTTACCTGTCATTCAAATCCCTCATTTACTTTATTTTCAATTTAGTTTTAGTTTAATTTAGTTTAATTAATAGTTTAATTAGTTGATAAACAAAACCCCCAATCTTCCAATCCCGAGATTTTAATTGCTTTCATATAAAATATAAAAATACAAATAGAATCATCCCTCACCTTAGACCTATTCGTCATACATCTAGACCTTTCCAACACTATTACCTAGAGAACGATCAATCCCCCCAATCTTACCTATACTACACTACAATAGTTAGGTACACTGCCTAGGAGGATTGTAAAACTTCTTTAGAGGGTTACATCCACCGCTATCATCTGGAATACCACACTCAGGGTCAAAAATGTTGGGCACTTTATTCAAAATGTTCCTCAAGAACCAGTAGGGAACATCTATATGATTTACTCATGCTAGTCAGACAACAAGCAAAGTAGTGAATTTATTGAGGATTGGCAGCATGTCCCATCTAGAAACATTTCAAAATGATGGGCACTCAATTCAAAATGTTCCTGAAGAACCAGTAGGGAACATTGATGTGTTGTTTGCGATGCAATTTTTAAATTTATATTGTTTAGTGAATCCTTTATACTATCACAAACACTTATGAGCAGTGTACTCGATCAATTTAATATATTTATTCGGCAAGACCGAGTCGTTCGCAGGGAGCGAGAGATCCTAAATGTCTAGTAGTTTTTAAGAGTTGTCACGTACGTTTTAAATCCGTTGATTACGTTTTTAGTATTAGTTAATCTAAATGACAGAAAATAAAATAGATAAAATAAATAAAGATAAATGAGATACTATGCGCGTGGTTTTGGTAAACAAAAGATCAAGAGATAAAGGCATGCTTGCCTTGCTAATCCCTTAATTCATTAATGATATAGTTCTAGTGCAATGTTCATCTAGTGTGCTTTGGTGGATTCGAATGTGTAGGAAGTCACTTGACTATCGATTTTCCCCTACCTTCTTCCTAAGAGTCGGGCACGCCTACCAAGTCCTGCTACCCAAACTAATATTCCAAGCATTAAGTTTGTTCAGTTGATTTATGTAACATACGTTTTTGTGTGGTTTGCCAGGCACAAAGTTTTCTTGACATAGGGTAAAAAGCCTTGGTTATCGGTCAGTCGCTATGCTGCTACTAAATCTTACACCCAATTGTCCACCATTTTTAACCTGGAGAGCGCCTTTGGTTATCAGTGTATCACGCTCACCACCAATATGCGTGCCATTGCAAGAAAGAAGGCACCCATTGCAAAAGTGTATGATTAACCTTCAGATAATCTTGAAGACTAAAAAGATGGTAAATTTACTAGTGGTTGAGATGGTGACCTTTACGAATAATCAAAAGAAGTAAGTGGATTTGATTTACTCAATGTCAAAGCAGTGAGGAAAAACGTCGGTAAAATATAAAGAATTAGGCAGGGACAAGTCATCCTTAGTTGTGTGATTGTTTTTATAAAATGCGTCATTGATACCTAAAAATAAAACAAGTATTAGATCGAGTACGATACAAAAAATATAGTCGTATTCACATTAGAGTAGTTTCTTTGGATCTAACCATATTTTCCAAGAATTATCGCCAAAATTTGGAAAAAAAATAAAATATAAAGCAAAGATAAACTTTCTTTATTGGGTAAAAGTTATAAGTGCTTTATATACTAACATTTATAACTCATCACGCTTTCTCTACTTCAAAAAAACTCATCATACTTTACCTTTAGGGGTAATTTGGTAGTTTCTTCCAACTTCATCTTCTGCATCTTCTAGCTCCAGTCAAACACCATTAATTCCAGCCAAATAACCCATTTTCCAGCCAAAAACAATAATACTTGTGGAAAATGTTTGTGTATATATTGTTTGTCATTCAATATATAGGATCTTTGCTCATAAAATAGTTTTAGTTGAAAAAATCCATTTAAAATCCTTTGTTGGGTCAACCTAAAAAATAAAATTAAAAAAAAAAAAATACAGAAGGAACATGGGTTAAACTTAAAAGTTTCAACTATCTTAGGTTACTTTGTGATGTGCTTTCTTGATAATGGTTCTCTTTTGTCTTTGTAAGTAGTCAAAATGATAAGTATATATGTAACTCTAAATGAGAAATATGATTAACTTTAGGAAAAGTCGAAAAATATCATTAATGCTATTTTTCGACTTTTTCTAAAGTTAATCATATTTCTCATTTAGAGTTACATGACTTACATCTATACTTATCATTTTGACTACTTACAAAGACAAAAGAGAACCATTATCAAGAAAGCACATCAGAAGCTTACAAGTAACCTAAGATAGTTGGAACTTTTAAGTTTAACCCATGTTCCTTCGGTATTTTTTTTTTTTTTTTTTTTTTTTGATTTTTAGGTTGACCCAACAAAGGATTTTAAATGGATTTTTTCAACTAAAAACTATTTTATGAGCAAAGATCCTATATATTGAATGACAAACAATATATACACAAACATTTTCCACATGTATTATTGTTTTTGGCTGGAAAATGGGTTATTTGGCTGGAATTAATGGTGTTTGACTAGAGTTAGAATATGTAGAAGATGAAGTTGGAAGAAATTGCCAAATTACCCCTAAAGGTGAAGCATGAAGAGTTTTTTTTAAGTAGAGAAAACTTAATGAGTTATAAATTTAGTACATAGAGCACTTATAACTTTTACTCAATACTCTCCTATGTGTGTCATGTTTTATAGCCAAAAAATAATGGAAAATCCTTTTCCACCTTGATTCTCTTTATTATGGCCAACTCACGGGCCCTGTCATAGAGTGACACGTTTCAATTCTCCCAATCATAGTGTGACACGTTTCTACATTAATAGAGTGACACGTGCTATGGCCAATAATAGAGTGATACGTTGCTATGCCCAATAATAGAGTGACAAGTTGCTATGCCCCATAGTGAATTGACACGTTGCTATGGCCAATAACAGAGTGACACATGTATATGCCAATAGCATAGAGTGATACGTAGCAAGGCCCAATATTAGAGTGACGCGTGCCTATGTCCAATTATAGAGAAACATGTTGTTATGTTAAAGAATAGAGTAATGCGAAGAGTAACACGTTGGTACGTTCAATAATAGAGTGACACGTTGCACCAATGATCTCCGGCCACAATGACTAGTTCCTCTAGTCTTGTATCAAAACAAACTATGGATATCTCAAACTTGGTTATATAGATTTCACCATAACTTTACTACAACCATATTTGGCTTTACAATTGGATGCATATAGTATAAGTTTCCTGTAAACAACATTGTATTGATTTATAATATCTTATAATCACCATACATAGCTAAACCTCCATCACATATTAAGCCATCATTCAGCAACCAAAATAGCAAAGCTACTGGAACAAATTGAACAGGAAACAATCAAAGTGAGTAAATTTGATACCGTGTAGATCCAAAAAAATAAAAATAAAACATTACTTGACAGCAAACACGGCATTTTGAATGTAACAACCCGTCCAACATCGGTAGGAGATAAGACATTTGAGCCCCATCCAAGCTTGAAGTTGTGGCCTACTAATATTCTTCCATCATGGTTTTTAGTTGAACCCCAGAAAGATACCTGAGTATCGAATTGCTTTCGGCTATGAGGGTGTTACAGTGATGTTATCAAATGATCCTATACATATTCAGCTAATGGAACTATACATCTTCAAGAACAATAAAGTCAGTATCTTAAATAGAGCACTCAAAGTTTCCAGTTCTTAAATCCTAAAATATGAAATCAAACAAGAGTTTTTAGTTCATCGTTGTGATATTTTCAACATTTTTATGGATAGTATTGCTGTATTTGATAGAAAAGTACATCAGAGACCCATTCAGCTGTAACAATATTATTGCCCGATAAGTCAGAAAAAACTCTAAGAAATTGTAAAACGTCAGGACAACATCTACGACGTTGTTTGGTGCAGAGCTCTACTAACTCCACCTATCATCTTGTAGCATACATCAAGACCTTTTATACTTCCTACAGAATTATAAAAATGTTATTTAGTTTCCTTTTGTTGGCTGTAAGTTTGGGATGATGCATTTGCATCCTCGCTTAATATTACTTATTGATTATAAACCAAAATATCAGTATTTTTCTCAGTTTTGTTTCTAGCATGACCATTAAAAGAATCACACAGTGCGGGTTGATCTCATTGTGGTATCAGACTTAATGATTTCTTCTCTTATTGGAGGTTTCGGATATGTTTCGAACACAACTTTTAGAAGCAATTATAAGTTAAAGCTTTTGTTTTAACGATTGAGCATTTTCAATTTATTTGTCAATTCAAACCACTAAAAGAAACATAGTTCTGCAACATGTTCCAGCATCACCTTAGTTTTGCATTCGATTGAGCCATGATATTTGATACTCTTAACTTCAAAGCAAGAAACATTCAGTACTACTAAGCTAGAAGGCAACAACACTAAAACATGCGTACAGAAAAGGACCCGCGTAATGCTTACATTACAAATAGTACACGAATTGTCTAAGATACAGGGACACTAATAGCATATGCACATGAGACTCTTTTTTTAACCACCAGTCTTTGGTCTTTGTTTCATTTCACAGTCGACAGGATGTTTGTTAGCTCAATTTCCCACTGCGGTCTTACAATTCGGTCATGAAATTTGAGCCTCTCAGCCTGAGCCTCGGCCACCTGATGTACACAGAAGTTAATCATAAATATGGTCAGTAATTAACTGAAGATAACAGAAGACGTTATGTTAAAATCATACGTACATATATTGGGAACCAACTGTTCTACAGTACCTTTGTAACTAGCACACTAGTTTGATCCGCTTGTTTCCCATATGTTACATGGATTTCTTTGATGATGTTCAATTTAACACAAATAAGCACTACAGGAAGAGTATATGTCGGCTTTGACCCTGAGTCAACGGTATTTACTTTCTTATTGGATATTTGCTGAAGTCGCAGTCTCCAATGGTTTATCCGCCACCATTGTGACCCTTGTGCTCTATTTGTGCACGTTTTGGAGATCTCATATCGGAGACACTCATCCCCTCAAGTACCTTGGTCAAAACAACACCAAATTAAAGGTACATCGGTTTAACACGAGTTCCATTTCTTTGATCGTCTACCTTTGTCAACATCCATCCCAACCTGAGAGTGGTGCTAAGAAAGGTAGATGATCAAAGAAACAAAAGTCGAGTCAAACTGATGCACCTTTAATGAATGTTGTTATAAACAAGGTACCTGAAGGGACGCGTGTCTCTGATAAGAAGTCGCCCAAAAGTGCAGCGATAGAAGGCAAGGATAACCATGATGGATCACAAAACCTTAGCGACTATTGCAAGATTACAGTTTACTATTGGTTCAGATACGCAACATCTGAAAAAGTCAAACAAGAAAGTAGATATAGTTGACTCAGAGTCAAGTCCGGGTAAAATTAGAAAGACAGGCACAAGTCAGCCATGGGTAGATCTGTGATTGACCTCATAAACTGCATCATTGACAACATTCATGAATAAACGAGTACTACTAAGATTTAAAATGTACATATGAGTTAGATTTAAAAGGAGTTATTTTGGATCTAATCATATATAGCAACTATCGACAAATACTGAAACAAGAATGTAACCTTCTTTTTATGGCTTCATGGCATAACCACATTTCCTGCATTGAATTATTTTTTTGCCTTAACCTATTATCGATCTTTCCTAATGAAAGGAACCTTTCTATCTCCCATTTCACAAAACTCTTCGATCTATGAAAGCGAAGAGTCTTGGTATTTCCTCCTCTATGTGTTACTCTACACTCGACCTCTCTATATCATTAGGATACCATGTCTCAGGTTTTATATCCGAAACAAAGTCATTTAAAGTCCTTTTCCAACTCATCACGCGCAATCATAGATCGACACGTTGCTATTCAACCAATCGTAGAGTGACACGTTTATTCACCCACTCACAGTTTGACACATCTATTCGTCAAATCATAGAGTGACACGTTTCTATTCGCCCAATTAGAAAGTGACATGTTTTTCTCTATTCATAAAGTGATACGTTGCTATGTCCAATAATAGAATGACACGTTTCTATCTGCCCACAAAGTGACACTTTGCTATGGCCAATAACAGAGTGACATGTTGCTATGCCAATACTAGAGTGGCACGTCGTTTTGCCGATAATAGAGTGGCGCGTTGCTATGCCATAATGAAGTGACAGATAAATATGCCCGTAACATAGTGACACGAGTCTACGCCCGGTCATAGAGTGACTCATTGCATCAAGGATAAAATTTTGTGGGTTTTCATTCTGTGACTCGAACCAAAGACCTCCGGCCAAAATGACTTGTTCCTCTAGTCCAATACAGTATCAAATACAAACACGGTTTTTCTCAAACTTTTTTTTTTTTTTTGTGGAATTTCAAGACACGGCACACGCCCCAAATTACTAACACCATAATTAGCTTTACAACTTAGGGCTCCTAACCTAAATTTCATATTAACTTCATCTTTAATTGCCATATCAGGTCCTCGTAAAGATACCTAAATAACATATTTACTTCAACCAACTTGAATAGAAAGCATTCAGCACAGTGAGTAGACTCAGCAATGTAAATCCAAATAAAAGATAGAACAAACCCCGAAAGCAAACAAATCATTCCGATATTATAAAATGATCACTGATGGGACTCTTCTTCATCACAAGCATCTGAAGTCAGTTAATAACTTAGACTACAGCTTAATACATCCTAAAAGACCTAGATAAATGCTATTTAGTCGCTAAACAAACACATTACTATAATTTTCACCATTTACTTTTTCTTTTTACTAGATTGATTTATGGGTCATGATTACAGAAACTAAAGTTACAACTATAACGCAGGTCTACAGAATCTCGATCAGTTGATCACTGGGTGTTGTTTATAAACTATTATACTATCTCTTCCAGTTGTCAAACAATTCAAAACTTTTGATTATGAGTTTGGAAAAACCAAAAACCTATACATGTTAATATGTTATGAGGTGTCATCGCTAATAAGTTGGTCTGTAGAATATGGCAACATAGCATACACACAACAACGTATACTTCTACTAATACACAACTGATATAAACATCACAAAACTTCAATAGCAGCAGCAACTCTACTACAAGCATACGAAAAAAGGATACACCAATCTAGAAATACAACATATGTAGTTGTAGAGATCCAACACTAAATGTCAAAATATGTTTACACTATACATATGCACAGAAGACAATGCTTTATTGCTTTATTTTCATTAACAAGAAACATTGAAAAAAAACAAAATTAAACCACCAGTTTCTATTCTGTTTCACCTGCACTGGGGTTGACTAATTCCCAATTAGCAATGACTCCATCCCATGACGAGCTGCCGAGCATAGGGTTAAAAGGATGCCAACTGCAATCTCTTACAATCTGTCTATGGTAATTTAGCCTTGCAACCCGAGCTCCTGTCACCTGATAAGATTTATAAAATATAATAATGAAAATTTTAACCAACTTTTTTACATGAAAGTTGAAACAGAGGTGCTAAAATTTACCAGATCAAAGATATAAATGTTGGCATCAGCTGATCCAGTATATATGTACTTCTGCCCAGTGCTGCAACAGTCGATCAAAGGATAAGTTTGCAAAAATTAATATATAATAGAGAACTTTGACTTTAATCACGAGATATACCTATACGATGGGGAGAAGTAACATCTGATGAGTGTGCGCAAGACTCTATGACCTCTATATGTAGACACTGATTGATCGTTTGGATGTCTTCTGTTTCTTAAATGTGACGGATATTCCATCCATCTATAATCCCAGTCAGCATATCTGTCTACTGTATTACTGCATCAAATGAAGTATAAAGTTACAACTTCATACAAATTATACTTTTTATGCTACTAGAAATGCTAGTTTAATATTAAAAAGGGGGCATACCCGCGAGCATTTGAGGACATTTTCCTGATATCCCACAGTTTGATCGTCTGATCTTTTCCATTTGATATTAAGTATTTACCATCACCATGACTATCAATGAATGTAATGCCTTCAAGATGTCCAGTGAGGACCCCAGACTCTTTCCCTCTCGTACTAAGGCATCGCCTATCCCATACCTAAAGTAAATAACCAGTTAAATATATATACTACTAATACAGCAATCACTGAGAGTCAACATTAAAGGGGATAAGACATAAAAACAACATTGTAAAGTTTACCTTACAAAGGTGATCATCACTCCCAGAATATAACACGTGACCAGCTTCATCAGCAAAACAAACAGTATTAACATCAGCCTGTAATGTAAAACATAAACCAAGGTTAGTAAATTCAGTTTGGACACCCTTAACAATACTCTAAATCAATTACACGTGATTTAAATAAATAAACAGAAACGGTTTGTGTTACTACGTACACTGTGAGCTGGTATGCGAACATTTATCTTGTTGGCTGCAAGATCATATACATATATTGACTCATCACTACTTGCAGCTACAATCTCTCGACCATCGGTTGAAAATTTAACTGAAAAAATCCCAAAATGAGCATCATCATCACTATCATCATCATCATTAGCATACCCTGAAAAATCCAACCCTTCGTGTATCTCCTGCATAAAAACAAAACAATTTGATTCAACCACATTGAAACTACATAATCCTCAACAAACTATCTATAGTATCGTACCACATATACGTACCGTGACGTTTGCAACAGACTCGGTCATGGCTGATTCAATGTTCACAATATGGACAATAGGGGACATACTGGAATAAACCTACAATTATGATAAACACAAGAATGAAACTGATACATCAAATGATTCAATATGCCATTTAAAATGATTCTAAAAACTGCATCTCATGACCTATAACACATAGAAGATATAAGAAGAAATAAAACACCAAAAAACATAATGTGCAGACATACAAGGAAACGTTGGTCAGGTGAAAGAGATGTATCCGTTATTGTCCACCGCAAGCTTCTGGCACGAATGTTTTTTTTAACTTGCCAACCATTATCAACACTATATATCTTAATATCACTGTCCTGTGTAGAAAATAATAATAACTACGATTAGCATATGTTATTATACATCACATATAAAGTTGACTGCTCATTGTACCTGAAATCCCGCAACGAAAAGAGTACCATCGGCCGAAAACTGTGAAACATACGCACAACTATTCATCCTATCGATCACAGAAGGACCATTAACCGGTAAATATCTACTCGACACATGACACCGATCAGCAGACGAGAATCTACTTCTCCCAGAGTAATTACATTCCCTACCCGCCAACATTTTAACTGGCGAAACACGCACTCCTTCTGATTTCCCAGGCATCACTCGGCTAAAATACCGATGAGGTTTTGACTTAAGATTCGTAGCTACTCCAATCTCCGTTAACCCCTCATCCGCGACCGCCCGAACGCCTAACCCTCCACCACTACCACTGGCCTGGCCGCACTTATTAAGCGACGACTTTCTTGACCTCCTCATTACAAGTCTCTAAATTTCAGGACTCAAAAACAATATTTATACACAACAATCATTCACTGGTAACGTTATTCCTGCCACAAGCAAAAAGGTCACAATCTTAGAAACAAATAGTCTACAAGAACATATTTTTATTTACTAATTGGTATTAAAGATTCATCAAGAAATGTAATTTACACAACATATCATAAACCCCGCAATAAAGAGACATAAATTTCCTAAAAGAACACATTTTTATTAAATAACCATGGTTTCGCGACTAATCCCGGGGTTTAAACCCACCGCCACACATACTCAAACCAGGTAAAGTCAGTCATTTTCAGGAGGTTGGCGTGGCCGCTTTACAATCAAGAAACATAAACTTTCCTAAACTATAAGCAAATAGTCTACAAGAACAAATTTTTATTTAATAACTGATACATTAAACATTCATAAAGACATTAATCTAATCTAACCCTACTAATTAAAGATGGGTTCATAAAGAAATGTACTAATTTTTTTTTTTTTGAAAGGTAAGAAATGTACTAATTAACAGGCATGACAACATATTAAATAATAAACCCTATAATAATCAAGAAAATACTAACATACAAGATAAACAAGGATAAGCAATTACTTAAAAGTGGACTATAAGAAGATGATGATGGGTTTAAGTAGTGGATTCAAGATTATGAATTGATTATTGTGTGAATGTGTAATTAGTAAATGGGTTGAATTAATTTGGGGTTATTTATTTGTATGTTTTTGACTAAAAACAATATCTTTTGAAATGATTGGCATATTTCGGGTATACGTTTGTTGTAGAGAAACTACACTCTTTTTTCCCCAACTTTTAATTTCTAACTCATCCTTCTAGTTACTCATATCACCTCCACATTAGTAAAATGTGTCATAAACCCACCACCAAAGAGATATTACGGTCACCATCAAATCAAAAATATAAAAATATCTCATTTTTATATAAAAATATCATACAATATATCTCATACACACTCACAAATCAAAAAAACAATAATAAAAACATCATTTTTCCTTGTTTTTCGTTAGGTGATGCACATCAAAAAAAAAAAAAAAAAAAAAAAAAAAAAATCACTGCGAGGGTGTTATGGGGTCTACGCGTGGTAGAGGTCACCACCTGGTGCCCATAGCGACCAGAAGTTTGTGACACGTTTGTGTAGGTAAAATGATAAGCAGAAAACTATTATACTTTTGTGCAAATAGAAAGAAAAGTATCAAATCTTATATTTTTGTATAGGTAGATAGATAAGTAGTAATATAAATAGGACTAAAATACACTGTTGGTCCCTAAACTTGTTCAGAAACATCACGCTGAGACAAAACTTGCCTTTTTCATCGTCGGTAGTCCAAAGTATGCGTTTTGTAGGCTAAACTCGTCCATTGACCATTAATGCCAGGTCAACGTCTGATTTCTGTTAGTTAGTCGAGGGTATTATAGTCCATACACATTTATACCACACCTTAGTTAAATCTAACCCAAAACAATTCCACCAACACGGAAAGGGGTGATTGTTTGAGCTAATTATACCATTACACCTGACATTTTAAGTATGACTTTATAAAGGTCAACTAATAAACAATGTATGATCCCATAGAATTTAACCCATAAGACAAACAAACAAATATTATACATAACTAACTATTAAGCAAGTTGACTTATAACAATCAACTATATGTTCAATGTTTGATACAACTGGAAAATAACTGAAACTAGTGAGTCATTGTCTGATACATAGTTCTACACACTAGTCGTGGATATCCATAAACTGATGAACACATAAAACATGAACCTTAAAGTGATGATGATATTGCTACCTTGTCTGCAAAAACAAGTATGCAAACAACAAACATATAAGTTAGGTATTGTACTATTACAGCTTAAAAGAATTAAACACATGACATGGTATTCATCATTGAAACATCACCTAGGATGGCCTTTGGGCGAAAAGTGCAAGGACGCAGTTTGTAATCCTTTCTCTGCTTCTAAAGGATGTCTTAACACCGCTAGACACATCAGCAGCACCACCACCAACCCTTTTAGCCTTCCCCTTCCCATCAAAACCAACCAAGTTTTCAACATCAAAACCTGCAAACTCAACCATTTTTAGCCGTCCCCTTCCCATCAAAACCTCGCTTAAAATGTTGAACAACTTATTTCCATTTTTTTTTGTGCAAAACATCCTCTTCCTCAAGCAGGTTTCCTTTTCCTTAATTTTTCTCCCTTTTTTTTATCTACAACCCCTTCTTTCGCTTTGATTACAACACCACCTTTCACTGTTGGTCTCTTGGTTCCACTCCCCTGCAATTTTTTTCCTATCTATCCCCTGCCATTTACGTCTAGTTCTAAAAGGTGTTGGACTAACCATTCAAAAGTTAGCATCTTGCTCTACCCAACCCACAACTTCAAAACTTATGTTTTTTAAGTAAAATTGTGTTAACTTTTGGGGCTTGTGTGCAACAAATATATCAACTGACTCATGTGTTTCAGCCAGTGCAAACAAAGTATTAACATCATCATCAGTATGAATCAAATGCAAACCATTTTCTGAGAATTCTTCAGGATCACAGAAAAACAACGCCCATTTTTTGTTCATTAATCTCTGATAATACATTATCAAGGCTTGAACTAAATATATCCCTATCATTGGTAAAGGTACACAGATTAATTAATGAACCTCCTTCATACCTGAGTGGGCTATAATCGAAAAACCCATTACAGTGGATTATGAACAAGACCTCACCTTCTTCTTCTTCCTAAACATCTTTAAAAGTTGACACGAATATGCTCCTGTCTTTCATGGTTTTACTTGGTGTTTTTACGAATGTGTTTGACTTGATGTGTGTTTCAGTACGTGTGTTTAGGAGTGTGGGATGTATTTTAGGTTTGGTTTGGATTGGGTTTTCTTAATCTGGTCGGGTTATTATGAGAGTGTTTATGTTTTCGGATCTTATTAGTTTGGTTTATTTGGTGTTTAGCAATACATTAATTGTGTACAAGCGTATCAAGGAAGGCAAAGGTCAAGTTGCAGGGTAATAATTTTCATATGTCACACTTGGTCCCTTAATTTCTTCAGTTAGCCGTTTTTGCACTTAAAATTCCCGCGAATTTTTATTACAGAAACTTGACTATTTAGCTTTTTACTAACTTCACAATTAGTCCATGAATTTGGAAGGTCCCGTTGTTTTTGCTATTTATGGGTTCATACCCTATACCATTTGCATACCAACAATCACAAATACATATTCTCACAGAATCACAACAATCTCCAAATGGCTAACTTCCCTCGTCTTCAAGAACTCGCCAAAGCTTCCAACTCTGTCTACATGTTTGACTTGATTTCTCTATTTTATTAGAGAGAAAACGATAAGGACATGCAGATTGCTAATGGGCTCTAACAGAATTTCTCTGACTTGGTTCTAGGTATGAATGAAACCCAAGAATATATCTCTGAGCTCGAAGGCTATCAACCTTCGGTGATGACCTACAAGTTTTTTGTGGATCTTCGCAAGAAGCAAAAGACAGATGTCTTGAAGGCCTTGGAGATAAGGAAGATGATCTATGAAAAATACTCTCAGGTGTTTGACAGGAAGAACTTCCTTGAAGATCTTAGGAAGGCAAAGTGATGTGAAGGGAAATCAAGTACTTATGTTGTCTTTTTTTTTGGAAAAAAATGTACTGAAATTGATGTTTAATATGAAATTAATGTTTAATATGAAATTAATGAATCTATCTTTTATGTTCTTGTGTTATAATTTGTTATTTTGTTTTTAATTTTTGTGTTCCTCTTTGACTGTTGTTATATCTATTTTGATTGTATTGGGTGTTGGTAGAACTATGGTCCTTGCATAAACAGTGTAAGAATATATGACTAAGGTTTTAGTCCCCTATCCTTTCCTCACATTTGCATAAAGTTACAGGAAGCCCTTTATTCTCACATTTTACCCCAAATTTGAATTCATAAACCTAAAGCCTTAATTAAGTGAAATTGCATCAAAATGGGTAAATCTAGTGCTCGTAGACAGATTAAATGCTCCAATTATCAAACTGTTGGACATAATAAGTCTAGGTGTCACAAGGATCAAGTACCAAAACCACCAAAGGAAACAGAGGTGCGAGGTAGAAAAAGGCATTCTGATGGCAGAAGGCAACATGTATTCATTTAATTATCATTTGCATAACGATTGTTCTTGTGTGTTTACATTGTAGTTGATGTGCAAATCTATTACTTTTTCAGTGGATGGATGAAGACGAGATAAGGCAGACTATGGAACAAGATTTTCTTGAAGCTCTTTATGAGCAAGAAGAAGAACACACAATGTTGGAGGAAGATGAAGAGCAGACAAGGATGGATGAAAAAGCATTCCAGCAGTTTTTTGAAGAGGAGAGAATGTACAAAAGAATTGTAGAGGAATGGAAGAGGAAAAAATGTCTAGAAGAATAAGAGTTTGAGGCAGCTTATTATGGAGTGGCTGTGGAGGATTTATATCCAAGACATCCATATGTCTTTGGATAAAAATGTTGAGCTAGCATTGTTAGTAGGTTGTAGCCATCGTAATTTGGACACCATCATGTTTGAAATAAATTTGTTTTGTTGACTTTATAAGTCGAATTGGTTATTCAAACACCCCTAAAGCTGCATATGTTGACTCGATTTTAAGCATTTATGTTGTCTTTACTCCCCTCTACTTGTTCAACAACCACATTATACCCTATTATAGCCTTTTTTGCATGCATTATATAATACATCTTAAGTCATCAATTCTTTATCATACCAACATATTTTCACCATGGATGCAAAAAATGGTTGTCAAATGGTATGCCTTGACTGTTGGGTTGAAAGTGAAAACAGGGTTGGATTGACCTTTTTTGCAAGGCGTCCACCTTATAGAGATTTCATGTGGTATGTTTGTCCAGTGCCTTGACAGAAGGGGAAACACATCTTATACTGGTAGAGGTGGTGTTACAAGGGTGTAACATATTGGATTTCACAAACACACTAAACCATAAGATCAAATAGGCGTATTATGAGTTTTAGAGAGAGAAAGTTAGAGGTTTGGGAACTTTAGTGAGAGAAAGAAAAGTCTTATTATGAGCTCCAACTCTCTATCTTGGAAGGTAGAGAGTATTTATAGTCTTTACATAAATCGCCACCTATCGGGTGTGGATCGGGCATACGGTGGGTAAAGACCGTCCGTCCTCCACGGTGTTACTTAAACTAAATACTACTTAACTTATAATAATCTCGACTACGAGCTTTCTAACGATTACATATACTTGAGGTGACCGACTCTTTATATTCGGATTTACTAAATCCTAACAATCTCCCACAAGGAGGTCACCTCAAACACACATTAAACATATATTGAATACAAACAGATATTACATTAAAAATTGTTCTTGCATTCTTGATGTTGTACTTTGCTTTGAAGCTCGTAGTCATTGATTCTTCACATTGCATGTTAGGTTAATCCAAGTGGAGGTCTTTTTCGATCCACGTGATAATGAGTTTTGAGCCGTTTGAGATCATCGGTGACAAGAAATCTACGAGATATCCATTATGGTGTTGGTATTATGTGGTGTTGTGACTTTCGGACCGACATGCTCACATTCGGATCATGAAATATTCTCATCGAGTAGCGGAAGCTTCGTTGATTCATGATATTGGCGCAGTAGCGAAGCATGGAGTGAAAATATCGAGTCATTGATGCACTAATCATGATTTCTTTTGAGATGAATGTGTTGAGTGAGCATGCGGCTATGGATTGACCGCTTCATTACGATCACCGCAAACGTAGGGCGTACACGCATACAACGATTAGCAATAAATCGCACGAAAGTGTCTTTGATCACTTCGTTGAATTGAGGTACACGACCACGGTTCCCGTTGATCGGTACAAGTGATGCACGTGATCGGTATAATTAGAAGAATTGAGGTACACGGCCCACGGTTCCCATATCTCATTTTTCTCCTTTTTTTTCAATATACCTAAAGACTCTACACTTTCTAGTGGATTGTCTCTGGGTAGATCCCTCCGGTTCTGGCGGATCGTGGGAACAAATACCTAACCATATCCTCCTTATATCACCATACATAAAGTAAAGTTGGTCGGTCTATTTGGTATTGTTCATCTGCCATTGGAACCAATTGAAAACCATTTGAAAATCAATCCAGATACTTATGATATATTATCAAAGTATTTTGTACCTGAATTGTTTTTGATATTTTTAGAACAAGAGCTCCCCTCAACATGTGCATCAAGTGTTTGAAATCGTTTTGCACATGGAGGCAAGAGAAAGAATTAACTTCTTTGATTACCATTTTCTAAAGATATCAACATCACTTCCCCGATCAAAACAAGTAGATAAAGCATATAAGGGAAGGATGAGGTTTTCATAAACTTGCTCCCCTCAATATGTGCCTTGAGGTTCGAAAGAGTTTTGCACATACAAGAGGAACTGCACATTGATAAAAATTGATCACGTTTGGATCTTTGTGGTTTAAGATAGATGCTCCCCTCAACATGTGCATGGAAAATTTGAAATCGTTTGGCACATGTGGGAAGGAGAGCTTGTACATCCTTATAAAACCATTTACCGAATTATCAGTTTAAATCCAATTTAAATCACAAATTC
This sequence comes from Chrysanthemum lavandulifolium, assembly GCA_022545495.1. Taxonomy (NCBI): domain Eukaryota; kingdom Viridiplantae; phylum Streptophyta; class Magnoliopsida; order Asterales; family Asteraceae; genus Chrysanthemum; species Chrysanthemum lavandulifolium. The sequence goes on along the minus strand of CM040246.1, from coordinate 43,760,178 downwards.
TCCCCCGATCACAATTATCAAATCATTTGAGATTTGTGATCTCTGTAGATTTGTAGATTTAAACTAAAAGTGATCATGGCTTACAGTTACTTCAGACTGTAACCCGTGCTTAAACTATGGCTTGCTATTATTTCATATAGCAACCCGTTCTTCAAGAAAGGAAAGTGCTACGCTAAAACAAATTTTCAAAAATATTGTGCACTTTTCCTAAAACAATTTGAGGAAAGTATGTCGAAGGACTGCTGTTCCTACTCAAATATTTTTCCTTCAAAATTCTTTAGAAAAATATTTGTTTTAACAAAATGGTAGTAAATGAGTTGCTTTAAAACAATCGACGAGTTTTCATAAAATTTGCAAACTCAATCAATGACTTCAGTAGCTTTTAAACTTTTCAAAAATTGAGTCATTGATTGAGGGGAGAATGTTTTCAAATTTACATCATCTAACGGACTTTCTTAATTATCCTCGTGCTTAATTATAATATATAATTGCCTATGTTGAAGGACTAGGTTTCTAGGATGTGATTGTTAGGATTAGATGATTATAGTTTGATGAACACATTATTCCCATACCTTATATGAACCGATTGATATGTTGAATTGACTTGAATTAGTCGATTGTTGTTTGGGTGATGTCGACCACCATATATCGTATGTGTGTTCACTAACGATGCGGTATATTGGTATATAAGAATGTTCCCGATCCGGATCCCACAATTGAAGATGATTGGATGCCGAAAGGAAAGGGTAACTATATCTTGGGATGACAAATGAAGAAACGGAGCTTAATTGGACTTCTGTGGAGAGTTGGCATATATGCAACATAAGAGGTCTCATTGCATCAGCAGATGGTTTTCTTCTAAGTGATTGAAGAAAACGGAGCTTAATTTGACCTAAGTTGGCATTAAAATGCAACGTTTGAAGTCTCACTGCAACAACAGACGGTTTTTCTTCCAAGCCCTACAGCAACAACATAAGCTTCTCAACCACCTAACGTATCTTTGTGCAGGATACCATTTTTAAACAATTTTGAAAATGTTGTTTTGAAAATGGAAAAATGTTGTTTTGAAAATATATTGGACTAAATTTTGAGAATCACCGGACTTCTTTTTATCAAAACCTAAGTCACTCAATTATTGACTTCTGTCATGGATTGAGGGAGAGAGTGATTTAAAATAAAATATTTTCAAACGATATTTCTTCACAAAAGTTCCGTTTTGTACGATAATAAGTGGTGATCTAAAGATTTAATGTTATGTCATGGTATGATTTTCTTTAAAACTCAAAGATCTGTCAAAATGAAATTTTTTCTGTTCTTGTTTGATTGTGAAATTGTTTTATTTTACTTAAAGATCTCGTAAAACAATCATACCTAACACTAACAATCTTTAATGTCTTAAAATGGTCCTTATCTGTCAATTTTAAAATTAAATTTTGCCACGTCTTTCCCCAAAATCTTTTAAAATGATTTAAATCAATCGGGATCCAAAATCTCAATTGGTTTGAATTTTTTGATCGGGGGAGAGATAGTGATTTAAATCTATTATCTGTTTAAATGGAATTGGTTTTAGTCCTTTAAAGGCACTCCTGCCTCCATGTGCCAAACGATTTCAAATACACGATGCACATGTTGAGGAGGAGGATTTGTCCAAAAACATGATGAGTATTTAAACCTGGCCACATATTCTCCAATGTTTTATAAATCTTATTAAATCACTTGGGATCCAAAATCTCAAAGGGTTTGATATTTTTGATCGGGGAGAATTTGTGATTTAATAATGAAATCGATAAATGATGATCGATTTGATTCAATGTCGGTGCTCACTCATATGTGCTAAACGCTTTCAAATCTCGAAGCACATATTGAGGGGGAGCAAATGGTTTCTTAATGGTTTTTGTAATCGTGGATGTACTTCAAAAGAACTCTTGCCTCTATGTGATAAAATGATTTCAAATATCCTATGCACATATTGAGGGAGAGAATTTACCAAAGAAAATTAAAAAGCTTTTTTAAGGAGAATTGTGACTTGATTATGAAAGCGTTTTAACTGATAAGGATCGTATTTTAAGACTTTAACCTCCATTGAATAAACATGCATGATTATCTTGTGAAAACAATTGAATGACAAATAACCTTTTAATTTAATTGAAATCATTCTCCCCCTCAATCAATGACCTAAGTTGTTGATTGAGAGATAGATAGTTTGACACACTTTAAGTCCAAATGATTTCCAAAAATAGAGTCCGAGTTATTTTTCAAAGCAATTAGTTTTTATAAGATAGTAAGGATTTTGTTTAAAGAATCAGAGCATGAGATTTTAAAACCATGATAAAGCATGGCTTCGTTCTTTCTTTGAAAAGCGGGTTACTGCCTGAAATGACAATAAACCATTGTTTCACTTTCTCCCAAAAATATTTTTTGATTTTTTTTTTAATTTTTTTTTAAACATTCGAACAACATCTAAAGTCCCGTGTCATTCTTTGAATGACATCCCAAAGATCGTAGATATTATCAAATCGAGAAAAACAAGACAAGAGACAATTTTTTTTTTTTTTTTTTTTTGGAATTTTCAAGATTTTTCAAATTTTATGGATTTTGAAAGTTTTATATTTTTCTATTTGCTTTTGAAGGTTTTGTAATTTTGTATTTTGTTTTTCAAAAAGATATTTACAAAGAAGATAATTTAGCTTAAGAGGATGATGATTGAGTACCGAGATACGGATGTCGATTCAAAGACGTTGTGAAGAAAGTAATCAACATCTCCTAAACTTTCACCACCAAAGCATTCGAGGCTTTTTAAGAAAATCGTCGAACATGAGCCTTCTAGATGTGAATCTTTGGTAGCTTCCCCAAAACGACAATCTTCAAGTGAGACCACTTTCCCAAGTAATAGAAGTGAAGCAAGCAGTCTCATTGAATGAAGCTCAACAACCCAAAGAAACATGAAAACACCAAGTAACAAGTTGAACCGGTGATCCTTTCTGCGGTTATCAAACTCGGGATACATGATTAAGCCCGATCACATGAACTGTTGTGCATCCCGATGTAAACATCATTTACGGATTTGTGCGATCGTGCATGCGGAGAACAATATATCAACATCTTCAATTCACCAAATGTATTCTAGTTATCTTACATATAACCAATCGACCCATAATGTACACATGTACCCAACCAGTGGAGACTATGACATCCAAGTAATATGTTGAATCATCGATTATCTCTACGGATATCAACTCGGAATAAGCGAATAAGCTCGATCAAGTGATCATGTTGTGAGTCCCGATGTACACAAACCTCTCCCACGATGGTTGCGATCTCATCGAAATCATCATTACATAGTGTACATGAAGCAATAACCGAAGCACTTTATCATAACCATATCGAAGATGTCGATAAGCAATATCATCTCACGCCCAAATATTCTTCTCATATTTCTTCCAATCGAACCGAAAGTAACACATACCAAAAGTCTCCGAGATCACTTCCCCGAATAGTTGGAATAATACATTCTTCCCCAAATAGTTGGAATAATATATCCTTCCCCAATAGTTGGAATAATACACCAAAGGCTACGAGTTAAACATCGAGATTCTCTACGGTTATGACCATTGTCTTTCGGGATAACTTCAATCGGTAGAAGTGTTAAGTTCATCAAGTGTACTCGTTGTGCTTTTAGATATATGTCTCTTTCCCTTTCTTTGGTTTTGATACCTCGTAATCAAGAAACATAGTATACCCATAAACTTGAAATCTTGTGAGAAGAACTCAAATAGCCCAAATGAATCTGTGAGAATCAATTGCTACGAAACACTCTCGACTATCTTTATCAACCCATATGTGGACAATTTGAAGTGACCACTTGAAGAGAAAAACGATATACCAAACTTGAAACTCAAGTCGAATTCCACATTTGTATCTTAAGCTTGCACTTAATGATGGAAGAACGGTGTCGAGAATTTACGCCCAAGCAAATCTCTAAGTACTCAATACTCAACCAAAGTATGAGACATTAACACCTCTTGTGATTATCCACAACGACATTTGCGTGTGTCACTGAGTAAAACTACGTAACTCCTTAAAGTGATAGCTAACCAGGTCTTCAACCATCCACCCCGACTGCTGGTAACTAGATAAGACAAGACTTCAACTCAAATTCTTAAGCCCGAGCAAGTTATCAACTAAGAACACGCCTTTGTGAAAGTCAACTTCAATCTCAAATAAGTCATAAATGATTAACTCCGAAGTAATCAACTTGTGTCAAATGCCCAACACGTGAATAAACATACAATCGGATGTATATTGATCCACTGAATGAATCGGAACAAATGATACCTCAACATTAATGCCTTCTTCCTAAAAGTATTCATGTAGAGACTGATCTGAAAGACTCACCAATAGTATCTTTGAGCGGATGAGGTAGTCATTTTCCTTAATGTTCACGTGGTTGATTTATAGAGTGCACAATAATCCGTGAAGATTTGGCAAAGGGATACCAAAGAGCGGATCATTATTCATGAACGAGAATCCGTGAAGATTTGGCAAAGAAGTACCAAAGAGCGGATCATTATTCATGAGTGCAACAACAATGATAGTCATTAACAACGCCTTGAGGAATAAGCGGAGATTGGGATTCTTGAGTAGTCTAAGTTGTATCTTAGATGATGCATCTTGATCAATGTAGATTGAAGAAGGTGAACTTGTTGAGTCGGCAGGAACCGGGCGGGAGCTTGAGGAACTGGATGATCAACATTCGTTAGAGGTTGGAAGTACTCATCAAACATATCTTGACATCCAAATATTCAAACATCCCAAACAATGAATCCCAGATATCCTTAGTAAGTGAAGCATTAGGCGTTGAAGGAGAGTCATATGACCATAATTCAAGCATCCATCAACATGTAGTATATGTACTCTTCTCCTCCTCAAAAATTGCATCTGAAGTTGCCATTTTTGATTTAAACAAGTGAATAAGAATATACACCAATGAACGTAGATCCACTTGAGGGTTAACAGAGCGTGGAAAAACATGAAGCTTGTTGATGAAGAATGTCGATGATAATGGTCATAAACATGAAGATTTCTCTTCTTTTGAAGATAAAGCGCACTGAAGCGTACACTTTTCTTTTCATTGAGGAACGGGGCCTGAAGTGTTATCTGCAGACACCATAAAGATGAAGTACGAGGCCTGAACTGATGTGAACAGACGTCATTGTTAAGAGCCCAGTCATATGTTTAGAGCTGCCCGAATCCAAATACCAAGGGACGATTTATACGACACGCTTTGGACAATGACGAAGACAGAATTGGAAACATTGGATCCCCACGTCGATGGGTTCCTTTTGGTTAGCACAAACAATCTTTGAATCGCAGAAACCCTAGATGCAATGGCATTATCACTAGGAGTCGAACTAGTAGAAGCATCGGACTTAGTCAAATGACATTTTGAGCTTAATGGGATTATTCTACCGGTTGGCTTCCAAACCTTAATGTGCACTATTCTAGGCATAGTGGATCTAGCTAAGGGTAAGGTTTGCCATGCGTTAATATTCGACTGTGGGCTTCCACCGAAATCCTACATTTGTAAACACATTCCTGTGAGGTTTCGTGATTGCTTAACTCATTTCGCTCTCCAAACTTTCTTAAGCGGGTTATGAATCTTAGACCTCGAAATAACACATCACATTTATCATGATTACCAGAAAATAAACATTTTTTACATGTTTTGCAGTGAGCATAAGGCCTCGAATTAATTTCAGTAAGCTTAGAGCTAATACTAGAACTAACACGATTCTTTTTGTTCAAATCAAACTTTTTGTCCCTATGGTGTTCATTCACTTCCTTATCATGATCACTTTTAGTTTGCGTAATCCTATCCTTCTTTGCATTGCTTCTAGGTTTTGACCCGCTAACTTTAGTGTCAATCTTAACATCTGTAGAAGTAACGATGGGAACATTGCTTAGCTTCACTACTACGCATTCTGGTCTAGAAGTCTTTGGGATCCGAAATTCTAGGAGGTACATCAAAGGTTGCTTGCTTGAATTTCGACATGAAACAAGGAATATCAAGGGTCACATGCTTGGCTTTAGGCATAGAACAAGGCACAACTATTCTATCTCGCCTATTGCTAGATTTCGGACTTGTGAGAATTACATATTCTAAGAGTTCCTGAGATCGTTTGGCATCCATGCAGGCATAGGCTATAGTACTATCAAAAGGTTTTTCTAATCTTTCATCTTCAACAATCTCACGGAGACCCTTCAAACTTTCCTTAAGGTATGAGAGATATGCTTTATGTGCAAGTTCATTATTCCTAATGGGCGTGGGAATATATATCATATCGATAGCATACTTATCACAAGCAGAGACCTTAGAAACAGAATATTTGCAATTGGGGATTGGCAACTTTCCTTTCACCTCACGCTTCAGATTCTCAATATCATTAAGTAAAGAAGTTATCTTTTCAATTTGTTTATCATGATTAACTTTAAATGAATCACATAACTCTTTGTTTTGATCATTAACCTTTGAAATTTCAGCTTTAAAACAATCATTTTCCTTTTTCAAGTTATCAATTATGTTTTGAAGTTGGAAATTCTGAGAATCTAAAGGAGGAGGCATTTGGGAGCCAGTCACATAATTCTTTTCACTCTTGAGTTGTGAAATTTGGGTTTTCAATCTTTTGATCGTGTTGCAATGAGCTCGAATATGTTCATCACGTTTGTTAATTTCAAAAACTGCATCAAACTCAGGAGCATCCGAGGATGTCTTGACATTTGAGGTTTTCACATTTTCTTTGAGATGTTGATATTTTAATTGCAAAGCAAGATGTTCAACCTCTAATTTAGAAAAATGTTTGACCAAGTTGTCATGATCATCCTGTTCTATTTTCTCATGCAATTTTGAATTTGTAGTCTCAAGCTCAATGACACGATCATGGGAAACTTTCAAAGCAACAGATAATTCATGAAATTGAGATGCAGTAATAGAAGAATTCGTAGCAATGTAAAACACAACTTGAGCAACACATTGAGAAACCTAGTTCTCATTTAAGATATGCAGATTCTTCCTTTCAATTTCATTATATTTAAGTTCCCGTTCATAATTATTGACCTCAACTATCATTGCATCAAATTCCTTTTCCATTTCTTTAATATCCGAGTTAATTCCATTTTAAGACTCTCAAATGACCTTTAATTGCTTAAAGAAAGGCATGACCTCGGTTAAATAGCATTCTTTGGTTTCTTCAAACCCTTTCCCCTCAAGAATCCTCGTAGGTGTGATTCTCTTCTTACATCGTCTTCTCAAAATCAACAAATAGTTGATAAACAACATACATCTTGATTAAGGTCTTGCTATTAGTGGCAATAGATCTAGGAACTAAATGCATTGGTGTATTTGAGGATACACAGTTGCACGAGGCAATTTCCTACAAGGGGATTCGTTTCAACAAGATTTTGACTTTTGCATATCCATATCCTTTTCCGAACACTTGTTCGGGTGTTAACAACGTTTGAGGCTTAAACTTGTTCAAGGAAATCCAATTCTCCTTTTTGTAATCATGGGGTTTGATAGTTATTTTCTTCTCTGTACATTTAGGATCATCTAGTTTCTTGTTCATTTTCTCCTAGTGACTTCATCGATTACTTATCTTCCTCGGTGCACTCGGTAGAACTAGGTTTCTGTCTAGGCTTAAGGATTTCATTGCCATCATAAAGTACCTTATGAGCACTTCTAGCCTTTTAATGACCTCGAGTTTGGTTCCTCAACAAGGGAATGTTAGGCTTATCGCTTAAGACTCTATGCTTAGTGATCAGTGAGCGATCGAATGGTGTTCCTTGTACGTACAACTTATTTTCAAGCTTGTTTTTCAAAGTTTTTAGATTGGAAAAATCATTCAAAAGTTTTGATTCCTTAGCATTAAATTCTTGCTTAAGCATTTTCACATTTTCTTGAAGTTCTTGTTTTTTCTTAGTAGTTTTAGAAAGCTTTTCTTGTAAAGAATTTAACTCTTGTTTTAATACTTCTTCTCTAAAATTACTTTTTCTAATAATTGTACGCATTTGGATATCCATCTCCTGCTCACGAGTGGTCAGTTCAAACTTAGCACGCTGTTCATATATGGAAACTTGATCCTTATAGGTATTGAGTTCAGTGGTCAAGGAATCATCAGGGATAAATTCAGAGTACTCATGCAGCTCATAATCATCATTTTGAGTAGAAGATGCACAATCAGGTATAACAGAATGTTAGCCTTGATTATTTTTATTAGAAGTGATGGTCATTCACGATTAGGAACTTTGTAACGTGTGTTAGATATCGTGATAGAATAGTCAACGGGCTCGTGGATTGGGCTACGCTAATTGGGCATAAGTTATGTTAAGCTAGCCTTGTCTAGTTCGTGTAACCCAAGCCCAATCCAAGTCCATCTCAAGGCCCATGGCCAAGCCTTAGGGCATCATCCTCTCTTACTATAAATACCCCTCAAGTATGTCATTTGAGGGGTGTGCTTGAGTGTGTGTGTGTGTGTTTTCCTTTGAAGCAATATAACATCTTATTGTTTTCATCTTTCTTCTCTCTACCTCTCTAAACATATACACGAATTCATATTCAAGTCACCATCTTTCTATCTTTTTTCTTCTTCATCTTTACGCATAGTTTGTGTTGGTTTAACGTGTTTGTGTTGGGTTTGCTTAACGAAGTGATAAGGTATTTGTGATAAAGGGGAATAACAATTGGTATCAATCGCCTAACAATGGTTTAGGAGTGTTTGTGTTTGTTTTGAAGGGTTACGCATAAGGCTCACGTTTTACATCTTTGATACGCATAAAGCTTTAATTTTTGCACTTAAAAATTCAAGATTCTTGTGGTTTAAGGTTTATTTGGTGCTAAAGTTTCAGTTTTTTGCAAAAAGTTTGAAGCTTTACGTGTTTTTCTTCACTTTTGAACTCGTTTTTGGTTCATTGGTCATTTCTACTCGTAACTTTTCTAGCAACTTTGGGTGAAAAAGGTCGACATTTTTGGGTTATTCGAGTGTTTTTAAGGATATTTGTGCAAGCGAAATCATTTGAATCGTTGGAAATTTCTTACGAGTAGAAGTCAAAAAGTCAAAACCCTAGTTCTACTCGTAAGAAAGTCAACTACTCATAAGTTTTCTACTCGTAACTTTTTGGTGAAGAATCTTCGAGCTATAACGGTGACTCAGTGCTTCCCTCACTTGGATAAGTGTGTGGAACACTTCGACTTGTGGATATCTCTTCTGTTTGTGACGATGTAAAGGATTTTGGTTCTTAACCATAGTTTACGATAAGCTAAAAGCTTACGAGTAACTCTACGATAACTTCACAATTACGCGTAAGGTTTACGAGTAACTTTTGTCTACGCATAAGCTTAAGGTTACGCGTAAGATACTTTCACGCATAAGATCCCACGCTAAGGAATCCTCGCCTAAGCTTCCTACGACAAGATCCTACTCAGAACTACATCCTACTCGTAACCATATCCTACTCGTAACTTCTTTGGTCTACGCCTAAGCTCTTTCTACGCCTAAGGTTAAAAAAAAAAAAAAAAAAAAAAAAAAAAAAGTTTTTGGCGGGAAAACTTGAGTAAAATTTAAATTTTGAGGAGACTAAACGTTCAATTTTTACGAGATTCAAATTTTGGTTTAACTTGAAAATTTTGGTCAAAATTCAAATTTTGGACCCAAATTCAAATTTTTCGGGTCAAATTTTGCGTCAAAATTGTCATAACTCAAATTTTTCATACGACCTTAGAATTGATTTTTATAGTGAATTTCAAATTTTGGGCGACAATTTTTTAAGAACCGAGTTTACGAGTACGACTTTCAGAATCACCTCAACCAAGCTTAATCCTCATCAACCACAACTCCTTTATCGTTGAATCGATCCTACATCAACTTTATCATATCATACCTTCATCAATGGCTACTCAACAAGACATTCATGCAGCCGGTGCCGAAAACCGACCTCCTATGTTAGCAAAAGGTGGTTATCTTCAATGGACAAGTCGTATGCTCTGTTACATCAAGACCAAACCGAATGGAAAACTCATGATTAAATCCATTCAGGATGGACCCTTCCAGCCTCGACAAGTTCATGTCCCTGGAAATGCTGATGCAACACCTCCCATCCCACCATCCTCTCATCTTCAAACTGAATCAGAATACACTGAAGAGGATCGAAACAAGTCGATGCTGAGATGACATGGCAATTCACATTATCCAACTGGGTTTACCAATAGACATCTTTCTTTGCGGTGAGCGGTTGTGAAGCTGCTTCGATATGTGGGAACGTGTTAGGCGGCTATGTTATGGAAGTAAATTGGTAAACAAGACATGGAGAACAAGTCGCTAACCGAATGGGAGAAGTTTACATCTACACCAGAGAATCCATTGAATCCTACTATGGAAGGTTTTGCACTTTGATGAATGAGCTTATCGAAACAAGTTGGCACCGAACTATCGTTCAAAACATCAAGTTCTGAATAATCTACCGGAAGAATGGGGCGATATGTCACTATTGTCAACCAAACAAAAGACTTACATCGGTGAACTTTGATCAATCGAATGATTTTCGAAACAAAACCAAGTCAAGCGAATGAAGTCAAGCAAGAAAGATTGGCAAAGAAACATGATCGATTGGCACTTATTGCTAAGACTCAAACTACAGTCAATACACAACAACAAGCTTCATCATCTTCCAACAACAACAACTTGCGACAATACATTCAACAACCACAACAACAATTCTATCCACCGAACAACAAGTCATTCAACAACCGTATCCACAATACCAGAACAAGGAATCATCGATCATGAACCGACCACGAGAAGCGACCTTGCAACAAGTATTTTCTTTATTGGATAAAGCATTTAGCGATCGCATGGGTAATCAGGCGGTTCCGTATCGAGTAATCGATCGGGTCAAGATGTTGGAAATCGATGGGATGAATGTTGGGAATAAGCGATGGTAATCGAATGGGTATGTTGCGCTCGATGAGTTGGGAATCATGGAAATGTAAATCGTGGTAATCGGGTTAAGTGTTATAATCACAAGGAGTGGGTCACATGGCAAGAAACCGTCCCACTAAGCCGCACAAAAAGAATGGTGATTTTCTTGGAAAGTCGCTTTGTTAGCGATAATAAGAAGCGGGGTTCAGTTGAGTCTCGAGGAACATGACTTTTCGCTATTATGGATGATTTGGAAGACCTCAAGGAACTCAATGCGATTGCATCTTCATGGCAAATCTTGAGGAAGCTAAGTATGACACCGAGTCGACTCACCTCCTGTCTATGACGCCAACGCAGATGTCGAGGTACCAATCATTGATCCATGCTATAACAATGTCATATGTGATGTGTTTACTCATGATAAACAACGATTTCGTGACATCAAGCACCTACTTATGATACATACATGGACAATCCGAGTTGTAGCAATACTTACTCAAACTCCATATGTGGATCCTAGTGGAGGTGTGTGGCACAAAATCTCGCGAATGATGAGGAAACACGTGCTTATTTTGAATCATTAATTAATCAATGTGGCATTGAAGTTGAGAAAGTTAGAGCGGTCAATCGCGAAGTTAAGGCCGCGAATGTTAAATTGACCGAGCTTGAGAGTTACAAGGAGCACGCCAAAGCCTATGAATTTCATACAAACAAAATTTCCAAATTAGAAATTGGTTATCGAGATTACATTTTAAGAGAACAACAATTGCAACTCAAGTATGACACACTTGATGTGAATCAATTTGAAAATAAAATCTTTAAACAAGGAAATTTCGATCTAAACAACCAACTTTCTAAACAAAAGCACTATTCTCGATCTTGAAAAGAGAAGAAACAGTTGATTCTTGATTTTTCAAAACGAGAAGATTCTTCTTGATGAAATTCGGATAAAATGAAACTATCAAAAATTGGATAATTTGCTTCTTACAACGGGTCATTCCGCTAAAACAAACAAGATGCTTTCTAATCAAGCAAATCCGATTTTCACACTTCACATAAATGGCTCTTGGTAACTCACCTCCTTCGTTCCTCAAGAAAGCTCGAATGAACGGAATGTGTTGAACAATGGACAACCTTTGCATTAACCCATAATTGTTCGTGATTCTCTTGAAGCGTTGGAACTAGGCGAGGAGAGTAGATAAAAATGAAACAAAAGAATCCGGATCTTAAACCGATTGATTATAACAAATGGAACAAAATTAATGGGATTACTTTTGTTAATCAAAAGAAACGTCAAAGTTTTCCATAACACCAAGTGTTTCAAACAAAGTGTCAACACTGTTTCAAAATCGGTTTCAAAACCGGTTGTAGTTTCCAAATCTCTTTGAAAATCGAACAAATGTCTTCAAACAATCCTTTTAACACAAGTGATACTAGAAGCATTTTAGACGATGTTAAAACTAGAATTGGGAGTCTTCAAGAGACTGTTAAAACTAAAACCACAATGACACCTAACAACCGGTTCTCTACTTTTGATATCGAACAGAGAAAGTTTTTGAAACTCAAATTGCCCTCAATTTGAATAACATCAACTCAAGGGTAATTCATGTTGAACAAGCACTTTTGAAAAAACAGTGACTTTGTCAAGGACCATAAATCCACGGTAAAGCAAGCTAATGAATGTTTTGAACACTTCAAAGTTTTGGAAAATTTGAATGATTCTCTCTTCAAGATGTTATGACTACCGATATCATGTCCATTATTCTCCAAACATATTACGTTGAAGATCATGAAAGACTCCATCGAGACCTCCCATAATTGTTTCAAAATATGAAAGAGCTCTTGAAAACTTGAAAAGAAAACGTGTCCTATTTTAAACAACTTGATCGAAAATCGAGGAATGCAAGTATGACAAGCTGTCGTATGGCGTGCCTACAAGGACATGCAAGAGCAAAATGATCTTTTGAGAGCTCGGTGAGATGTCTAAAAGGAAAGGTGTGGATACTAAGTTTGCAAAACCATTGGTGAGGAGAATACAAATGTTCCAAAATCGGTTTTCAAACCAAAATGTCTATTTCGATCTCCTCCAAAAGTCAATGAGAAAATGATTTGTCAAAAACAGTCACTCCACGACTTTGCCTATTAAAAGAGAATTATCAAAGCTTTTGAAAACCGGTTTTGATAAAGAAAAAGTGATTACACATGGCACTTCTAGGAAAATTACACGGAATGTGACCGCAAATCCAGTTAAAGAATCATTGGTTCTAACAAAATGGTCAACAATCACTATCTAGAAGAAGCTAGGAAAAAGCATGAGACTGAAAAGATGGAATTCTAGGTGCAACATCTAGGGTGATGAATTCTACAAGATTTCAAGACACCGCTAGTAGTAGTAAAACATTACCTAGGAACACTCTACAAAAGACTAGGGATTGGCTTACATCTAAGAGTAGTTCGAAAAGAAAATGCTATGCCCTTAGAAAACAACACTAGGAATTCTAAGTCTTTTCGAACAAGAATCAATTTCCAAAGAGGCGTAGTGACAAAGTTAAAGTCATTGTTTTAAACAAGAATATTGAATTTGTATGCGTACTACATGTAAAAAATGTGTCTTTTCAGCTAATCATGATGCATGTGCCTTACAATATCTCAAGAAAGATAATTCTCGTGCCAAGGCACAATCCACTAAGACACCATATAGAAACAAGCCCGTTGATAAAATGTCAAACACAAGGAAACCTAATAGGTGGATCTCTTCAGGACGTAGTTTTCCCAAAACTGAGTCTTCCGCTGCATCTGATAAGAAAACAACTCCTAGATCTTACCTAAGGTGGATTCCCACGGGCAAAGTCTTCAACACAATAGGTCTTAGATGGATCCCCACAGGAAAGATTTTTGATACTTGCTCCAACACAGATAATAGTGAAACTCATCAAGATAAGGAAGTCAAATCCACTACAACCGTTGATAGTGATCACCCTCACCGTGAGGAATATTGTACTTCTAACACTGTTATTTTTGAAAACTCTTCTTCTTTGGTTGCAGGTGAATCAAATATCTCTGAACCCAGCTCATCTGAGGGTTCCAATTCTGTAAAATCTTCTTCTTTTTCTTTATTGATTTTCCATCTCTTTTATAAAACCAACAAAAGCAAAATATAAAAATATAAAACTTTCAAAAAAATACAAAAACAATAGAAAATCAAAAATCCAAAAATATTCCTCTCACGACATGTCTCTTGTATAATCGATATTCTGTACGTATCTAGAAATGTCATTCAACAATGATACGGGCATGTACAGATGCTTGAGCGAGAGTTCTTTAATTGTTTTCCAAAACATGTCGTTTCTCGAAATTTCTTCAATAATGGCTTTCGTATACTTGAAGCGAAACCGGACTTCAAATTAATGGCTTGAACACATCGATTCGGGACCCGCTTCAAAGAAAGGAAAGTGCTTATCAAAATCAAAGGTTTTAAATATTTTTTCAAGCGCTATTCCTAAAAACATAATGGCTTGCAGTTACTTCAGATTGTAACCCGATATTTAAAGAAAGGAAAGTGCTTCGCAAAATTGATTTTCATAAATATCGAGCACTTATCCTAAAACAAATGAAGATGATTTTTCTCTAAATATCTTCAAAAGATTTTTAAAATCTTCATCTTGCGTACCATTGATTCGAAAGTTTTCAAAAGATTTTCAAAATCTCTCACATTTGGTACCAAGATAACTCCTCTAAACCCTTAATTGATTCCAAATTTTACGTAAGAAAAATATGCTTTCGGTAAGGGGAGTATAAAACAAAATTGTTCCAAAATTCATCTTGAATCGGTTTCTCTCCAACATGTTTTTGAAAAACATATCTTTTAATCACTTTGTTTCAAAACATCATGGATATGCTATTTTGAGGAGGAGAAGCGTGATTAAAATGTGATCAAAAATGTTTAATGATCGTTGTTTGAATCTCAAAAGAGCTCGACTCGATCGTAACAAATGAATTGACGAGGAATCATGTACCATCTCGAGAAACTTTCTATGACTTGACCAGACGGGTAATAATTTCAAGCTAGTTCTCTAGTGATGTAAGCGTGTCTCGAATCGGTCTTGTTCATTTAAAGTAGATCAATTCAAAAGTCGAACTCTACCCTCTTTGTGAAGATTTAAGTTAAAACAATATAAGCACATGTGAAGGGGGAGTGTTTCTGAAAATATAAAACTCTCAAGGTGTTAACAAAATCATGTTTTATAATCATAAACACTTTGAGAGATTTTCAAGAAAAAGGTTTTCATGGCAACATAGGAATAGTCATGGAGTTATAAGGTGACTAAGAATAGGAAATTCGTCCTATGATCCGCCAGAGCCGGAGGGATCTACCCAAGGACATCACCAATAGTTTAGAACTAGAAGTCCTTAGGTATGATTGAAAAAAGGAGTAATGTGAGAAAGGAGAAAGAAGGGGTTGAAGAATTAAAAAGAAAAGTAATGAAAAGGGTGAAAAGAAATAGCCCTCCATAATCAACCTTAGAGGCGTAAACCGGGTTTAATTCATACACTCTTGGTTGTCACTAGATGACACTGGTATTGAAGACCAAGACGTCATGGACCCAGTGACGCACTGCACTAAACCTCCTAGCCACTCAATTCCTCTTAAAAGGATTTGTTTCATTCTCACTGGGAACCCTACATAATCTATCGACTTTCTCTTAGAGATCGTTGGTATTGAAGAAGGAGACCCTCTCCCTAGTCTCCGCTCAGGAAAACCAAAATGCACTATTGAGTCTAGAGCCACGAGATTCATCAAAAGATCTCATAGGAACACTTGACATGACATCGCTTGTTGTTCATCAATAAGGACACAAGTGATATATTTTAGAGTCCTACGTAGATCTTAGCAATCCGCCGAACATTTATAAGAAGTTTCACATCCGTGATTCTTGATGATTGAATGGAAACTCTGCCGGTCAACATCAAGTAGCCCCGACAAGCAGTCACTCGGTAATTCTCCGTGGATTACACTTAGTGTGTCTCAAACGGTCTACAATCATGAGGTGATGCTTGGTGTACCTCAATGACTCATCTGAATGTAGGTGTACTTGGTATATCGCGTTATCTCACTTGTGGGACTCCAGTTCGAACGGCCTTTGTGAGAATTAGAGACATGTTTTCACACTATCTTGTTAACACTCTCAAGTTCAAACTTGTAAGTGCGGAATCCGCTTATTACTAACCTTTTATGTTTTCTTCTTATGGAAGCTCTAGGCGGATGGATCATGCAGACTCGCCACATGCTCATACCAAAAACACATGAAAGTTCTCATCAAAATCAAAGGCAACTCAAAGTTAAAAATGATTCTTCGTCAATGTCAAAGAATCTACAAAGTGTAAAGACTCGAGAACTTCATCATTGGAAACTCAAAGTCAAATAGAAGTGTGAGCATGGTGGAGAAAGATGTGGAGATACCTAACCAACGAAGTTGACAACGGCAGACAACCACATTAACTGATCACAAAGCATGAAGGAACAAAGAATTAAGACTATTCTATATCTACTCACAAAGTTCAAGCTCAAAAAGATTAAAGACCTATTCAAGTGGAGCATCTTTTGAATGACCACCCCTTAGGGGGAGATTGTTAGCCTTGATTATTTTTATTAGAAGTGATGGTCATTCACGATTAGGAACTTTGTAACGTGTGTTAGATATCGTGATAGAATAGTCAACGGGCTCGTGGATTGGGCTAAGCTAATTGGGCATAAGTTATGTTAAGCTAGCCTTGTCTAGTTCGTGTAACCCAAGCCCAATCCAAGTCCATCTCAAGGCCCATGGCCAAGCCTTAGGGCATCATCCTCTCTTACTATAAATACCCCTCAAGTATGTCATTTGAGGGGTGTGCTTGAGTGTGTGTGTGTGTGTGTTTTTCCTTGAAGCAATATACATCTTATTGTTTCATCTTTCTTCTCTCTACCTCTCCTAAACATATACACGAATTCATATTCAAGTCACCATCTCTTTGCTTAATATTTTCTCTTCTTTCTACGCATACTGTTTGTATAACGTGGGTGTTTGTGTAGTAAAGGTTGTTATTGTGATAAGGTATACGTGATAAAGGGGTATAACACAGAAACTTCCACGCAACTTACCTCTGCATTAACGTCCACAGGTTGTGGTTGGTGCATCTCTTTCTTGGGTACATCCGAAGCTTCCATGGAGTGTTCCTTTGCATTAACTTGCACAGAATGTGGCTGGTGTACCTCTCTATCTTGTGAATTTGAGCACCAATAATCCATTTTAGCATCATCCGACTCAAACACGATAGTCTGTTGTACATTGTTGGGTATCTTCGTTCATTGATCACGTCGTATAAACCGAGTATCTTAGATACAATCGAATCAATCGTTAGGCATGATGTTGATGTGCACGGGATTTTACAAGTCTATGATTTAAACCGAGAAATATAATCTTTCGCGGGATTTTACTAAAATCAAGACCAAACCGTTAAGCAATGCCAATAGAACGTGTTAAGATAACTGATGGATAGACACAATGATAGACACTTGTGTGTTAGGACTTATGTAGGATTAGCAGAGATGTTGTTTGGTTGTGATTTGGGTTGTTTGATGCACGATTTTACGGAGAAACTTAGGTCTAAAAACTTAAAAACCTCAATAACTTCTGTTCGGAGCGGATTTAGGCCTCGAGGGTTGACCCGAATGAACTTTAGTTTAGTTCATTCGGCGTGCCATTCTCCTCGTTCTCACGGTCGTTTTGATGGTTAGAACGCTGAAAACGGAGTTACGGATCAAAAGTTATAGCCGTTTGAAGTTTTGTCGGGAAAAGTCAACAAGTCGCTATAAACCTTGAGCCAAGTCGCTAAGCACCAAGTCGCTAAGTAGCAACTCGCTAAATCACCAAATCGCTAAGCACCAAGTCGCTAAGACCTAAGTCATCAGACACAAGTCGCTCTGACCAAGTCGCTAAGCAAATAAGTCGCTAAAGAGCAACTCGCTAAGATCCAAGTCGCTAGTAACAAGTCGCTAACAATTTGCACTGCAACTCGCTAACACTTTCTGAAGCAAGTCGCTAACCTCACTAAGTCGCTAGCCGTAGTGGAGAATCCACTAACTTATACTATTTGTCGGATTGTCTCAATAGACAAGTCGCTAGGACCAAGTCGCTACCAAAACACACTACAACTCGCTACCGTTTTACAAACCAATTCGCTAACAAGAAAAGAAGTCCGCAGCTCAAGTCGCTAGCTAGAAAAAACTTTAAAAACACACTTTTTAATCCAAAAACATCCCAACCACGATGATTCAAGCTTACCAAATCAAAACCCAAGCACATACAATGATTCTAAACACAAAAGTACACCCAAAATTCAAACTTTAACACTAGAGATGATCCAAATGATGCAAAAACCACTAAACTTTTTCAAACTCTAAAACCATCTAAAAACCACTAGAAATCCAAGAATATGTAAGAGATAATTAAACCATAGCTCTTGATACCATTTGTAACATATTGGATTTCACAAACACCCTAAACCATAAGATCAAATAGGCGTATTATGAGTTTTAGAGAGAGAAAGTTAGAGGTTTGGGAACTTTAGTGAGAGAAAGAAAAATCTTATTATGAGCTCCAACTCTCTACCTTGGAAGGTAGAGAGTATTTATAGTCTTTACATAAATCGCCACTTATCGGGTGTGGATCGGGCATACGGTGGGTAAAGACCCGTCCAGTCCTCCACGGTGTTACTTAAACTAAATACTACTTAACTTATAATAATCTACGACTACGAGCTTTCTAACGATTACATATACTTGAGGTGACCGACTCTTTATATTCTGGATTTACTAAATCCTAACAAAGGGAAAATACAACTACAACAAATAGTGGTGGATATGTAGTGGGTCCTACATATTTCTGCATTTACTAGAGTTGGTGCTTCCTTGGGCAGTGATGAAGAATAAAGTGAACCACCTGCAGCTCAAATACCAAGTGGAGAACGCCCAAGACAAACACCACGTGAAGCACCTGCAACTGAAAGACCAAATGGATAACGCCCAAGACAAACACCACGTGAAGCACCTGCAACTCAAAGACCAAATGGATCACTTGCTAGTCAATTAACCAAGTGAATCACCTGCAAGAAATGTTATGTTGTCTTTCGGTCTAAATGTAACTTAACTTATATGTGTGTACTTCTTTTGTTATAACAATTGAATTTTGGTTACAATTTGTATCTTTTGACTTTATAAGTCAAATTGTGTTATTCCAAACAGCCCCCTAAACTGCACATACAATTGCAAACTGAACAACGTAAACAGCAAAACCAAAACTACAAATGTAAACAAAAGATATTTTAAAAGCTTATAACAATTCAGTGCGGTTAATAATTTTTTGTTATATGTTGACTTTATAAATCAAAATGGGTTTTTCCAAACACCCACCTAAACTGCATAAGCAAATGCAAACTGACAAAATAAAAACAACAACGCCAAAACATACATACATCACCAACTAATTATACCATATACAACAAAATATACATGTTAACAAGTATCGTTTTGAGTAGCCATCATCAGCCAAAAAATATACATCTTTATTACATCCACAACTAAAAATAACAGGTGAACTTCTTGATGAGAGACTTGATATTCATGGGGGGAGACTTGAGCTCCTTAGGTGGAGGCACAACATTTGTAATATTTTCCCTTGTTTCTGGCCTTTTATGAACAAGGGTGGTAACATGTTGTGAATTGGAAGCATTGGGAGTGGAACCTTCGAAGCTTGGGAAGTGGAACCCTTCAAAGTAGTACTCTTAGAAGACAGGATCCCAAACTCATCATCAGATGTGTCTGGAATAATGATGACATCAACTTCATTTCCTTTCAAGTTAGTATCTGGAAAGATAGCCAAAACAGAAAGAAATCAGAGTTCAAACATTACAACTTTCTTAGTTTGCAAACATTAAGTCTAACCTTTCTCAAACTCCTTATTCCCATATTTTTCCCACAATTCTTCAAGTATCACATCAGAATTTCATCTCCTATATCCCACTTATTCCCATAAGTAGCCATGACATACTCAATCATATCGTCAGATACCTTTAGTTTGCTATAATCCCTTTTTTTTTGCAGATTCTGACACTGCTTGGATTTCTTGCAAATAAAATAGGGTTATTTAGGCTCATTCCTGACTGGTAACCTTAATATGCTAATCACACAAATACAGAAAAATGAACTAACCTTTCATCACTTCAGCTTCTTTCGCAAATCTGCATAAATCTTCAATCATTTCATCAGACATTTCATCTTCTTGTAATCAAGTATCCCCATATTTGGCCTTCACATACTTTACCATCTCATCAGTTAGTGCTGTAAAAGTAAGGTCCCTATCTGCCATTGTTAAAGTGTATGTCAGGGTTGTGTGACGAGGAAGGGAAACAATCAAGATGGTATACGAATAGCTTTTCTCTGGTTGAGTTAAGGTGTGGTATAAATGTGTATGGACTATAATACCCTCCACTAACTAACAGAAATCAGACGTTGACCTGGGCATTAATGGTCAATGTTGGGATTTTAGAACTAAGTTAACCATTAACCTCTACGAGTACGCAGCGGATATGGATCTAGTATTTGCAATTAGGTTAAACACGTAATCAATAAACAATTAATTAATAAAAGGGAAAATAGAAAACCTAACCTTGTTTGGCAATTGATCTTTAGTAACGAACAAGAAAACCAAACGAAACCCCAAGTATAAAAATTAGATACCTCAATGAGTATCACACACAAACCCGATAACGTATAAGTTCGATTATGAAAGCTAGTCGAGAACGTAATTAACCCAATCAACAATTTGACACCTTGAATTATTCGAACAAGAAAACCAAAGGCTTGCTTTCTTCCTGTTCGAGGTCAGAAACAACCAAGAAAACCTGCTTCCTTACTTATACCCGATATCGGATAAGTATTATCCGATATCCTCCTTTGTTTGCTGTTCGAGATGTGGTATGACCAGAAAACAGAAAACAAAAGCCCTTCTTCTTGCTAATGTTCGATAACCAGGAACCAACAAGAATCAACACCAAAACCTAACACAACTTGGATCAAATAATGATGCAAGTATAGGATTTATTCGAACCAAGAACAAGTCAAAAACCCCTAATCGATTTCAGTTGCAATCGACAGAAGTTTTAGCTGAAAACTGTATGATATTAGTTTTCACATACACATCAAACCATTAACATAAGTAGGCGTATAAGTGGAATTCTAGAGAGAGAAAGTTAGAGGTTTAGGGAACTTAGTGAGAGAAAGTGAAAGATATTATTATGAGCTCCAACTCTCTACCTTGGAAGGTAGAGAGTATTTATAGTCTTACATAAATCGCCACACATCGGGCTGTGGATCAGGCATACAGTGGGTAAAGACCCGTCCGTCCTCCACGGTGTTACTTAACTAAATACTACTTAACTTAAAAGAACTACGACTACGAGCTTTTAACGATTACATATACTTGAGGTGACCGACTCTTTAATCTGTGGAATTTCTAATTCCTAACAATCTCCCCAAGGAGGTCACCTCAATCATGTATCAAAAATACATTGAATACAACCGAGATAATACATTAGCAATTGATCTTGCATTCATGATGTAGTCCTTTGCTCCTAAACTCGTAGTCATTGATTCATCACATTGCATGTTTGGTTATTCCAAGTGGAGGTCTTTACCGATCCACGTGATAATAAATTTGAGCCGAGATTTGAGATCATCGCTATCAAAATCTCGAGACATCCATTGTGGTGTTGTGACTTTAGGACCGACATGCTCACATTCGGATCATGATATCTTCTCATCGAGTTGCGAAGCTTTAGTTGATTCATGATATTGGCGCAGCAGAAAGCGAAGCATGGAGTGAAAATATCGAGTCATTGATGCACTAATCATGATTTCTTTTGAGTTGAATGTGTTAAGTGAGCATGCGGCTATGGATTGACCGCTTCATTTTGATCGATTGCAAACGTCGGGCGCACTCGCATACAACAGATTAGTAATAAATCGCACGAAAGTGTCTTTGATCACTTCGTTGAATTGAGGTACACGCCCACGGTTCCCCGCTGATCGATACATGTACCGCCTGTGATCGGTATAATTCAAGAATTTCCTTGACAGGTTTCGCAATGCTCTATTTGTTCTCAAACCGAACGTCTCAAAGACGACAACACGGAGTGAGTGAACCAAATAATTTTAAGTCCACCGATTGATGAAAAGAGATTTGACAAACAATCGTGTATTGCTCAATAGAAATTGTTTTGCAATACAACGAAGGTTTTATTGAAAATCAATTATCAATCATAAAACACCTTTGGTTTGAAAAATGAGTACACGGTCGATGTGCTAAAGAAAGAGTTTTTATGCACAAAGACCGGTTTTCAAAGGTATCCGTCAATCCATAACTCGAACCGTGTTTGATTCAAGAGATTGAATCGCCCCATTGTTTACATTCGGTTGTCACATGGTTGATCTATATAATAGATCTCACATGCCACCTACCAGAGCTTGTTTGATGTTGGCTCGAAGGCTTTCCATCTTCATTGTGAATATGTAAACACATCACTCGGATGTTCCGCAATACCACAAGGATAATGCGAGGACTCAAGATATAATCTCTTTCCACATTGTGTGAAACAGAGAGTCTTCATTGAAAGTGTCCTAATGAGATTTATTGATGATCTCGTGGCTCTAGACTCAATTTGTGCATATTTGGATGTTTGTCTGGGAGACTAGGGAGAGGTCTCCTTCTTCAATATCAACAATCTCTAAGAGAAAGTCGATAGATAATGTCGGTTCCCGTGAGAATGAAACAAGTCCTTTTAAGAGGAACTTGAGTGGTTTGGAAAGTTGAAGTGCAAGCGTCCTTTGGGTCCATGACGTCTTTGTCTTCAATACCGATGTTACCATCGGTAGCATATGAAGTGAACCCGGTTTACGCCCTAAGGTTGAATAAATGGAGGCTATTTGTTTTCACCCTTTCTCATTCAATTCTTTTAATTCTTCAACCCTTTGCTTACCGAGACTTCATAGCTAGAACCTTGTTGGGTTTATTCCGAAGACTAGCTCGGTCTCGATCCGCCTCTTCCCATATCTCACTTTTCTCCTTTTTATCATCATACCTAAGGACTTCTACACTAACTAGTGGATTGTCCTGGGTAGATCCCTCCGCTCGGCGGATCATGGGAACAAAAACCTAACCTTATCATCCTTATATCACCGTACATAAAGTAAAGTTGGTCGGTCAATTTGGTATTGTTCATCCGCCATTGGATCCAATTGAAAACCATTTGAAAATCAATTCGGATACTTGTGATATATTATCAAAGCATTTTGTACCGAATTGTTTTGATATTTTAGAACGAGAACTCCCCTCAACATGTGCATCAAGTATTTGAAAATGTTTAGCACACGGAGGCAAGAGAAAGAATTAACTTCTTTGATTACCATTTTCTAAAGATATCAACATCACTTCCCATATCAAATCAAGTAGATATCGCATTTCGGAAGGATGAGGTTTCCATAAATTTGCTCCCCTTCAATATGTGCCTCGAGGTTTGAAAAGAGTTTTGCACATACTAGAGGACCCGCACATTGGGATGAATGATCACGTTACAAATCAAAGGTTTAAGATAGATGCTCCCCTCAACATGTGCATTGAAAATTTGAAATCGTTTGTCACATGTGGGAAGGACGAGATGTACATCCTTATAAAACCATTTACCGAATTATCGGTTTAAATCCAATTTAAATCACACATTCTCCCCGATCACAATTATCAAATCATTTGAGATTTGTGATCTCTTATTGATTTAAATTGATTTTGAAAGCTTTAAGGGAATTGTGACTTGATTATGAAAGCGTTTTAAGCGATAAGGATCGGATTTTAAGACTTTAAACTCCATTGATAAAACATGCATGTATATCTTTTGAAAACAATTTAATGCCAAATAACTTTTTAATTTAATTGAAATCATTCTCCCCTCAATCAATGACATAGGTTGTTGATTGATGATAGAGATTTTGACAAATAAGTCCCGATGATTATCAAAAATAGAGATCGAGTTATTTTTCAAAGCATTTAGTTTTCAAGAGATAAATGTTTATAGAATCGAGCATGGAGTTTTGAAAACATGATAAAACATGGCTCGTTCTTTCTTTTAAAACCGGTTATTGCTCGAAAATGACAATAAACCATTTCACTTTCTCTCAAATTTTTTTATTTTTATTTTTATTTTTTTAAGAATTGAACAACATCTAAAGTCCCGTGTCATTCTTTGAATGACAAAGACAAAGACCGTAGATATTATCGAACCGGAAAGAAACATGACAAAATGACAAGATTTTTTGAAGATTTTTGAATTTTTCAAATTTTATGGATTTTGAAAGTTTTATATTTTTCTATTTGATTTTGAAGGTTTTATAATTTTGTATTTTGTTTTTCAAATAAATATTTACAAGAGATAGATGAAGATAGACCTTTATCGCTCGTCTTCCTCCTCGAAGACGTTTGAGAGTTTCGGTTGAAGGCTTTTCAAACCAAGTCGTGGAAGAATAAACTCAAACGTTCTCTTGGAAGAGCTTTGGTGAAGATGTACGCTAACCGATATTCGAGACCTCACAAAATATAGTTCCACCACACCTTTTTCCACTTGTTCCCCGATGAAATGATGTCGAATGTCGATATGCTTTGCTCTTGAGTGTTGAACGTTGTTGCATGAGAGAGCAATAGCACTTTTATTATCACAAGACAGAGGATTTTGTTGAATTCAAAGCCATAGTCGATAATTGAGATCTCATCCATAAGATTTGAGCACAACAAGATGACATGGCTATGTATTCACTCTGTAGAGGAAATAGAAGTACTCATTTGCTTCTTTGAAGACCACTCACAAGCTTATCACCTAAAAACCGAGCACCTCGCACGTGCTTGACGTGTATCTTGACAACTTGCATGATCAAGATCTCGCATAGGCCGTTAGTGACATACCGGTGTCCTTGGTACCATAGTCCCATATTGATGGTTCCTTGGAGATACCGAAGACCCGTTTAACCGCTTCAAGGTGCTTTTAGTAGGCTTAGGCGATATCTAGCACACATGCACACAATGAACAAGATGTCTAGTCTACTAGGCGTGAGGTAC
Organism: Chrysanthemum lavandulifolium; assembly: GCA_022545495.1. Taxonomy (NCBI): domain Eukaryota; kingdom Viridiplantae; phylum Streptophyta; class Magnoliopsida; order Asterales; family Asteraceae; genus Chrysanthemum; species Chrysanthemum lavandulifolium. The sequence continues at coordinate 43,735,013 of CM040246.1, read as the reverse complement.
ATCGTGGATACAATCATACTACGATATTTCGTTTGATCTACCATAATCCACGAGTGGTCCTCATCCGACTTGGTTCGTTCAATCATGGGAGTGTCAACGTGGTCACTAGAATCAAATCCAAATTTCTTTAAAATCTCATTTGCATATTTAGATTGATTTATGAAAATGCCTCCGGACTTTGTGAAATTTGTAATCCCAAGAAAATGACATTTGTCCCATCATTGACATTTGAAATTTTGAACCCATTTCATTAGAAAACGATCACATTCCATTGGGTCGGTCGAGGCAAAATAATATCATCAACATAAATTTGAACGTGAATTAAGTGTTTGCACGACTTTACGGTGAACAATGTAGGATCAATCGCCTTTGTTGAATCCAAGAGATAGAAGAAACTTTGATAGCGTATCATACCATGCCCTTGGAGCTTGCTTTAAACCGTATAAAGCCTTCTTCAAACGATAAACGTGAGTAGGATGCTCGGGATTCACAAAGCCTTCAGGTTGGCTGACATAGATGACTTCTTTAAGATCTCCATTCAGAAATGCCGTCTTTACATCCATCTGATAGACTATCATGTTCTTACTAGCAGCATTAGACAAAAAGATTTTGATTGCCTCGATTCGAGCAACAAGAGCAAAAGATTCTTCAAAGTCAATACCCTCCTCTTGACGGTATCCTTTAGCAACTAATCGAGCCTTGTTCTTCAATACATCACCATGCTCATCAAGTTTTACTTTGAAGATCCATTTTAGAGCAATAATCATAGCACAATCTGGAGCAGGTACTAACTCCCATACATCAAGTCGATCAAACTCATGAATTTCTTCTTGCATGGCATTGAACTAGCTATCTTCATTCATGGCGGTTTTAACATCTTTTGGTTCGATCTTAGAGAGTACGGAGTTGAAGAAGCACCACAAGGCATCGGTTGCAAGTTGTTTACGTGTGGATACAGGACGAGAGGGATTTCCAATGATGTTGTCCAATGGATGATCGTGAGTCCATTTTCTGAGGTGTTCATGTGGCAGTGGTTGAGGGACCAAGTAGCAGAGTCGATGTCTCTCAAGGAGATGGTTCGATGAAGATTCATGAGCAAATACATTTTCAAATGGAGCATCTTCGGAGTAGCAAAGGGATTAACTTCATCATTGATACGGACATAGTTCCATGATGTACCCTCAAGTTTGATGATTTGTTGATGAGACAGAGTGATCAAGCAGCAGCGCTTCTTGACTTAATGATATTGAGATTGAAGGATTGGCGTCATTCACGTGAATATGAGCGACCTCTAAAGTATGAATTGTCGGTTCATTAGCACTTGGCTCATAATGTTCATCAAACATGGGATCAAACAATTTCTTTAAATCAACATCGGATGGAGGTACATATGGAGTTTACGGAGAAGAATTTGGTATAAGGGATGAACTAATGGGACTGTCTTGAAGTGCGGGTCTGAATCGGAGTGTCCAGAGCCATAGGACCACTGCGATAGAAACTCTCTCGACTATCTTTATCAACCCATATGTAGACAATTTGAAGTGACCACCGATAAAGAAAACCGATATACCAAACTTGAAAAGAAGAATTCCATGCATTTGCATCTTAAGTTCGCCTTTGTGAATTTTAACTTCAATCTCAAATAAGTGATAATTGATTAACTCAAGTAATCGACTTGTGTCAAATGCCCAACACATGAATAAACGTACAACCGGATGTACGTCGATCCACCGAATGAACCGGAACAAATGATTTCTCGACATTAATGCATTCTTCCTAAAGGTATACATGTAAAGGCGATCCGAAGATTCACCACAAATGTCTTGACGAATGAGGTAGTCATTTTCCTTAATGTTCATGTGGTTGATTTATAGCGTGCACAATGAGAGGAACAATAATCCGAAAAGATTTGGCAAAGGAATACCAAAGAGCGGAACATTGTCCATGAACAACAATCCGTGAAGATTTGGCACGGGAATACCAAAGAGCGGATCATTATTCAATAGTGCAACTTACAATATCATGATAGTCATTATAAGCGCCTTGTGAAATAAGCGGAGATAAGGTTTCTTGAGAATTCCAAGAAGTACTTCTTAGATGGTGAACCGTTGAATCAATAAAACCGAGCATGAGCTTGAGTCGGATGATCAACATTCGTCGAAGGTTGAAAGTACTCATCAAACATATCTTTGAAAAACAATGAATCCCAAACATTGATTCCCAATTATCCTTAGTAAGTGAAGCATTAGGCGTTGGAGGAGAGTCATCAAAATCAAAACAATGAATCCAGTTATCCTTAGTATATTCACTCTTCATCAAAAGAATATACACTCATCATCATCAAAAATTAAGTCGTATAACCATTATTCAAACATCCATCATCATGTAGTATATTCACTCTTCTCCCTCAAAAATTGCATCCAAGTTGCCATTTTGATTTAACAAGTGAATAAGAGTATACACCAATGAACATAGATCCACTTGATGATTGAATGAGCGTGGAAAACATGAAGCTTGTTGGTGAAGAATGTAGATGAGTATGGCCATTCATGAGAGAATTTTTCTTTAGTCAAGATAAAGTGCACGTAAGAGCGTACACTTTTCTTTTCTTTGAAGAACGGGGCTCAAGTGTTATCTGCAGACACCATTGTGTTGAAGAACGAGGGCCGAATCGATGTGAGCAGGCGTCATTGTTAAGAGCCTAGTCATATGTTTAGAGCCGCTTGAATCCAAATACCAAGGGACGATTTATACGACTGCTTTGGACAATGACGAGACAGAGAATTGGAAACATTGGATCCCCACGTCTTGATGGGTTCCTTTTGGTTAGCACAAACAGGTCTTTGAATCACAGAAACCCTAGATGCAATGGCATTATCCCTAGGAGTCGAACTAGTAGAGGCATCGACTTAGTCAAATGACATTTTGTGCTTAATGGGATTATTCTACCGTTGGCTTCCAAACCTTAACAGCACTATTCTCGGCATAGTGGATCTAGTTAAAAGAAAGGTTTGCCATTCGTGAACATTCGACTGTTGGCTTCCACCGAAATCCTACATTGGTAAAAACCTTCCCTGTAGGTTTCGTGATTGCTTAACTGCTTTGCTTTCCAAACTTTCTTAAGCGGGGTATGATTCTTAGATCTCGTAAATAACACATCACATTCATGATTACCGAAAATAAACATTTTTACATGTTTTGCGACAAAGATAAGGCCTCGAATTAATTTCAAGAAGCTTAGAGCTAATACTAGAACTAACACGATTCTTTTGTTCAAATCAAACTTCTTGTCCCTATGGTGTTCTTTTACTTCCTTATCATGATCACTTTTAGTTTGCGTAATCCTATCCTTCTTTGCATTGCTTCTAGGTTTTGACCCGCTAACTTTAGTGTCAATCTTAACATCTGTAGAAGTAACAATGGGAACATTACATGGCTTCACTACTTTCTCGCATTCCGGTCTAGAAGTCTTTGGGATCCGAAATTCTAGGAGGCACATCAAAGGTTGCTTGCTTGAATTTCGACATGGAACAAGGCATATCAAGGGTCACATGCTTGGCTTTAGGCATAGAACAAGGCACAACTATTCTATCTCGCCTATTGTTAGATTTCGGACTTGTGACAATTACGTACTCTAAGAGTTCACGAGATCGTTTGGCATCCATGCGGGCATAGGCTATAGTACTATCAAAAGGTTTTCTAATCTTTCATCTTCAACAATCTCACGGAGACCCTTCAAACTTTCCTTAAGGTATGAGAGATATGCTTTATGTGCAAGTTCATTATTCCTAATGGGCGGAGGAATATATAACATATCGATAGCATATTTATCACAATCGAAACCTTAGGAGCAGTATTTGCAATTGGGGATTGACAACTTTCCTTTCACCTCACGCTTGATTCTCAATATCGTTAAGTAAAGAAGTTATCTTTTCAATTTGTTTATCATGATTAACTTTAAATGAATCACATAACTCTTTGTTTTGATCATTAACCTTTGAAATTTCGACTTTAAAACAATCATTTTCCTTTTGCAAGTTATCAATTATGTTTTGAAGTTGGAAATTCGAGAATCTAAAGGAGGAGGCATATGGGAACCAACACATCCTTCTTTTCACCTTTCGGTTGTGAAATTTGGGCTTTCAATCTTTTGATCGTGTGGCAATGAGCTCGAATTTGTTCATCACGTTTGCTAATTTCAAAAGCGCATCAAACTCGGGAGCATCGAGAGGATGTCTTGATATTTGAGGTTTTAACATTTTCTTTGAGATGTTGATGTTTTAATTGCAAAGCAAGATGTTCAACTTCTAATTTAGAATAATGTTTGACCAAGTTATCATGATCATCCTATTCTATTTTCTCATGCAATTTTGAATTTGTTGTTTCAAGCTCAATGACACGATCATGGGAGACTTTCGAGCAACAGATAATTCATGAAATTGAGAAGCATTAATGGAACAATTTGTAGCGATGAAAAACACATCTTGAGCAATACATTCATAAATCGATTCTCATTCGGTGTATGCAAGTTCTTCCTCTCAATCTCATTATATTTTAATTCTCTCATAATCACTAACCTCAACAATCATTGCATCAAATTCCTTTTCCATTTCTTTAATGTCTCGAATTCATTCCTTTTTAAGACTCTCAAAATGATCTTTTAGTTGTTTAAAGAAAGGCATGACTTGATTAAATAACATTCTTTAGTTTGCTCAAAACCCTTTCTCCTTGAGAATACCAGTGGGTGTGATCCTTTTCTTGCAAGTTTTCTCAAAATCAACAAATAGTTGAAAGATAACATATTGACTAATTAAAGTCTTGCTTTTAGTGGCAATTGTTCTAGGAACAAGATGCATTGGTGTATTCGGAGGATACACAATCGCTCTAGGCATTTTCCTAAGGGAGGGTTCGTTACAACAAGATTCTCTCGCTTTTGCTTATCTAAATCCTTTTTCCGAACACTTGTTCGGGGGTTAATAGAGTCGAGGCTTAAACTTATTCAAGGAGATCCAATTTTCTTTAGTGTAATTATGGGGTTTAATCGTTATGTTATTCTTTTACACTCAAGATCTTCTAACTTCTTATTCATTTTCTCCCTAGTGACTTCATCGATTTCTTATCTTCCTCGGTGCACTCAACGCAACTAGGTTTACGCCTAGGCTTAAGGATTTCATTACCATCATAAAGCACCTTATGAGCATTTCTAGCCTTTTAATTACCTCGGATTTGGTTCCTCAACAAGGGAATGCTATGCTTATCGCTTAAGACTCGATGCTTAGTGATCATGTGAGCGGTTTGAATTGTATTCCTTGTACGTACAACTTATTTTCAAGCTTGTTTTCAAAGTTTTAGATTGGAAAATCATTTAAAAGTTTTGATTCCTTAGCCTTGAATTCTTGCTTAAGCATTTTAACATTTTCTTGAAGTTCGTGTTTTTGCTTAGCGCTTTGGAAAGCTTTACTTGTAAGGAGTTTAACTCTTGTTTTAATACTTCTTCTCTAAATTTACTTTTTCTAATAATTGTACACATTTGGATATCCATCTCGCGCTCACGAGTGGTAAGTTCAAACTTAGCACTGTTGTTCAGATATGGCAACTTGATCCTTATAGGTATTGAGTTCGGTGGTCAAGGAATCATCGAGCACAAATGCGGTGTACTCATGCAATTCATAATCATCATTTTGAGAAGAAGATGCATACCTAGGTACTGCGAAACATTCATGCAACTTTCCTCTCGCATTAACGTTGCAAAGTTGTGGCGGTGCATCTCTATCTTGGGTACATCCGAAGCTTCCATGGGCGTTCCTTTGCATTAGCTTGCACGGGTTGTGGTGGTGCACCTCTCTCTTGTGAACATGAGCATGAAGATTCTATTTTAGCATTGTCCGACTCATCATTATTTGTTTTCTAACATTCTCGCATTCAAGAACACCCGATTCTTCCATAGATACATTACCCAACTTATCACAACAATCTCTCAACCGCTCCCGACACTCATTCACTTTTTCATCCTTTTGTGCGGTTTCCTCAATGTACTTTTTCACATTATCCATGAGTTGGATAAATGTCTCAATGAATTCTCAATTTCCATTCCAAGATGTTTTTGAAGGAAATTCGGTCAAGTGTTGATCGTAATCTGCTGAATATTCCCACCGATGAATGGTGAAATTGTTTGTAGATTACTTGAAGAGCTGACTGGAACCATCTTTTGAACTTCTTCATTGGTAAGTTGCGACTTTAAATGCTCTAAGTTCAACAAAGAAGCTTTTTGTCAATGTAGGTAAGTCCTCAGGAAAAGAGCACTACATGTTCGATCCCCAACTATGGATAACAACTGTATGAGGTGCGGATGAAGTAGTTGATAGGGCTCAATGTCGCATTCCATTTGCATGGCATTACAGTAGCGGTGCAATTCATTCTCATTGTACTCGAACATGAAGATCTCACATCCTCGTTGTTTAATTCAAACATCTTTAATCGTTCGATGTAGCATCCTTTATCATTATTATCCACAAACATCATACAATTTAAGCACTACGAAATCATTGGGTCAAGAGAGTAAGACATGATGTGGTAGAATGCACGGATTTTACAAGTCTATGATTTAAACCGAGAAATAGAATCTTTCGCGGGATTTTACTAAAATCAAGACTAAACCGTTAAGCAATGACCAATGAAATGTGTTAAGATGACTGATGGATCAACACAATGATAGACAATTGTGTGTTAGGTCTTATAATTGTTTGTGGGATAAGCAGAGATGTTGTTTGGTTGTGATTTGGGTTGGTTGTTGCACGATTTTATGGAGAAATTTAGGTCTAAAAACTTAAAAAGCTCAATAACTTCCTTTCGGAGAGGATTTGGGCCTCGAAAAATTCGTTTCACAACATTGTGGTGAAACCTCACAATATTCGACTGTTCGGTCGTTTTGATGGTATTTCAACGAAACGGATTCTGGATCAAAAGTTATGGCCGTTTGAAGTTTTGACGTAAAAGTCAACTTTGGTCAAACCTCTTCTTGAAAAAATCAACCAAGTCGCTAAACCCTTGAACCAAGTCGCTAAGTACCTAATTCGCTACACCACCAAGTCGCTAAAGTCCCAAGTCGCTAGACAAATGCAAGTCGCTAAGTAGTAACTCGCTAAGCCTCAAGTCGCTAGCAAAATTTTGGCAGCAATTGCTACTCAAGTCGCTAAAGATTCAAGTCGCTAAAGAGCAACTCGCTCTGAGACCAAGTCGCTACCACTGTCGCTACCCGTAGTGGAGAGTCCACTACTTGTCTATCGTTAATCGCTAGGTCTAAGTCGCTAGCTCCAAAGCGTAACTCGCTACAAAATTGTGAAGCAAGTCGCTACGAAGAAAGAGATCCAGTATATCAAGTCGCTAGCAAGAAAACCACATAAACATCACTTTTCAATCCAAAAACAACCCAACCACGATGATTCAAGCTTACCAAATCAAAACCTAAACACTTGTGATGATTCTAAACATAAAAGTACTATCAAAATCCAAACTTTAACACTAGAAATCACCCAAATGATGCAAAAACCACTAAACTTTTTCAAACTCAAAAACCACCTAAAAACCACTAGAAATCCAAAGATGTGCAAGATATGATCAAACCATGGCGCTCTGATACCAATTGTAGGATATTAGTTTTCACATACACATCAAACCATTAACATAAGTAGGCGTATAAGTGGAATTCTAGAGAGAGAAAGTTAGAGGTTTAGGGAACTTAGTGAGAGAAAGTGAAAGATATTATTATGAGCTCCAACTCTCTACCTTGGAAGGTAGAGAGTATTTATAGTCTTACATAAATCGCCACACATCGGGTGTGGATCGGGCATACAGTGGGTAAAGACCGTCAGTCCTCCACGGTGTTACTTAACTAAATACTACTTAACTTAAAAGAACTACGACTACGAGCTTTCTAACGATTACATATACTTGAGGTGACCGACTCTTTAATACAGGGAATTTCTAATTCCTAACAAAAACAGTGAATAGTTTAGGGATGTTAGGGATATGATAATGCGTACCAATTGAAGAGGTGTGGGTTTGTTTTTATACCAAAAACAACCGACTATTGGTTGAGCTTTGTCTTGGTCGACAAGCAACCAAGCACAACTAAAACCTTCCCTCTTTGTTGCCCGATCAGTTGAGTATTCAAGGCCTAAGGCTCGCTCCAATAATCCAACCCAAGTCCATGAATAAACTGTCCATGGGTCGTATAAATCAGGTCAAGCTCTCATGCATATCGGGTATATTAATTAAGGTATTAATACGTTCTACACGTATACTCGTGTTTATCGTGTGTGCCCCCATTGTCTTACACACCTTTAGTCGTTTTGTCGTGTTTACAACTCCCACAAACCAACAGCTCCCACTTGGGAGTTGGTGTGTCGAATGGCACACAAAACTAACGACGAAAACGCCTAGCAAACGCTCTCACTCGCTTTTTAACTAAAAGTGTCCGAGAGAATAGTTTAAATAAAAGTTTCTCAAGAGCATGGTCATTAAATGTCTTGCTTTAATCATCCTTTGTTATAGATACCGTTAAACCATGGATTATGGATCTCAAATCATTCCATATAATTTAACCATTTAGAATCTCGTTATAGATTTTAATTCGGATATACCAAATGTAATCAAGTATCATCTTGCATTACCCTTTGGGTCCGCGAACAGTTATCCGATTAAACCGGAGAGGCGCCATGGTATCTTTCTGCACATATCAAGTGGAGTAACAAATCCTTTATTGACTACAAGTGTTCTAGATGCTGCTTCACATCACTCCGAAATATAGCCTTTATAACAATCAAGATGGTATACAAATAGCTTTTCTCTGGTTGAGTTAAGGTGTGGTATAAATGTGTATGGACTATAATACCCTCCACTAACTAACAGAAATCAGACGTTGACCTGGGCATTAATGGTCAATGTTGGGATTTTAGAACTAAGTTAACCATTAACCTCTACGAGTACGCAGCGGATATGGATGTAGTATTTGCAATTAGGTTAAACACGTAATCAATAAACAATTAATTAATAAAATGGAAAATAGAAAACCTAACCTTGTTTGGCAATTGATCTTTAGTAATGAACAAGAAAACCAAACGAAACCCCAAGAATAAAAATTAGATACCTCAATGAGTATCACACACAAACCCGATAACGTATAAGTTCGATTATGAAAGCTAGTTGAGAACGTAATTAACCCAATCAACAATTTGACACCTTGAATTATTCGAACAAGAAAACCAAAGGCTTGCTTTCTTCCTGTCCGAGATCAGAAACAACCATGAAAACCTGCTTCCTTACTTATACCCGATATCGGATAAGTATTATCCGATATCCTCCTTTGTTTGCTGTTTGAGATGTGGTATGACCAGAAAACAGAAAACAAAAGCCCTTCTTCTTGCTAATGTTCGATAACCAGGAACCAACAAGAATCAACACCAAAACCTAACACAACTTGGATCAAATAATGATGCAAGTATAGGATTTATTCGAACCAAGAACAAGTCAAAAACCCCTAATCGATTTCAGTTGCAATCGATAGAAGTTTTAGCTGAAAACAATGAATCGTTTAGGGATGTTAGGGATATGATAATGCGTACCAATTGAAGAGCTGTGGGTTTGTTTTTATACCCAAAACAACCGACTATTGGTTGAGCTTTGTCTTGGTCGACAAGCAACCAAGCACAACTAAAACCTTCCCTCTTTGCTGCCCGATCAGTTGAGTATTCAAGGCCTAAGGCTCGCTCCAATAATCCAACCCAAGTCCATGAATAAACCGTCCATGGGTCGATAAATCAGTCAAGCTCTCATGCATATCGGGTATATTAATTAAGGTATTGTCGTCTACACGTATACTCGTGTTTATCGTGTGTGCCCCCATTGGCTTACACACCTTTAGTCGTTTTGTCGTGTTTACAACTCCCACAAACCAATAGCTCCTACTTGGGAGTTGGTGTGTCGAATGGCACACAAAACTAACGACGAAAACGCCTAGCAAACGCTCTCACTCGCTTTTTAACTAAAAGTGTCCGAGAGAATAGTTTCGTAAAAGTTTCTCAGTAGCATGGTCATTAAATGTCTTGCTTTAATCATCCTTTGTTATAGATACCGTTAAACCATGGATTATGGATCTCAAATCATTCCATATAATTTAACCATTTAGAATCTCGTTATAGATTTTAATTCAGATATACCAAATGTAATCAAGTATCATCTTGCATTACCCTTTGGGTCCGCCGCAGCTTATCCGATTAAACCGGAGAGGCGCCATGGTATCTTTCGCACATATCAAGTGGAGTAACAAATCCTTTATTGACTACAAGTGTTCTAGATCTTCGCTCACATCACTCCGAAATATAGCCTTTATAACTACCTTATTGATAGCGTTTTGCGTATACTTACAAAAAATGATATCCACACATAACAGAACTTACTTGCATCTCAAGTTTTAAGGACGAAGATAACAAACCATTTTCCATATTTTAATTATGACAAGGTTCCAAAAGTAAATGTTTGAAAGTTGGGGAATCCAATATGCATCTCTAGTGAATACATATGAGTTTGGCGGGTACAATCCAAATTCTCGTTAGAATTATAACCAACACTCACATTTGCCTTATCATAACAATATTCCCATATTGTTAACCGACAATGGACATATTTAGAATGATAAATCATTTCATGAATTAAATATGCAAATATAGAATAACAGATTATATGAATATAATAACAAATACCTCGTATCTTTATTAATCAGAAAATAATAACTGTCTTACAACTCCAAATTATCCAAATACTAATTAACACACAGTTTACATGAGACTACTAACAGGTACCAAACCTATATCTCTAGTCAATTTAGAATGCTTAGGAAACTTCAAAGCTTTCGTAAATGGATCTGCTAGATTGTTATCTGTGTGAACTTTTAATATCTTTACATCGCCCATTTCAATGGTCTCTCGAAGATAATGAACTTTAGCGTGATATGGTCTAGCACCTTTAGTGATTCCACTTTCATTAGCTATAGTAATGGATCCAGTATTATCACAATACATATTTATAGGTTCTTCAATTGTGGGAACAATGTTCAACCCAGAAATGAATTTATGAATCCATCTGACCTCTTTTGATGCATCACAAGCAAGAATATACTCACTACGTAGATGAAGTAGCAAAGGTACTATGCTTTGTGCTTTTCCAATCAATGACACCTCCATTTAGAACAAATACATATCCGGCCCGAGATTTTAAGTCATCAACATCTGCGGATATCCAACATCGAGTAGCAAGAAACCACGAGCTCTTGTTCATCTTTACCTTCATAAATCGAAACATATCCTTAGTATTGCGTAAATACTTAAGAATATTTTCACAACAATGAGTGAAGTTCGTGATTTAGTACATCTCACAAAGATACATAATAGATCCTATAGCCGAAGCGTAAGGAACTCTTTGCATGCGCTCTTTCTGAGCAGGTGTTTCAGCACCTTGTAACTTACTCAATTTTGGCTCTTCTTGCATTGGGATCACGCCACGTTTGGACTTCTCCATACAAAATCTCTTCAAGATTTTCTCAATGTAAGCTCTTTGACTCAAACCAATTAATCGTTTATATCTGTCTCGATAGATCTTGATTCCAAGAATATATGCTGCTTCACCTAAATCTTTCATGGCGAAACATCTTCCAAGATAGGATTTTACATCTTGTAACATTGGAATATTGTTTCCCATAAGCAATATGTCATCAACATATAGAATTAGGAAAGTGACATAACTCCCACTAGCTTTCTGATATACACATGGCTCATCTTGATTTTGAGAAAATCCAAATTTCTTGATCTCATCATCAAAACGTTTATTCCATTGTCTCGATGCTTGCTTAAGTCCATAAATGGAACGCTTGAGCTTGCATAGACGGTTAGGATATTTTGGATCAACAAAACCCTCAGGTTGCTCCATATAGACCTCTTCGTAAAGATGTCCATTGAGGAAGGCGGTTTTGACGTCCATTTCCCATATCTCAAAGTCATAGTACGCCGCTATAGCTATGAGAATCCTTATAGCTCTAATGTCTGCTATAGGAGAAAAGGTTTATTCATAATCAAAGCCCTTTGCTACGAGACGAGCTTTAAAGGTGTATACCTTACCATCCGTGTCAATATTCTTCTTGAAGATCCACTTGCTGCCAACTGTCTTGCAGTTAAGAGGAAGCTCAACTAAGACCCAGACATCATTGTCTTTCATGGATTGCATTTCCACATTCATTGCATCAAGCCATTTCTTGGATTCAGGATCCAGCAATGCAGCTTTATAGTTATTGGGTTCACCAAGATCCCCTAACTCATGTTCCTCAGCGTCAATGTATAAACACATACGGTCAGGAGCACGACATGTCCTAGTGGACTTTCAAATGGGAACAATATCACTTTGAGGTTCTTCAATTTCTTGATCATCCTCATCGTGATGAATGCTAGTGTCTAAAGAAGGAGTTGTATCTTCTTCTTGAATTAATTTAAGATCGTCTAAGCTCCCACTTGCTTTAAGATCCATAAGATCATTCTCAAAGAACTCAGCATTCCGAGCTGTGGAAAACTAGAAGGGGGGGTTGAATAGTTTTGCCAATTAAAACTTCCTTTTAAACTATTTAGATCGACTTATGTCAATCTATTTGGATGTGTGTGTTGGATGTTGATAGATAAACATATAAAGGTATGTAATGAAAGATAAGAGTAAGAAGCACAAAACCACAACGCGAGTATTTATAGTGGTTCGGCTACAAGGACACCTTCCTTGCCCTACTCCACTCCCCGAGTCACCTACTTGAGAGTTTGTAAACACTACACCAATCTTCTTATGGCGGAAAGGCCTTCACAACGTCGCCTACCCTTTTTCCGGTGCTAGGCTAACCACCGGGTTCTTTCACTCCAAGGTGAACCACACCTACACAACGTCGCCTACCCTTTATAAGGTACTAGGCTAAGTACCTAGTTCTTTCACACCAAGGTGAACCACACCTACACAACGTCGCCTACCCTTTATCAGGTACTAGGCTAAGCACCTAGTTCCATTGCAATGGAGGAACTACTACCTAACACTACACCAACGACTAATCCCAAAGGAGATCCACTCCTTTTTACAACATCATCAAGGATATCAATATCCTTGGATCTAGTACTAATCTATCATGTACATCGAAACACACCATATCGAATGTACATCTAAGGCGCCTTTCACTAATGCCTTTAACTAGATCTTCAAGACACCCTTCACTAATGTCTTGTGTCTTGACTTCTAAGCACCCTTCAATAATGCTTCTAGTCTTGACTTGTAAGCACCTACCACAAGTGCTAATGATATGGGCGATAGATACCCTTCACAAATATCTTCGTCTTAACACTTGAGACACCTTTCACAAATGTCTTCAACACATCTTAGGAAAAGAAAAACAATCATCAACAAGAAGACTTCAGTAGTCTTGATGATGAGGAAGCATTGCAACTCATGGACTTGAGCTTGCTCGACTTCAAAGGTGGTGATCTCGCCTTTAAGAGGAACCTAGAAGATCACACAAAACAAAACTACAAACATAGATCTCTTGGATCTTGAGGTTAGAGAGTTTACAACTCTAGGGGAAAGTATGTTAGAAAGGGGTGAGAAACAATGAAGAAATGACTCACTATTTATAGAGGAAAAATTCTAGTGTTCCCCGGATCCCACGGATCCCTTCCACAAGGGATCCCACGGATCCCTTCCATAAGGGATCCGTCTAGCGTAAAGCTAGGGATCTGTGGGACGCTCCTCTTTACCCATGGGTATTTTAGTTATGGGTCATGGGTCATGGATTGATCCATGGGTCTTTTAGCTAGATACAATGTATCTCTTGAGTGCAATGCACCTAGTCACATGGGTATGGGTCAAAACCATGGGTTATGGATATTATCCATGTATGATATAAGCATGATGTCATGCAATGGGTTATGGGTCAAGCTCCATGGGTCATGGGCTTTGGTTTGTACCCAACTACATTCAATGTATTTGCCCAATGGGTTATGATACTTAACTTTCTACCCATTTATATTACCCAATATACTACATACTAGTTATGTGTATATTTTACCCAAATATGTAAACACTAGTTGTTGTACATATGTAATATTAAATCATAAAATCACTTATACTTTTTTTAGTGTTTTATGTGAAAATGTGAATATGTTAGAAACTATTAGTTCAAACCATTTACGTATTTTATTTGTTTCGTTAAAATGATTTTACGTTTGTTATCGACAAAACATTAGAAGATCGTAAAATGTAAATAAACGTTTTTACGGCTTATTTGTATTAACAATCTCCCCCTTTTTGTTGATGACAAAACATAAAATTATTTTAAGGAAAAGCTAAAATTGTAAAAGTTTGAATTTGTAGTTTTTACTTTCTTCTCCCCCTTTTTGTCGAAACAAAAAGAGCTTCGAAAGGAAACTAACACATTGTTTTAGGAAGAAAAAAAATGTGAAGGAAATAAAAGGAAACAGAGAGCAAGTAACGGGAAAGGATCTTGTCTTAAATCCCCCTTGACGAGTCCATCCCTATGTAAGGGCGTCAAGAAAGTAATATTAAGTTAGTTTGTTTGCAACTAAGTTTGCAAAAGATTTCGTCTATGTGACGAATGTGCTCCCCTTTGATGATTGCAATTTTGCAAAGGGATGTCAAGAAATGTAATCCTAATATTGCAAGTAATTTTCAATGTATTTCTTTGACACAAAGCTCCCCCTAGCTTTAGGGTGTCAAAGTCTTCATGTGTAAATTGAATAACTACAAAACAAATATTAGAAAACAAGTATAATGCACAATTTCCTGCATACGTGAACCAAGTTAGTAGAAAAATAGTTTTCTGTCTCACGGATCCCACTGTTCCCTCCTAGTAGGGATCCGTCTAGGTAAATTAAAGGGATCCGTCTGGCTGATGAATAAATTCAGCAAATTGTGGTATAACAAATAATGTTATCACCAGAGTGGGATATGTATAATACAACATAATCATATAACAAGTAGCACGTAATTTCATTTAATAAAACTAGAGTTATGATATACATGACTCTAAAATTACATGATTAGGAATTTCTAGACCAACTAACGCTTGATATTAGGACGCCACTAAAGTCTTCTAGCTCAAGTTTGTTTAGGTTTAATCTCGTCGAAACGTTCGAGGAGGTGATAGAACATGAAACGTTGGTCTTCTCGTACTTCATGTATCAAACTTTCAACATGTTGACAATGATAACAATCTTTGTCATGGCTAGATAGTGGTGGTGGAAGAAATGAAATGGCTTGATGCAAAGGATCAAGTGAAGCGGCTTGTGGAGCCTCAAACGACGGAGGGATTGGTGGAGGCGCATTTGAGAATGGCTCGACCAAGAATGATGGTGGTGGTAGAGAAGTGTCAACTTCCATATGGTCGGGTGGTTGACTTTGATGATTTCTCATAATCCAAATTGGATTATATGATGGAAATGGCGAAAAGGAAGCCGAAGCTAATGTTGACTCAACACCTTGATTTTGTATCATTATTTCTCCTAATGAGGAGAATGTTGTCGGCAGAGGAGGATGAGATGGCCTAGGAGGCAAATCCTCGAAATTGTAGAGGTGTGGTGATGATAGTGGAGATGTAAAAGATATAGCTCTAGGAACCAATGGTGATGGTTTAGTGGAAATTATATTGTTTGGCCTAGGAGGTATGATGGTGTTTGGCATAGGTAGTTTTGTGGGTACTATCCTTCTAGGGATTGGTTTGATTGGTTGAGGAGCAATCCTTGCATTTGCTGGCTTGACCGAAGATGATTCGGTTGAAGAGATTTCGTGTACAACACGAGCAATTTTCTTGGGTGGTTCTTTGGTGGATAAGTTACTACTTGGAGTTTTCCTCATGATGAGATGATTTCAAGAAGTTTGTAAGGGTTTCTTAAGTGCTGAAAACTAGGATGAAGGTGATGACTATGGAAGTCCTAACAATGTGATTTATAAAGCAAGAGATTTGGCAAGTGCATTTAAACCTTAAGCCACTAAAATTCATTGGAATGTGATGATTAACATGCACAAGAGTCAACTCTAGAGTTTGTACTGATCTAGGAACTCATTTAAGATGAGATGGAGTGTTTGAGTTAGAAGGATGAGCTTGAAATGATTGATTTAGCTTGAGTTGACATAAACTGTCATCCGGATCCCACGGTTCCCTTGTCAGAGGGATCCGTCTAAGCTAATCCTAGGGATCCGGCTCTCGGCAACTATGAAAGAGTAGAAATGATGTTTCTAAAGTCTAAGATCTATATCATCTTGAGTGTTTCAGTCCTCCTAAATGTCTTAAATGAAGGGGTGCTAAAGTACTTGAAGGTAATGAGTGATGTAGCTTAATGATTGCCTTTTATGGAAGGAATTGGAACTTTCATGAGTACCAATAAATGAACAAGGATGACACTAAGGATAAGAGTGTCAATTGAAGCTAAATGATCCTAGAGATCAGATAGTGATTTAGATTAATCCTTTGGAGAATATCCTAAAGACTTAAGATGGAAAAATTAGAATTTGATCAATTTCGACCAATTTTGACGTAAGGATGATTATGATCAATTTTGCTATAATAGGTTTCCAACGTTTAGATATGAGGGATCATGTGAAAAATGATGTGTGAGTTTGAGAGCGGAAGAGTAATGGATTAAAATGAAATGATAGATCTACAAGCATCTTTGGGTGTGATCTAGGTGAGTTTATGTGAGTGGGAAGAATCTACTTAACTTGATAAGGACTTAATTTGCCTTAAGACACTATGTTTAGCTTAGTGTGAGGTGTTCTAAGGATATGTTTGAAATACAATGCTTGCAATTGCATTTTCATTTGCGGATCCCACGATTCCCTAGATGTAGGGATCCGTCTAGCACAAACTTTGGGATCCGTCCATCGCTTCAAAGAAAACCTTTACTAAAGGTATGCAATGATCTTGACAATGCATTATATTCCAAGGTTAGTTTAAAGGGGTTCTAACACTAAGATATCAAATGTAAGGTGTTTTATTTCATGAAGGAAATAGGATTACATTGATAAAGCACGAGTACAAGAGGATTGATCCTATTTGAAATACTACTAGGTTCCTTGAGTGTTTTCGCTAGGAGGATCATCATGTTGTTGATGAGTATTGGTGGAATCAAGAATGAAGAAAGTCTTCATGAGATATATGTTTAGCGGTTCCATCATCTTGTTCACAAGTACGTACAACGGACTTTGAAATTGAGGATGAAAGTTCATAACGTTATGATAGAGGCGCGTCAAGAACATTCCATAAGGGATGAGTTTATTCTTGGAGCCTTGAAGATTTACAATTCGCCTTGCGAAGAAGTAGGCGAGATTATATGGTTGTTGTGTTAGCAAACAATACAATATGTGAGCACAACAAGCGGGAAGGATTTCTCGATTTCCCTAAGACTCAAACATTTTCACGTGGGATGAGTGCAAGGGCTTGTACTCTTTTCGGATGTCCCGTGTGAAGATAATGTTTGGATTGGAGTAATATGGTCGAGGTTTGCATATTATGCGATGTAAATCTTCAGGGAGGGTATGTGTGAACAATATGGACTATTTTCTTCACGAAAGTTGAGAGAATCAAGTGACCAATCTTCGTGAAAGCACATTGTCCATGATTTGGAATTCGGAGGATGTGAGCAAAATGCCCAAGGGTTAAAGTAAACTTTTGGTTTTTGATATAAAACCAAAGAGATAGAGAGCGATCCTCGTTACGAACGAGTTCAACTTGACGGAAGAATTCCATTATGAACCTTGGACATATCTTCTCGTTGATTTCAAGAAGACATTCTAGTCCTATGGCTCGAAAGGAGGTATTGATACTGATGAGTGTGTAAATACTCATCATTTTTGTACAAAATAAACTGCAAAATCATCTGAAAACACTCAGAAACACATCAAAATGATCAAAATATCACAAATCGAGTGTTTTATGTGTTTTAAATGCAAAAATATCAAAATCGGATGAAAAACATATCAAATTTGCAAAATTGCGGTTTTAGTCCCCAAGTTTCTAAAATTGTCAAAAATAGTCCACGAGTCATAATTTTAAAGAAAAGTCACCAAAGGTCCTTTTGAAATCATAAATTATCATATTTAGTCCTTTGGTGAAAAATCTAAAAGTTTTGAGAAAATTACAGTTTAGTCCACGAAAATCCAAAATGGTCAAATTTAGTCCTTGGAAATTTTCAAAAATGTCAAACTAGACCTTGGTCTATTTAAGGTTGGCAACACTAGTCCTTGGATTGCATCTTCATAATTTTCAGGTTTGGTCCCTTGAATTCCAAATATTACACAATAGGTCCTTGTATTAATACTTTCACAAACCAAACGGATCCTATTTAATTAACCCAAGCCCAACTCAAACGCCCTTGGCCCAATTCACTTACCCGGTCCAATCCCATGACCCGACCAAACCCAACCCAATATTTAAACATAAAACAAACCCGCCCCCCCTAGTGCCTGTCTTCCCCGACAATCCTGTCTGTCTCCCCCCTCCTCCAGCCACCTAAAACAACCCTACACCACCATATTGTCTCCCCCACCTCACCTAACAACTAAATTGCATTAAATGCACCCTTCCATGTCTCTAATATCAGAATCATTTTTTCCCGCCAAAAACACTCAATGGCCAAGATCAAGTTTAAGACATCCAAGGGTTGAGATTTGTGGTGGGATTATCTCAGCAAGGTGAGAGAAAGCCCTTGGAGTATAAAAAGAGCAAGAAAGAAGCAATGAAGGGTAGTAGATAGTTTTATATTTTTTTTTAATGTCGTTTTCTTTATAATGTTTTAATTTAAGTCTAATGTTGTAATTTTAAGATTAAACTGTATTAAAGCAAGTTGTTATAGTGTATTAAGACCACTTTCAAGTATTAATTCCAGTTTGGTTAAAGTTTCATGTTTTAATGTTACTGTTGGAATTTTCATCTTCAAACTCTTTAGTCAAAGTCTATAGCAGCTTAGTTTTGATCTCTAACAAGCTTCTATAAGCTTGTCATAGCTTTTTACAAGCTTTTATTCATGTTTCAAACTGTTTTGGTTCTTGGTCAACAAAAAGTCAATATGGGTGAATTTGGCAGTGGTGATGGATTTTGGTGTTGCAGGCTTGGATTTGGGTTAAAAATGGTTTAGTATAGTGGACTTTTGCTCTGGTTTTGGCCTGCAAAGATCTGGACACATGTGAGTGTCATTCTAAATTTTATCTTTTATTCAAACTTGCATATCAGTCTTGTGTATGTATCTATGCTCA
This sequence comes from Chrysanthemum lavandulifolium, assembly GCA_022545495.1. Taxonomy (NCBI): domain Eukaryota; kingdom Viridiplantae; phylum Streptophyta; class Magnoliopsida; order Asterales; family Asteraceae; genus Chrysanthemum; species Chrysanthemum lavandulifolium. The sequence goes on along the minus strand of CM040246.1, from coordinate 43,715,672 downwards.
TTGAAGGTTTTAACATGTCCAATTAGTTATATTTAAGTCAGTTAGAATAATGTTGAGCATCTGCTATATCTAGATCAGTAGGTAGTTTAGTTAAATGTGCTTAACAGTTCTTAAAATAGTGTTTGGCTCAGCTTTGTACAATCTGTCATGGGTTAGCTCAGTGTTTGGAAATTATTGTTTCAAGTTTGTTTAATACTATTTGACTCATTTGAGTCAAGTTCTTGTGCTTGCATTAGCTCATAAGTCAGAATCACAAACCACCTGTGTTATTTAGCTATCTGTTGAAGTTTTTGCACATCCAATTCTTGTTTTGTGTTCCAAATACCTAGATTAAGCTAGAATTAGGCTTATTACATCTATTAAGTCCATTTTCAGTTCACAAATTGGCTTCAAAATCCATTTTAGTCAACTTTCCACTTTTTCTTAAAAAGTCAATAATGCACAAACTCGGTTTTGGCCTAATAGGTGATTTTTCTTGGGCTCAATTACAACCAATGCAAATGAAACTTGATGTTTTGAAATCTCAAGTGGTCTAGTTTCTTGTACTTATTTTAGTTTAATTTTTGAATTTTTCTTGAGCTTTAAAGAAGCTTATCAAATCGCCACTTAATCCGCAATGGGGGCACGTTAAGCGCATTGGGGTTATCGAAATTGCGAGCCTCGCATGTGTTTCATTTTAGCTCACATAGGTCGATTTTTAGTTTATAAGGTCTCACCCGGTATGCTTTAAGTTCCAATTTCTGTTTTCAAGTTTCTAGCTTATTCGGTTGCTTATTCATAAGCTCAAACATGCCACCCCTTTCATTGCTTTTTAAGCCAAAACTCAAAACATCAAATCTTTGTAATTGGGAATTCAGAGGTTATAGCTAGTTGTTACTTGTTGCTTCGAGTTCCTTTAGCATATCCAAGCTTACATTTCGAGTGTGGTGGTCATTAGGTAGCTTTTAGCTTATCCAGTGCTTATTTATAAGCACTTGGCTCATCAGTTTCAATATCTTCCACATAGCACCCTGTTTTTCCAATTTTCATAGCTTCTTAATATTATTTTAAGCTTAACTTGAAATTTTCAGATTTTTCTTAGCTGTTTTACTATTTTTCTTGATTTTTATTAGTTTTTAGCACTTTTTAAATAGCATTTAATACAAAAAATTCAGAAAAGGGTCATAAAAATAATTTTTCAATTTTCTTAAGTTTAGATAAATATAAAAAGTAGAAAAAGTAATTTTCCATATTTTTCATAGTTCATTTGGTAATTTTTAGTGATTTAATTAGTTTTTAATAGTTTAAAATTCCTAGAAAATAGATAAATAGTCATAAAAATACAAAAATAGTTTTGAAAAGTCTATTTTGATATTTTAGACTTTTCCAAGTCTTAATCTTATTTTTCTAGCCTAATTTCCTATTTTCTTGTATTTTAGGTAATTAATTAATAGTTAAAAATAGTTTTTAATTAATAATAATTAGATAATTAGTTATAAAAATAATTTTCTTTTTCTAAAAATTTTCTTTTATCATTAGGTTTGTAAAAATGTATTTTTCATATTTTTAGGACTTGTATTCCTTAGTTTTCACTTTTTGTTTTGTACGTCTACGTATTTTTAGTTTAAACGTAAGTTTTAAGTTTTAAGTTTTAAACGTTCATCACTTTAAATATAGTGATAGCGTTTATTTAATATTTTTAATCTTTTTAATTTCCTTTAATTTTCATTTTAGCCCTTGTAGTTTATGTCCTTTTTCCGTAGTTATAATAATTCCAAATCTCCTTTTCCGTCCAAATCTCGCGATCACTATACGTTTGACAATCCATTGCATAGCTCATTTGGGACATAACGACCGGGAGACCCTATACCCTCGGATCTTCATTGCATTAGTGCTTAAGCAGTTTTAAGTCGATTACGGTCGGCCATTCACAAGTGGCCGGCTTGAGTGATTTACCTTGACTGTTTGGCACGGATCAGATACCTTCTTCGAATTGTAGAGAGGTGTCTACAATACGTCCTTCGTGGAAGTGACGGTTTTCGAGGTTGTTGAACCCACGGACATGAATTTCAGGTGTGTTGGGTTTAAGAGAGATGTTCGGAGTGTAGACGCTAGTGAGTGAAAAATCAAGCTCATATTCATGCGTCATAGTTGAACCTATAGAAATGAAGAGTTAATAGAAAGTGATGTTTGTGGTCAACCTATGATTATCTAATGTTTTTACTAGATTTTTATTAACAATGGTTTTTAACAACAATGACACTTAACTTACTTATGGTTTTGACATTCTAGTGGAATATTTCTTTTAGAGAGAAAGTGGTTTTTAATTTACATGAAAAATTCTTTTCCAGTAGGACGGATCCCATGGTTCCTTTACAAAGGGGATCCGGCTAGTATAACTTCCGGGATCCGTAGATCTGTAGTAACAGAAACAGATTTGATAAAAACATAGATTTTACAGTTTTGTACCAAGATATGTGTTTTAGCCTACATTTTCTTTTATCATGCATACATGTCTTCTAATGTATCACGAAAGAGTACGAAACATATGAAACAAAAGAAATGACAACCACATTATGATAATAATAACCTAGATAAACTAGACTATTAATAATATTTCATTTCAATGCTTAGAATGATACAAAGGATTGGGTATATAACCCCAATGTAGATTAACAACACAAAGTAAATGTCTCCGTATGTGAACTTCATCATAGGGAACACAAGTGCGATGAGTGTTAAGACGATGAGCACGAGGGCGATGTAAACCATGTTGAAGATGATCCTTCTTGGTTTCGGTTGGGATGAAATGGAGAGGAAGATGAAGTTTTGAATGAGAGGAAATTTTTGAAATTGGAAGATTTGAAAAAGTGAGGATTTGATGGAGTGGAAGACGGTGGGTTTATTTATGGGGAAAGAGGAATTTTTGAGATTTGTGTTTTGTTTTATTATTAGAAAGATATGATTTTTGGATTAAGTGAGACAAAACACAAGTTTTAAAAAAACCATAATTTTTAGACGAAAGGATGACACGTATGTGAGAAAAAGCTTCCTAATGAAGCTACATGTAAAACATGTGTATACACGAAATCTACTCAAATAAATACCTAAGTAATCACACTTCTTTATTAAGCTAATATCATTTTAGAGATAAGTGGAAAGTCATACCTCAAATGCACTTAGGAATGTCTTTACAAATGACACGACAAATGTCGAAGACAATTCCACTCCTTTATGCTTAAGATACCTTCTTAGGGAAGGTAATCTTTAATATCAAGCAAATCCTATGGCTTGATAGATGTGAGCTTGACTAATCAACATGACAAAGAGGATTAGTGCAATTAAATGAAACGTTGAATAAGAAAAATGTTGTTATCAAATCATCATCCAAAAAATAGTTTTAAAAGACATGGTGTTTGTTTTTATGAAAAACTTTCTTTGTAGTTTTCAATTAACCATGGATCGTATCAAGTTTTTAAAGTACAACATACTTTAAGAAACTTGGTAACGAAGCTCTGATGCCAATTGTGGAAAACTAGAAGGGGGGTTGAATAGTTTTGCCAATTAAAACTTCATTTTAAACTATTTAGATCGACTTATGTCAATCTAGTTGGATGTGTGTGTTGGATGTTGATAGATAAACATATAAAGGTATGTAATGAAAGATAAGAGTAAGAAGCACAAAACCACAACGCGAGTATTTATAGTGGTTCGGCTACAAGGACAACTTCCTTGCCCTACTCCACTCCCCGAGTCACCTACTCGAGAGTTTGTAAACACTACACCAATCTCCTTATGGCGGAGAAGCCTTCACAACGTCGCCTACCCTTTTTCCGGTGCTAGGCTAACCACCGGGTTCTTTCACTCCAAGGTGAACCACACCTACACAACGTCGCCTACCCTTTATAAGGTACTAGGCTAAGTACCTAGTTCTTTCACACCAAGGTGAACCACACCTACACAACGTCGCCTACCCTTTATCAGGTACTAGGCTAAGCACCTAGTTCCATTGCAATGGAGGAACTACTACCCAACACTACACCAACGACTAATCCCAAATGAGATCTATAACAACTCGTAAATTTCCCTACCAGTTTTTCCGCGGCTATATTTTTTTTCCTTATCGAACTATAATCACAACAAGTTACGAGTTATATTTTTTTAAAACTTATCGCGACATCGATGATATTTTTTTTTTCATTATATAAATTTTATAAAATAAATATATAAATAAACTTTTATATTCTACCGGGCCTCTAAGCCCAACACAACCCGATCCAAACCAATTCACTCTTATTTGTTTCGCTCGAGCTAACTATCCAACCCAAGCATCTAAATTCTCTTGGGCCTAGCCCTTTTATTTCACAAGACCAAGGCACCCTTATAATTATTTTGTAAACACAATGAAAACTTGTTACTATTTTTTTCTTTGCTTCGTGAGCGAAGAAACACAAAGCAAATATAAAAACAAAACAAATGGCTTTCTTTTTTTTTCTGTGATCACCCATCGACACCAAAACAAAAACAACATCCACCTTTGGTCAAATGTCAATTTTTGGACAAATAGCAAAGCATGCTTGCGTGTAGACATGAACAAAAGGAGACAACACCTTCTCTTGAGCTACCCTAAGTATTAAACAATTCCCCTAGGACCCCCTTTGCCAACTTGCATTCACATGCCAACTTAATAATTTGTGAAAGGTAGCTTTGCTTCCATTTGCATGGATAATGAACTACAAAGGTCCATGCACACTATTAGCCATCAAATATAAAACATCACCTTGATTCCCCACCTAGACTTGCTATGCATCGAGCACCCCCCTCTCAAGCACCAAGAATACTTTGAATCTTGCCAAATCTATGCAAGACCCTTTACAACTTATTACATGGTTAATACTATAACTTGAGCTTGCATTCTAATACCCACTAGTAACTAGGCCAAGCTTGGATTCTTTTTTTTTTCCTTTATAACCCATCGACACACACACATTTGATACACATTCAAAATCAAACTCTCACAAACAAAACACAACTTTTGTTACTCTTTGTTCACTGCCGAGAAGAAGAAGGAGAAACAAGTTTTCGGGTTTCATTACATAAGCTAAGCGGTCCTTTCGGTTTAGTTTCTAGGCGGGTATAAGCTTTTGAAAGCTAGTTGGCACATCGGGTTTCTTCCACCTCGAGCTCTTCTCACTCGTTCACTCGACATCTCATTCGAAACCCACTGTGAGCCTCACTTTCTCATTTGTCCATTCCTTTGCACTTTTATTCGTACTTATGCACATATTTTTACGTCACACGTACACATATATACATACATACATTCATATAGTTACATGGTTGTGTTGTGTTTAAAAGAGACTTGTGTGGTATTTTTTTTATATACATGAAAACATAAAAGAAACGTGTAACTAAGTTTGGCTCATAAGACGATATACAATCGACCTACTCTATTTTGTGGCTCATGAGCTTATTTTCAAAGTAATATAACATATCTACTAAACCAACGCGCTTATTGAAAACTCTAAGCGGTTTAGAAATCCTATACATGACTTGCTCGAAAGTGTTGAAGTCGAGTTCTTTTCGTTTGTGTCGTGAGAAAAACACAAATAAGTCGAAGCACATTGTGTGCTTATTTTTAAAACTTGCAAGATAAAAGTCATACTAAAACTCGTTTTGGAAGAGAAAAGAAACACAAGTTATGCATGCAAAACTTTCGAACCATGGCTCTTGAGAAGAATTAAATTGCAAGTATAAAACAAGTGGGAATACCCATTAAATAGAGCCACGCTGCAAGAACTAACACAAAAGGACCTTTGGCTCGGTTGGTGGGGCGTGGGTGATTGATCGAGGAGGTTGTGGGTTCGAATCGCCTCACTGGCAGCTTATATTTTTTTATAATAGTAACTTCGTAACTTGACAAATCCAGGTCCCCCAACTTCGCACCTCTTGTCATATTTCTTAAAATCTTTATAAGCTTTATAAACTCATATTGATATCTACGATTTCAACCCTCGACTTTGAACCACTTGACATATTTCTTAAAATCCTTATAAAGTTTGAAACTCACATAAATCTTTACAATTTTGATCCCTCCAAGTTCTACACTTAACATTTTCCACCCTAAGAACTTCTATAGGACAATAAATTTATATTTTCTACGAGTCTTTGTCACATAAATATAATTGGTACATATTTCGATTTGACAACCACATTTGCATAAACTAGAAAATATTATACTTCTCTAAATATAATATTTTCCCACAACTTAGATAAAATACATATTGTTATATATATATATATATACTTTTCAAAACTAAACAAAATCAAATAAATATAAGTTGATTTGTAATTATTTCCACTTTAATAAATATACTGAGCTAACTCTTATACGAATGCTTCAGAACCGTCCCACTCACTTTTTCAAGAGCTAAAGACTTATAAGCATTTCGAAACTTATTTAAACTTACCCGTTGCCACACAAGCAACATTAAACACAACCACTTGCAAACACTTGACTTTATTTACACACTTCGAGTCGTGAGTACACACAAAACTGCAAACTGAGATTTGCCGTACTAATCTAGGTTCCGGGTAGGAGCCACTGCTATATCACACTCGATCTCTTTGTGCTTTATTCATCGAACTGCTGAGGTGAGTTTATAGCCCCACTTTTACTTTTATTACTTGCTTTATAAAACTATGGGGTGAGAAACATGCAAAACTCTTTTCGGACCTGAAACTGAAAACACTATTACGTTAAACAACCTTGAATCCCAACTATGCTACCGTTAGTTCCCTTTGGAGAGGCGCGATTGTTATGAATAGATCTATTGGGATGACACCCCGCTCGAGTTTGACCGGATAGGCAAACGTCGGGCGATATCATATCGTATTGATTGAGTGTCTTGGAAATACACTTCTTTGGGCTTTTATTTATCATGCTTCTAGATGCATGCACACCGTCGTAGTTTCGGTCGCATGAACATGGTACTAGCATAATAGACTTTTTGCATATAGTGTCATTCACGGAGATGCTATATGTGCAACTGTGGTCCAACTTGAAAACTTGATTACTTAAACCTATGAACTCACCAACCTTTGTGTTGACATTTTAGCATGTTTTTCTCAGGTTTATTACTTGGCGTGGGCAATGGCAAAGGCATTCGTTGAAGACTGGCATCCGAAGTGTTCCCAAACATTTTAATACAACTCTTAATGGGACAACATATATTTTTATGGGCTTTACTTCCGCACTTTGAAACAATGATGTAAAACTATTTCTTAAAAAAATCTATATTTTGAAAATGGAATATAATTTCCATTCTTTATTACCTTGTGTTGTGTATATTGATTTAGTAGCACCCCATGACCCGAACGCTTCCGCTGTGAAATTTTGGGGGTGTTACAAGATCCACTCCTTTTTACAACATCATCAAGGATATCAATATCCTTGGATCTAGTACTAATCTATCATGTACATCGAAACACACCATATTGAATGTACATCTAAAGCACCTTTCACTAATGCCTTTAACTAGATCTTCAAGACACCCTTCACTAATGTCTTGTGTCTTGACTTCTAAGCACCCTTCAATAATGCTTCTCGTCTTGACGTGTAAGCACCTACCACAAGTGCTAATGATATGGACGATAGATACCCTTCACTAATATCTTCGTCTTGACACTTGAGACACCTTTCACAAATGTCTTCAACACGTCTTAGGAAAAGAAAAACAGTCATCAACAAGAAGACTTCATGAGTCTTGATGATGAGGAAGCATTGCAACTCATGGACTTGAGCTTGCTCGACTTCAAAGGTGGTGATCTCGCCTTTAAGAGGAACCTAGAAGATCGACAAAACAAAACTACAAACATAGATCTCTTGGATTCGAGGTTAGAGAGTTTTCAACTCTAGGGAAAGTATGTTAGAAAGGGTGAGAAACAATGAAGAAATGGCTCACTATTTATAGAGGAAAAATTCTCATCGTTCCCGGATCCCTCGGATCCTTCCACAAGGATCCGTCTAGCGTAAAGCTAGGGATCCGTGGGATGCTCCTCTTTACCCATGGGTATTTTGGTTATGGGTCATGGGTCATGGATTGATCCATGGGTCTTTTAGCTAGATACAATGTATCTCTTGAGTGCAATGCACCTAGTCACATGGGTATGGGTCAAAACCATGGGTTATGGATATTATCCATGTATGATATAAGCAAGATGTCATGCAATGGGTTATGGGTCAAGCTCCATGGGTCATGGGCTTTGGGTTGTACCCAACTACATTCAATGTATTTGCCCAATGGGTTATGATACTTAAGTTTCTACCCATTTATATTACCCAATATACTACATACTAGTTATGTGTATATTTTACCCAAATATGTAAACACTAGTTGTTGTACATATGTAATATTAAATCATAAAATCACTTATACTTGTTTTAGTGTTTTATGTAAAAATATGAATATGTTAGAAACTATTAGTTCAAACCATTTACGTATTTTATTTGTTTCGTTAAAATGATTTTACATTTGTTATCGACAAAACATTAGAAGATCGTAAAATGTAAATAAACGATGAGTGTCTAAATACTCATCATTTTGTACCATTTAAACTCGCAAAACATCCGAAAACACTCGTAAATGCATCAAAATGATAAAATATCACAAATAAGTGTTTTATGTGTTTTAAATGCAAAATATCAAAATCGGTGAAAACGATCAAGTTTGCATAATTGGCGCTTTAGTCCCCAAGTTTCAAAAGTTGTCAAAATAGTCCCCGGTAAAACAAAATAAAGAAAAATATCATTTCAAGTCCCTAGGATTCATGAGTTGTCAAAATTGGTCCTTGAGATTTAAAATTTGCAAAATTACAACTTAGGTCCCTAAACTTTGAAAATTGTCACAAATAGTCCTTTGAAAGTTTGAAAATGTCAAAATGGTCCTTGTACTATTGAAACTTGTCAAAAGTGACCCTTGTGTGAACTTTGGGAAATGGCATAAATGGTCCTTCAAGAATCGAAATTGCAAAGTTAGTCCTTGTTATTTAAATACTAGCCATGACCCATTTTTGTGAACCTCGACCCCGCCAAAACCATTTTGACCCCCCGCCATATAACCTTTTGGACCCCAAGTCAAACACCAACCAAACCTTCCTTTCCTCCCACCGGCTTATCCCTTCCTCCCACTTGACCGCAACCCCGCAACACCTCTCCCATCCACCTCTCACCTTATCTCTTCCAACCCACACTCCACAATCATCATACCTACACTCCCACCCCCTAGTTGCAAATTCGAGCCCCGTGGTCAAAACACTTTTCCCGCCAAAAGTGATCAAACGGCCAATATGGCCTCAACTCATCCAATGGCCAAGATTATTGATGGGAAGTGATCGAGGAGAGAGAGAAAGCATTTTGGTGTATAAAAGAGGAAGAAGAAGCAAGAGACAAGGAAGTACTTAGTTTTTAAAATTCATGTATGTCGTCTTTTTATAAAAATGTCTTAGTTTAAGTCTTAAAGTGTAATTTTCAGCTCCTATGTATTGAATTTAAGTTAATTAAGTGTTTGTAATCAAGTTCAAGTCCTAATTCAAAGTTTGATTTAAGTTTCATGTTTTCATGTCCTTTGTTGAAAAAGTTAGTTTCAAACTCCGAATTAAAGCTTCCAAGTAGCTTTATTTTAGCTCAAATAAGCTTATTTAAGCTTATTATAGCTTTTAGTAAGCTTATAAAACAAATTCAAGCAATTTTGGTTTTGGTCAACAAAAGTCAACTGAGAAGAGATATTGGTTTAAGCAGTTTGGAAATGGAATGCAGGGTTGATGGGTTGGATTTGAGTAGCTTAGTTTGGTTTGGGTTCATGCTTGTCGCATAATAAAGTCGGACACTTGTGAGTTTACATCTTATTTTCCATTCCTAATTCAATTTGCATAAAGTGTTTATGTTGGAATATGTGATCATTAAATGGTTTAAACCTGTTTCATTTAGTTGTAATTAGGATAACTAGATAAAATTTAAGATTAGCATTAGCTTATTCAGAGAGATAGCTTAGTTAAAGATTGCAAAACAGCTTAGTTAAGAGTGTTTGGATCTGGAAGCCTACTTGAGCTTGAGTTGTTGTTTGTGCTTCAAATCTGTTCACTTAGCCTCAAATAGGTCATTTGAAGTCATTCTAGTCATTCATTTGTGCATCAAATAAGCTCAAAGTCAAAATTAACTTAAACTCGTCCTCAATCTCACATCTGTTGGAATTTTCAAATATCAAAAGCTTGATTCATGTTTAGAAATCAGTAGAATAGCCTAATATAGTTTCATTTAACCATATAACATCAATCTCAGTCCACAAATTAAGATCAAAGTTCACAAAAGTCAAAATCTCATAACCGCTCAAAAGTCAAAACTTGAAAATCTCGGCCACCAAACCGAGATGATTTTTCATTGATTCATTTTTGGGCCAAATCAAGTGAAACTCGGGTTTTATAAGTTCAACTGGTCTAGTTTCTTAAAATGATTTTTATAGATTTTAGTAATTTTGTAAAGCTTCAAAAGAGCTTGTCAAACAGGCTTATTTGTTCTGCTCACAAACTCGATGAATACCGAGTTTTCACTTTTTGCAGAGCTTGTCAAAAGCTCATAAGAGCTTGTCCAGTCTCGGTTTTTGGTTTATAGGTTCCTAGCTGTGTCTACTTTAGGTTCCTACTTTTGGTTTTGAGTTTAGCTTATTTGGGTAGCTTATTTTTAAGCTACAAAGTGGTACCCTAAAACCGATTTTGGCACTTATCTCAAATCAACCAAATCTGTAGTTTGCATTTTAGAGGTTTAGGATAGTTGTAATAAGTTGTTTTAGAGTAGTTTTAGCATATTATAGCTTCTGTGATAGTTTGGTAGCTTATTGGTCCTTTGGCTTATTTCAAAGTGCTTATTTATAAGCACTTGCATCGCAGCTCTCATTTCTTACACATAAGCTACTGCTTTTATATTTTCTTAGATTCATAATATTAATTTAGACTTTTCCTGAAATTTTCATATTTTTCATCACTGCTTGCTATTTTTCTTCATTTAAAACAGCTTTTAGGCTAATTTTAATTAGCTTTTAATACAATTAAATCGTAAAAACTTCAAAAAATAAGTTTTCATTTTTCCTAGGTTAAGATAAATATAAAAAGTCAAAAAATATTTTTCAGATTTTTCATAGTTTAATTTGTAATTTTAGCAATTTAAGTAGTTTTAAATAGTTTTTAATTCATAGAAAATAGAAAATAATCGAAAAATACAAAATTAGTTTTGAAAATTCTCTTTAGTTATTTTAGATTTTTCTAAGTCATAATTTCATTTTTCTAGCTTTATTTCATATTTTCTTGTATTTTAGGGTATTATTAAATAAGTAAAATAGTTTTAATTAATAATAATTAGATAAATAGTTATAAAAATAATTTTCTTTTTCTAAAAATTTTCTCTTATCATTAGGTTTGTAAAATGTCATTTTTATATTTTTAGGATTAATATTGTTTCAGCTTTCACATTTTCTTTTGTACGTCACGTAGTTTTTAATTTAAGTTTTATAAAAGAAAATCAAAACATTAGATTTTAAAAATAGTGATAGCGTTTATTTAATATAATTTATCTTTTAATTTTCTTTAATTTGCATTTAAGCCCCTGTAATTTATAAACTTTTTCTTTAGTATAATCAATCATATCTCTTTCCGCTCAAATCCTCTCGATCACTATTCGCTTGACTATTCTCGCACACTTGTTGGGACATAACGACTGGGAAACACTATACTCTCCGATCTTCATTGCATTGGTGTCCGAACTGCTTTAAGTTTCTTACGGTTAGCCATTCACAAGTGGCTAGCTTGTGTGAGATAACTTGACGGTTCGGGACCAATCAAATTTTAGCGCCGCCACGGGAGTCGTGCTAATTATCTTACGCTTAGCGATTAGTGATTTGAATATTCACCCTTGTTCATACCATCTATCTATATCTATATATATTTTCTTATAAAAATCCAAAACCCAAAACATCCAAAACGATAAAACACAAAAATATTTTTCTTTTGTTTCTATATATATATCAAAGATAAAAATACAAAAGATTTGTCGTTTTCTTTGTTTAATAATAACAACATAAAAGATTACCACCGCAAACCAAGGCAAAGTACTACCTAACTGGGGTACGACCATAATAAGTTCCCGAACCAAAGATTAAAACTTGCCTTTGTGTCCTTGTGAGTGGTGTACCTTTTTCAAAGAAGCCATTCATCTTGTGATTATTGGTTTAAGTTCATCGTTGTTTTGCCTCGATATTGTTTTAATTGGATTTGTTGTTATATCTACTTTTCAAAACCATAAAACCCAAAAGATTCTTCCTTCCCCATTTTCATAATTCATTCCTTTCCTTAACTCTCTAGAGTTAACTCTAGTGCATGCGCACTGCTCTTCTAGATCATCGAGTCCTTTTCGTGATCTAGCGAAATTCCTAGACGACGCTCGAGACGCGTCGCCCAAATAGTCGAACCCGAGATTCGTACTATTTCAAGCAACAATATGGCGATTTAACGAACTATGGCGGAAATGCTCCAAGCACCCACCGAGGGTTATGGAGATGCCATCGCTTTACCAAGAATCAATTTCGATCACTTTGAATTGAAGACACATTTGATCACACTTGTGTCTACAAATCAATTCCACGGGTTTGACCGAGAAGACCCGTATGCACACATCCGTTGGTTTAACAAGTTGACTTCAACTATCAATTTCAAGGATGTACCACAAAAGTAATCAAGTTGATGCTATTTCCATTCTCACTGAGGGACAGCCGGATTTGGCCGAAAAGAACCCCTCGATCCATCGAAACTGGGAGGATCTTGTTCAAAAGTTTGTCAATTATTTCTTTCCTCCATCAAAGACGACTAATCTTAAAATGAAATTTCGGATTTCGTCAAAATTTCGATGAAAACTTTGGAGAGGCATGGAGAGATTCAAAGATCTCTCGTGAAATGCCCCATCATGAATTCACGGAGCTTCAACAAGTTAATATCTTTTATAATGGGTTGAACGGTAACGATCAAGATTCTTTGAATGCACCACGGTGGCAATATCTTGAATCGAAGCCTAAAGATGTGATTGAGATTTGCGAGCAAAATCAAAAGTTCCTATTTCTCGCAACAAAGTCAATACTCCAAACACTCGCTTCTTCATCCAAGAACTCTTCCGAAAGTTAGCCGCTCCGATAGCCGCTCTAACGGACGCCATCCGTTGTATGATGAAAGATGTAAAGGAAATCAAAAGCGAAATTCATAAGCCGGAACCAATCAAAGCCGTAAACAAGGTGTGTGAAACTTGTAGTGGTCCACATGCGATTATGATTGTCAAGCAACCGATGCTTCCTTTCACCAAGCTCCCGTAGCTTCAGAAACCACAATCAATACCGACCACAAGTCGATCCTCACTACTGCACCTAGCGGTATGACACCACCGGTTTTCCTCCTGCAAAACCATGGCAATCAAAATCGCTTTGTTCCTAATCAAGGACAAAACTTCAATAACTCTCAAAATTTCAATCAAAACCGAACAATTTCAACCAACCATATCAAGCTCCAAATCAAGAAAGTTATCAACAACCTTCTCAAGCTCCCCTACCAAATGACTTCATGAAAATTATCGAGTCAAGCATACGCTCAATGCAAACTCGGATCAATAATATGAGGGTTGAGCTAAAAAGGAAATTGATACCACAATGTCTCGGCAGACAAATGAGTTGAAGAATATGATGAGCGCTTCATGAACATGAATATGAACCAAGCTTCATCATCTTCCGGAGGACTCCCAAGCAATACAGCCCAAATCCCAATGCCGAGTTAAAAGTCACACCACTGTAGTGGTAAGACGCACAATGGACCTTCGACTCCAATGCCTCCTCCACCGTGAGCAATGAGTCAAGTTACCAAGGATACAACGGACAAGGTGCAATTCTCAAGCCCACGGCATCAAGACACGTCCCACCTTCGTAGTCCAAGCTTTAAGTCCGAACCCAAGTTCAAGACAAATTCGAGCCGAAATGACTTCCATCCGGCTCAAAAGTCTAGTCACTTCCTTACCCATCAAGAATGCATGATGAGAAGCTCAAAGACAAAAACAAAGAGCAAATGGAAAAATTTTCCAAATCTTCAATGAACTACACTTTGATATAAGCTTCGTTGATGCTCTCGCTCTAATGCCTAAATTTGCATCCACGCTTAAAGGCTTATCGACCAACAAAGATAAGCTATCCGAGATGGCTAAACCCTCTCAATGAGCAATGCTCACGGTCCTTCTCAAGAAGCTTCCCAAAAGCTTGAAGACCCCGCAGATTTTTAATCCCGTGTGATTGGGATGGTTCAATGCTCCGCCTGGCCGATCTTGGCGCTAGCATTAACCTCATGCCACTCTCAAGATGGAAGAAACTGCTCTTCCTAAACTTTCATCCACTTATATGACACTCGAGCTAGCGGACCGCTCCATAACGCGTCCACTGGGATAGCCGAGGATGTCGTGATGAAAGTAGGAAAGTTTCACTTTCCCACCGACTTTGTTGTAGTAGACTTTGATGCGGATCCTAGAGTTCCCTCATCTTGGGAGAGCTTTTTGAGAACCAGTCGTGCTCGATTGATGTATTTGTCAAGAGTTGACCATACGGGTTGACAACGAAGAACTCACGTTGAATATCAACCAAAACTCCAAACCTCTATCCAAACAGAGTGTTGCCACAATTGATCAAAAATCAAAGAATCAATGCAACACTCTCAAATTTCACGGTTAAGAGGAGTCACCAAAACGCGCCGAGCTAAAAGCTTTGAAAATCAACCCCGGTTCAAACAAATGGTTTGAAAGTTGTACCGTGAAAGTCAAGAGTGTTCTTGATGATGATGATCTAGAATCGAGACTTTATCGGAAGTGGTGGAAATTGCTAGCTCTAAGAGCACACCACTTGTCCCACCTCCGAATCGCTTTATCGATCGAGTTTGTTAACTCGTGGATGAAACCAAACTCTCCTCGCTTCATCCGAATTGGATGATGATGTTTGTGATCCAATGGGAGACATTCTTCCCATTGAAGAATTGCTCAAAATGATCCATCATCTCCTAGTCTTATTATTCCCGACTCTTCCATCCCTTCTCTCACCCCGATGAGGAAGATGACAACTTTGGAATGAAGTCGATGCCTTTCTTAGTGATGAGTCAATTCCAACAGAATTGATAATACTTACTTTGATTCGGAGGAGACATCCTTTTCCGGAAAATCATAATTGAAGAACCGCTTCCCACCCTCCTCCCGGACATCTTATTGACAATCACCATATAAGCTTCAAGTTTAAGCTTAAAAGTGTCAAAATGGTGATTTGCTTTTTCGATGAGGAATGGACTTGCATTCTCATGCATATCTTTGTTCCATTCTTCACAGATGGTGTGGTTGCTCTTTCCTTTTTCTTTCGGAATGAGGACACCATCTTTGACCCCGTATCATCCTTTATAGTTTCTACTATTAACAATACCGCGGTTGTATCTCGTCGGGTGGAACTTTCGATGTTCATATGTTTATTAACACCGTGAACGAAAGTCCGATTGAGATTGGTTTTCCACGCTGCTTCCCAAGAACCAATTAATGCGGGATCGAGTCAAGCTAGCGACTCGTTAATCAAAAACAAGAGCATGCTACATGGGTTTTCACCGTGTGTACCACCCTAGTGTGGGGAGTTGCCCACATGTTGTATATATATAGTTCAAAAAAAAAAAAAAAAAAAAAAAAAAAATCTTGCTAAATAATGGCCGTAGTATTTCCCTTTACGTTCTATGTTTCGCATAACCGCGGTACTTTGAATATTGAGGGCAATATTCATTTCTAGTGTGGGGAATTTCACGAATTTTATCATGTAATTATACCACCCAATTCCCCATTTTGGCCAAAATTTTTTTGGAGTAAGTGTTTTGCACTTACTCAACTTACTGATTATCATCCGCCATGTCTAATAAACAAAAGGATTGGCTAATCCAGAGCAAACGGCTCTTGGTAAAGATATCTCAAACCGCTGACGGCTTGCAATTTGCCCAAAATTGTATGGTGTTCACCACCATATCTTTAATTAGTAAAGAGTTGGCTAGCCCGCAAGTTTATGGCTTGTGGTAAAGGCGCTGGAAAACCATAATTGGTAATCACCACCAAAGATATATATATTATCTAAGAGTTGGCTAGTCCGTAGCAAACGGCTTCGTAAAGACAAATCAAACCGTTGAAAGTCGGTGATTTGCTCAAAATCATTTGGTTATCGGTGTACCAAGGTTCTTACTTGAACTGAAACATTTGGCTACTCCGTAAGTAATGGCTTTTGGTAAAGAGATGAAATCCATTAATTTTTCTCAAAACATTGCTAGGGACTAGCAATATCTTAGTGTGGGGATTGATGAATGTCTAAATACTCATCATTTTGTACCATTTAAACCGCAAAAACATCCGAAAACACTCGTAAATGCATCAAAATGATAAAATATCACAAATAAGTGTTTTATGTGTTTTAAATGCAAAATATCAAAATCTGTGAAAACGATCAAGTTTGCATAATTGGCGCTTTAGTCCCCAAGTTTCAAAAGTTGTCAAAAACAGTCTCGGTAAAACAAAATAAAGAAAATATCATTTCAAGTCCCTAGGGATTCATGAGTTGTCAAAATTGGTCCTTGAGATTTAAAATTGCAAAATTACAACTTAGGTCCCTAAACTTTGAAAATTGTCACAAATAGTCCTTTGAAAGTTTGAAAATGTCAAAAATGGTCCTTGTACTATTGAAACTTGTCAAAAGTGACCCTTGTGTGAACTTTGGAAAATGGCATAAATGGTCCTTCAAGAATCAGAAATTGCAAAGTTAGTCCTTGTTATTTAAATACTAGCCATGACCCCTTTGTGAACCTTGGCCCCTGCCAAAACCATTTTGACCCCCCTGCCATATAACCTTTTTGGACCCCAAGTCAAACACCCAGTCAAACCAAACCCTTTCCTCCCACCGGCTTATCCCTTCCTCCCACTTGACCGCAACCCCGCAACACCTCTCCCATCCACCTCTCACCTTATCTCTTCCAACCCACACTCCACAATCATCATACCTACACTCCAACCCCCTAGTTGCAAATTCGAGCCCCGTGGTCAAAACAGCTTTTCCCGCCAAAGTGATCAAACGGCCAATATGGCCTCAACTCATCCAATGGCCGGATTATTGATGGGAAGTGATCGGAGAGGAGAGAGAAAGCATTTTGGTGTATAAAAAGAAGAAGAAGCAAGAGACAGAGCAAGACTTAGTTTTTAAAATTCATGTATGTCGCTTTTTATTAAAATGTCTTAGTTTAAGTCTTAAATTGTAATTTTCAGCTCCTATGTATTGAATTTAAGTTAATTAAGTGTTTGTAATCACTTTCAAGTCCTAATTCAAAGTTTGATTTAAGTTTCATGTTTTCATGTCACTGTTAAAAAGTTAGTTTCAAACTCTTGAATTAAAGCTTCAAGTAGCTTTATTTTAGCTTAAATAAGCTTATTTAAGCTTATTATAGCTTTTAGTAAGCTTATAAAACAAATTCAAGCAATTTTGGTTTTGGTCAACAAAAGTCAACCGTGAAGAGATATTGGTTTAAGCGGTGTTTGGAAATGGAATGGGGTTGATGCAGAGTTGATTTGGGTTGGATTTGAGTAGCTTAGTTTGGTTTGGGTTCATTTTGTCGCACAAATAAGTCGGACACTTGTGAGTTTACATCTTATTTTCCATTCCTAATTCGGCTTTGCATAAAGTGTTTATGTTGGAACTGTGATCATTAAATGGCTTAAACCTGCTTATTTAGTTGTAATTAGGATAACTAGATAAAATTTCGAGATTAGCATTAGCTTATTCAAGAGATAGCTTAGTTTAAAGATTGCAAAACAAGTTAGTTAAAGAGTGTTTGGATCTGAAGCCTACTTGAGCTTGAGTTGTTGTTTGTGCTTGAAATCTGCTCACTCGGTCTCAAATAGGTCATTTGAACCATTCTAGTCATTCATTTGTGCATCAAAAAGCTCAAAGTCAAATTTAACTTAAACTTGTCCTCAATTCACATATCTTGGAATTTTCAAATATCAAAAGCTTGATTCATGTTTAGAAATCGATAGAATAGCTTAATATAGTTTCATTTAACCATATAACATCAATCTCAGTCCACAAATTAAGATCAAAGTTCACAAAAGTCAAAATCTCATATCGCGTCAAAAGTCAAAACTTGAAAATCTCGCCACCAAACCGAGATGATTTTTCATTGATTCATTTTTGGGCCAAATCAAGTAAAACTCGGGTTTTATAACTTCAATTGGTCTAGTTTCTTAAAATGATTTTTATAGATTTTAGTAATTTTGTAAAAGCTTCAAAACAGCTTGTCAAACAGGCTTATTTGCTTCGCTCACAAACTCGATGAAATACCGAGTTTTCTCGACTTTTATGCAGAGCTTGTCAAAAGCTCATAAGAGCTTGTCCAGTCTGGTTTTTGGTTTATAGGTTCCTAGCCAGGTCTACTTTAGGATCCTACTTTTGGTTTTGAGTTTAGCTTATTTGGGTAGCTTATTTTTAAGCTACAAAGTAGTACCCTAAAACTGCTTTTTGGCACTTATCTCAAATCAACCAAATCTGTAGTTTGCATTTAGAGGTTTAGGATAGTTGTAATAAGTTGTTTTAGAGTAGTTTTAGCATATTATAGCTGTGATAGTTTGGTAGCTTATTGTTCTCCTTTGGCTTATTTCAAAGTGCTTATCTATAAGCACTTGCACTGCAGTCTCATTTTCTTACACATAAGCTACTGTTTTTATATTTTTCTTAGATTCATAATATTAATTTAGACTTTTCCTGAAATTTTCATAATTTTTCATCACTGTTTGCTATTTTTCTTCATTAAAAACAGTTTTTAGGCAATTTTAATTAGCTTTTAATACAATTAAATCAGAAAAACTTCAAAAAAATAAGTTTTCATTTTTCCTAGGTTAAGATAAATATAAAAAGTCAAAAAAATATTTTTCCAGATTTTTCATAGTTTAATTTGTAATTTTAGCAATTTAAGTAGTTTTAAATAGTTTTAATTCATAGAAAATAGAAAATAATCGAAAAATACAAAATTAGTTTTGAAAATTCTCTTTAGTTATTTTAGATTTTTCTAAGTCATAATTTCATTTTTCTAGCTTTATTTCATATTTTCTTGTATTTTAGGGTATTATTAAATAAGTAAAATTAGTTTTAATTAATAATAATTAATTAAATAGTTATAAAATAATTTTCTTTTCTAAAAATTTTCTCTTATCATTAGGTTTGTAAAAATGTCATTTTTATATTTTTAGGATTAATATTGTTCAGTTTCACATTTTCTTTTGTACGTCACGTAATTTTTAAATTAAAATTGTAAAGGATAAATCAAAAACATTAGATTTTACAAATAGTGATAGCGTTTATTTAATATAATTTATCTTTTTAATTTTCTTTAACTTGCATTTAAGCCCCTGTAATTTAAAAACTTTTTCTTTAGGTATAATCAATCATATCTCTTTTCCGCTCAAATCCTCTCGATCACTATTCGCTTGACTATTCTCGCATGTACCGCTGGGACATAACGACTGGGAAACACTATACTCTCCCGATCTTCATTGCATTGGTGTCCGAACTGCTTTAAGTTTCTTACGGTTAGCCATTCACAAGTGGCTAGCTTGTGTGAGATAACTTGACGGTTCGGGACCAATCAAGCGAGTCCAAGTTTGACTTGGCTCTTTTATTGCTTACAGCAAACATAGAACTTTCATTTGTATACGAACAAGACATTTCAATTTCATAAATACCATTACGAGGAATAGCAGTAACATAAACAACATTATTCTTAGTAACTGAAATATAATTATTCGATTCAAAACGGTTAATAAAACCATCGTCATACAAACGAGAAACTGAAATAATCCCCCTAGTAATAGAGGGAGCATTATGACAATCATTTAAAACAATAACTAATCCGCTAGGGAGAGATAAATGATAAATTCCAATAGCTTCAACTTCTGCCCGTTGACCATTGCCCAAGTACAGACATAAAGCTCCTGAATTCAACTTCCTACTTCCCCTGAGACCCTGAGTAGTATTACAGATGTGAGTACCACAACCAGTGTCATATACTAAGGATGTATTAGGAAAAGAGTAGAGTTCTATTGTGAAAATACCTGAAGAACTAGCTGCAAGAGATTGTTTCTTCTTTTTCATCAACTCAGTGAGATACTGGGGACAACTCATTCTCCAATGTCCCGTCTCGCCACACTGGTGACAGGTAGCGTCCTTCGCTGGATTATCCTTCTTGGGTGGTGCAGGAATCTTGGGTTTGGAAGAAGAAGCATTGTATGGCTTATACTTAGTAGCATAACCAAACTTGTTGTTTCCATTTCCATGATTCCCCTTAGCAGCCTTAAACGATTTATTCTTTTTGTGGTTTTTCTGGACCTTACCACCACCACCACGTACATAATGTAGTGCAGGTGCAACATCTTTCTTTGGAAACGTCTGCTCATGTTGCTTAAGCATATCATGTAGTTCATTCACAGTCTTCCCCATGCTGTGCATATTAAAGTTCTGCACAAACGTAATGTACTCTTTAGAAAGACTGATAAGGATCAAACTAACTCCATAGTTCAGAGTAACTGGGTGACCTAGACGTTCCAAATTGTCAATGTAGCTCTTCATCTTGAGAACATATGATCTAACCGATTGACCCTCTTCCTGCTTGCAAGCATGAAATTCACGTGCAGTTTGTAGAAGCTCTTGTTCTGCTTGTTGAGAGTACATATACTTCAACTCCTGAAGCATGTCATAAGCACTAAGATGAGTTAGATTTCGTTGGATCTTAAACTCCATGGTCATGAGCATGAAGTCAGCTAGGTCCTTTGAACCTTTGACCCAAGCAGTATGAGCTGCAAGAGCCTCAGTGGGACGGGGTGGCGGGAGTAGCAGTCTTTGCGGTATAGGATGCTTGAGATAAGTTTCCTTATCTTTAGTCGATAGTATAACGCAAGTCAAGCGATACCAATCAATGAAATTAGGTCCAGTGAGTTTTGTTTCTCAAAGAAACTCCCGAGTACCGAATATTTTCGATCAAGTAGTCATCTACAATTGAAAAGTTCAAATAATTAGTATTTTCGATAATTACATTCTTAAAAGAACTAACTACCCAATTAATTACTAATAAGACTAAGATCCATCTTGCACTCCCACTTAATTACCATAGGTCCGACCGGTCGTAAAAATATAGGACAAGAGGTAGCGACGGCGTTAATTGCATAATGCAAATCTTAGACTTTATGAGACTGTTTAAGGCATTAGTATCAAGTAATAATGTCAAAAGCATGTTTAGTTCTCATCTTATGCCTCGGGTTCAAGGTCTGACCAAGCCAACTCGAGATAAGTCGACCAAGTATGAACTTGTAAAAATAACCAGAGGTCTGATCAAAGCGAAATAATTACCATGGGTTGGAAAGGCCCTTAGGTCTGACCAGAGAAGTCAATCCAAATGCACGTGTTCATAGTTGGATGACATAGACTTAAAATTAACAAATAGGTATGCACATATAAATGTGGTAAAAGTCGTGTACAAAGAAGCATGCAAAACAACTTTGTAACACTAACTTGAAAAACTTTTGGTAATGACGCTGTAGTGATCATCATGGTTCACGGTAGCTCCAATCGAACGCACAGGGAGGCAGAGGACCAGGTAAGCGCTGAAGCATAACCTAGACATCCTTTCGGTGCGACTGTGCGCACCTCTTTGAACCCCCTTTTGAGTTTGTTCTAGTGGGTGAGTTGTACATCCCAAGTGTCCATAGTGTCTAGTTTTTAAATTCTTGAAAACGTGTTTTATATATTAGGTCACTTTATTTTACAAAAACGATTTTCCACGAATCAAATAGCAGGTCACAGTGAGCATGGTATTTAGGCGTGTAAATAAAGACCAATATTAATGTTATGGTTACGATATGTATTATTCCATATTGCATACAATTAAGTGTCAAAGTAAGTAATAATCCACATATAGGAATCACAAACATATAAGCGTAAAAATCAACATAAATAAACACATATTGTTCTGAGTTCTCTTGCGAGTCTTCCCCAAACGGAGAACCATAAGGCCGTCACTAGGTGTAATACCTAGATTGCCCCATACATCACTTAAAAGCAATTGAGTGGGTCTTGTGGCCGGAAAACACATAAAACATGGCAATCTTAATTAACAAGTAATTACGCAATTTTATGTATTTAATAACCAATATGTAATTCTAATTATCATAATAATTCTAATTAACTTTTAATTCTAATTAACAAGTAATTCTGATTAACAAGTAATTTTAATTAACAAATTTAATTCTAATTAACAAATTAACTTTAATTATCAATATAATTTTAATTTGTATGTGACTAGTTATTATTTATTAAAAATTGACAAGTATTGCATATAGTTATCAAAGCAAAATAAAATGAATAACTAAATTAGGTTTCATGCAGCCTTTTAAACATATTTATTAATAAGAAACGTGTAACCCAAAATCGTAAAAACAAGTTGACTCGTGATGCCACTGTTGGGATTTTAGAACTAAGTTAACCATTAACCTCTACGAGTACGCATCGGATATGGATCTAGTATTTGCAATTAGGTTAAACATGGAATCAATAAACAATTAATTAATAAAAGGGAAAATAGAAAACCTAACCTTGCTTGGCAATTGATCTTTAGTAACGAACAAGAAAACCAAACGAAACCCCAAGTATCAAAATTAGATACCTCAATGAGTATCACACACAAACCCGATAACGTATACGTTCGATTATGAAAGCTAGTCGAGAACGTAATTAACCCAATCAACAATTTGACACCTTGAATTATTCGAACAAGAAAACAAAAGGCTTGCTTTCTTCCTGTCCGAGATCAGAAATAACCAAGAAAACCTGCTTCCGTACTTATACCCGATATCGGATAAGTATTATCCGATATCCTCCTTTGTTTGCTGTCCGAGATGTGGTATGACCAGAAAACAGAAAACAAAAGCCCTCATTCTTGCTACTGTTCGATAACCAGGAACCAACAAGAATCAACACCAAAACCTAACACAACTTGGATCAAATAATGATGCAAGTATAGGATTTATTCAAACCAAGAACAAGTCAAAAACCCCTAATCGATTTCAGTTGCAATCGACATAAGTTTTAGCTGAAAACAGTGAATCGTTTAGGGATGTTAGGGATATGATAATGCGTACCAATTGAAGAGGTGTGGGTTTGTTTTTATACCCAAAACAACCGACTATTGGTTGAGCTTTGTCTTGGTCGACAAGCAACCAAGCCCAACCAAAACCTTCCCTCTTTGCTGCCCGATCAGTTGAGTATTCAAGGCCCAAGTCTCGCTTAAATAATCCAACCCAAGTCCATGAATAAACTGTCCATGGGTCGTATAAATCAGGTCAAGCTCTCATGCATATCGGGTATATTAATTCAAGTATTAATACGTTCTACACGTATACTCGTGTTTATCGTGTGTGCCCCCATTGGCTCACATACCTTTAGTCATTTTGTCGTGTTTACAACTCCCACAAACCAATAGTCAAGGGACGAGTTTAACCTTTAAAATGCATACTTTGGACTACCGACGATGAAAAAGGCAGGTTTTGTCCCAGCGGGATGTTTCTGGATAATTTTAGGGACCAACAATGTATTTTAGTCTATAAATAGATAAGTAGGAATATGAAGTACGAGAATATAACAAAACTCTTTATTACCAAGTGTTTAGATTGGCGAGATATCCCCATCACATGTATGTTTCTTAGACATCTTTCCCCAATGATATAGTCCTAAACAACAAGCACATATTTAAATGACATTTAGCCAGAAGTTGATATTGCCCAATACATATTTCCCCAAAGTCTTATTTAATTGGTTACCTAAACATTTTGCGATAGAAGAGTGACTATTGGTCCCTTTTTTTCTCGATCGAACTTAGAGTAAAAAGTATATCTGTTAGGTTTTTACAACTACGTTAGCCAAGTAACGCATAAGAGTACACAAGGGAATTGGATCTAGTTAAAGCAATTAGGTTAACACGTATTAATAAATAATAATAAATAAAAGGTAAATAAGGAAACTAACCTTTGGCGATTAATGAACGCAAGTAAACGAACAAGAAAACCAATAGAAATCCTTGTATCAAAATTAGATACCTCTACGAGTATCACACACAAACACGAAAACCGAATATGTTCGATAAAGAGCTAGTCGAAAACGTATAAACCCAATCAACACTTGAACCACTTGAATAACATGAACAAGAAAAACCCTAAGACTAAGCTTGCTTCTACCCGAGATGAATTATGTCCGAGAAACAGAAACCAATAACACCCAATATTGGACAGCTTTTTCCAATATCCTCCTGCTTTTTGTCCGAGAAAACAAAAATAGAAAACCCCAATTACTTGTTGCTGCTACAGTTCGACTGGGAACACAGGTACAAGAAAACCAACACTATCAAACACTAGTACACTTGGATCGATTAGATTTAGCAATTTTAGGGTTTGTTCAAGAACCCTAATCGTTCTTATGGGAAAGAAAACGATAGGGTATAAAAAGCTTGAGGATTGATCGGTTTACGGATTAGAGTAATGCGTGAGATTGAGGTGTAGGGTGCGTTTGGTTTTATAGAAAAACAAACCGCCCTTGTCTTGGGTCTTGCTTGATCGACAAGCTACAAGCCCAAGCTCCCCCCCCCAATGCTCGATCGTCTAAAGGATACAATGTCCCAAGGCACTCCCCAAACGACCCATATTAACAAACCAAAAGCCCATGGGTCGTCCAATGTGATCGGGTCAATTCATGCATACATATCAGGTATATTATTCAAGTATTTATAATACGTTCGACACGTACTCTCGTGTTTATCGTGTGTGCCCCCATAGGCTCACACACTTTTAGCATTTACGTGTGTTTTAAACTTCCACAAAACAACAACTCCCACTTGGGAGTTGGTGTGTCGAATGGCACACAAAACTAACGACGGAAATGCCTAGCAACGCTCTCACTCGCTTTTTAAATAAAAATGTCTGAGAGAATAGTTTCATAAAAGTTTCTCAGTAGCATGGTCATTCAATGGCTTGCTTTAATCATCCTTTGTTATAGATACCGTTAAACCATGGACATGGATCCGAACTCATTCCATATAGTTTAACCATTTAGAATCTCGTTATAGATTTTAATTCAGATATACCAAATGTAATCAAGAATCGTCTTGCATTACCCTTTGGGTCTGGCCAGACATTTATCCGATTAAACTGGAGAGGCGCCATGGTATCTTCTCGCACATATCAAGTGGAGTAACAAATCCTTTATTGACTACAAGTGTTGTGGATGTTGCTTCACATCACTCTGAAATATAGCCTTTATAACTACCTTATTCAGACAA
This sequence comes from Chrysanthemum lavandulifolium, assembly GCA_022545495.1. Lineage (NCBI taxonomy): Eukaryota > Viridiplantae > Streptophyta > Magnoliopsida > Asterales > Asteraceae > Chrysanthemum > Chrysanthemum lavandulifolium. The sequence goes on along the minus strand of CM040246.1, from coordinate 43,690,193 downwards.
CATTTTGCGTATACTTACAAAAAATGATATCCACACATAACAGAACTTGCTTGTATCTCAAGTCTAAGGATGAAGATAACAAACCATTTTTAATATTTTACTTATGACAAGGATCTAAAAGTAAATGTTTGAAAGTTGGGAAATCCAATATGCATCTCTAGTGAATACATATAAGTTTGGTGGGAACAATCTAAATTCTCGTTAGAATTATAACCAACACTCACATTTGCCTTACATAATAATATTCCTATATTGTTAACCGACAATGGACATATTTAGAATGATAAATCATTTCATGGTATAAAAATGCAAAAATGGAATAACATATTATATGAATATAATAACAAATACCTCGTATCTTTATTAATCAAAAAATAATAACTGTCTTACAATTCCAAATTATCCAAATACTAATTAACACAAAGTTTACATGCGACTACTAGCAAGTATCAAACCTATATCTCTAGTCAATTTAGAATGCTTAGGACACTTCAAAGCTTTCGTAAATGGATCAGCTAGGTTGTCATCTGTGTGAACCTTTAATATCTTCACATCGCCCATTTTAATGGTCTCTCGAAGATAATGAACTTTAGCGCGATAATGTCTAGCACCTTTAGTGATTTCGCTTTCATTAGCTATAGTAATGGCTCCAGTATTGTCACAATACATATTTATGGGTTCTTCAATTATAGGAACAATGTTCAACCCAAAATGAATTTACGAATCCATACAACCTCATTTGATGCATCACAAGCAAGAATATACTCACTCGTAGATGAAGTAGCAAAATACTTTGCTTTGTGCTTTTCCAATCAACATCACCTCCATTTAGAACAAATACATATCCATCGAGATTTAAGTCGTCAAGATCCGCCGATATCCAAGATCGATGTAGCAAGAAACCTGCGTTCTTGTTCCGCCTCTCCTCCATAAACCGTAAACATATCCTTAGTATTGCAGAATACTTAAGAATATTTTTCACAACAATCTAGTGAAGTTCACCGGATTTCGTTGAAATTGGCTTGTCACATTCGCATGCGAACGCAACATCGGGATGAGTACATCTCACAAAGATACATAATGGATCTTATAGCCAAGCATAAGGAACTCTTTGCATGCGCTCTTTTGCAAGCAGTGTCTCAAAGATCTTGTGACTTACTCAACTTAGGCTCTTCTTGCATTGGGATAACTCCACGCTTGAATTCTCCATACAAAATCTCTTCAAGATTTTCTCAATGTAAGCACTTTGACATAAACCAATTAATCGTTTAGATCTGTCTCGATAGATCTTGATTCCAAGAATATATGCAGCTTCTCCTAAATCTTTCATGGCGAAACATCTTCCAAGATAGGATTTTACATCTTGTAACATTGGAATGTTGTTTCCCATAAGCAATATGTCATCAACATATAGAATTAGGAAAGTGACATAACTCCCACTAGCTTTCTGATATACACATGGCTCATCTTGATTTTGAGAAAATCCAAATTTCTTAATCTCATCATCAAACCGTTTATTCCATTGCCTCGATACTTGCTTAAGTCCATAAATAGAACGCTTGAGCTTGCATACACGGTTAGGATATTTAGGATCAACAAAACCCTCAGGTTGCTCCATATAGACCTCTTCGTAAAGATGTCCATTGAGGAAGGCGGTTTTGACATCCATTTGCCATATCTCAAAGTCATAGAACGTCGCTATGGCTATGAGAATCCTTATAGCTCTAATGTCTGCTACAGGAGAAAAGGTTTCTTCATAATCAATCCCGTAGGTTTGAGTGAAGCCCTTTGCTACAAGACGAGCTTTAAAGGTGTATACCTTACCATACATGTCGGTTTTCTTCTTGAAAAGCCACTTGCTACCAACTGTCTTGCAGTTAGGAGATAGCTCAACTAAAACCCAGACGTCATTGTCTTTCATGGATTACATTTCTACATTCATCGCATCAAGCCATTTCTTGGATTCAGGATCTAGCAATGCAGCTTTATAGTTATTGGGTTCACCAAGATCCCCTAACTCATGTTCCTCAACGTCAATGTATAAACACATACGGTCAGGAGCACGGCGTGTCCTAGTGGACTTTCGAATGGGAAAAATATCACTTTGAGTTTCTTCAATTTCTTGATCATCATCATCATGATGAATGCTAGTGTCTAAAGAAGGATTTGTATCTTCATCTTGAATTATTTCAAGATCTTCTAAACTCCCACTAGCTTCAAGATCCATAAGATCATTCTCAAAGAACTCAGCATTTCGAGCAACAATAACTTTGTTCTAAGATGGAAGGTAGAAAGAATATCCCATAGTTTCCTTAGGGTATCCTACAAAGATGCACTTAACAACTCTAGGTTCAAGTTTGTCAGGTTTGGTAAGTGTATCACGCTTAACAAGTGCCTCACAACCCCAGACTTTTAAGTAAGACAGCTTAGGGGCTTGCCAATGCCATACTTCGTATGGTGTCTTTTCAACCTTCTTAGTTGGAACCATATTGAGAGTGCGTGCAGCAGACTGAATGGTATAATCCCAAAAGGACTTTGGAAGAGTAGTTTGTTTCATCATAGAACGCACCATGTCAAGCAGGGTCCGATTTCTCCTCTCAGATACACCATTGTGTTGTGGAGTATAAGGAGGAGTTTGATGGGCAATAATACCATGCTCCTTCAGATGATCCAAAAACTCTTGACTCATATATTCACCTCCACGATCAGAACGTAGTGATTTTATGGTCTTCCTGAGTTGGTTTTCTACTTCTTTTTGAAACACCTTAAATGTTTCAAACACTTCATGTTTATGTTTCAGCAAGTAAACATAACCATACCGACTATAGTCGTCAGTGAAATTACGAAGTAATTTTCTCCTTGTCTTGATGTGATTCTAAATGGGCTACATACATCTTAGTGTATTAGTCCAAGTAGATCTTTAGCCCTATCCACTTGATGTTTATAGGGTTTTCTTGCCATCTTACCAAACATGCATGAAACACACTTTTCAAGTGACTTAATGTCAGATGAGTTGAGAAGTCCATCGTGTTGCAACTTCTCCATGCATTTCTTGCTAATGTGTCCAAGACGACCATGCCACAAGAGAGCAGAGTCCAAGTTTGACATGGCTCTTTTATTGCTTACAGCAAAAATAGAACTTTCATTTGTATTCGAACAAGACATATCAATTTCATAAATACCATTATGAGGAATAGCAGTAAAATAAACAACGTTATTGTTAGAAACTGAAATTGCATTATTCGATTCAAAAAGGTTAATAAAACCATCGTCATACAAACAAGAAACTGAAATAATCCCTCTAGTAATAGAGGGAGCATAGTGACAATCATTTAAGACAATAACTAATCCGCTAGGGAGACAAAAATGAAAAACTCCAATTGCTTCAACTCATGCCCGTTGACCATTGCCTACTTACAGACTTAAAGCTCCTGGCTTTACCTTCCTACTTCCCCAGAGACCCTGAGTAGTATTACATATGTGAGTACCACAACCAGTGTCATATACTAAGGATGTATCAGGAAAAGAGTGGAGTTCTATTGTGAAAATACCTGAAGAACTAGCTGCAAGAGACGGTTTCTTCTTTTTCATCAACTCGGTGAGATACTGGGGACAATTCCTTCTCCAATGTCCTGTCTCACCACACTGGTGACAGGTAGCGTCCTTCACTGGATTATCCTTCTTGGGTGGTGGAGGAATCTTGGGTTTGGAAGAAGGAGCATTGTATGGCTTATACTCAGTAGCATAACCAAACTTTTTGTTTCCATTTCCACGATTCCCCTTAGCAGCCTTAAACGATTTATTCTTTTTATGATTTTTCTGGACCTTACCACCCGCACGTACATGATGGAGTGCAGGTGCAGCATCTTTCTTTGGCAACGTATGGTCATGTTGCTTAAGAATAGCAGATAGTTCATTCACAGTCTTCCCCATGTTGTGCATATTAAAGTTCTGCACAAACGAAATGTACTCTTTAGAGAGACCGATTAGGATCAAACTAACTCCATAGTTCAGAGTAACTGGGTGACCAAGACATTCCAAATTTTCAATGTAGCTCTTCGTCTTTAGAACATACGAGCTAACCGATTGACCCTCTTCCTGCTTGTAAGCGTGAAATTCACGTGCAGTTTGTAGAAGCTCTTGCTCTGCCTGTTGGGAGAACATAGACTTCAACTCCTGAAGCATGTCATAAGCACCAAGATGAGTTAGATTTCGTTAGATCTCTAACTCCATGGTCATGAGCATGAAGGCGACTATATCCTTTGAGCCTTTGACCCAAGCGATGAAATGCAAGGGCCTCAGCGAGGATAGGGTGGCGGGAGTAGCAACAGTGTTGCGGTATAGGATGCTCCAAATAAGTTTCCTTATCTTCACCGATAGTATAATGCGAATCAGCGATACCAATCAATGAAGTTAGGTCCAGTGAGTTTTGTTTCTCAAAGAAACTCCCGAGTACCGAATCTGCTTCCGATCAAGTAGTCATCTACAATTTTGAAAAGTTCAAATAATTAGTATTTTCGATAATTACATTCTTATACGAATTAACTACCGAATTAATTACTAATAAGACTAAGATCCATCTTGCACCCCCACTTAATTACCGGTGATGTCCGACCCAAGGCGTAAAAAATAGGACAAGAGGTAAGCGACGAGCATTAATTGCATAATGCAACTCTTAGACTTTATGAGACTGTTTAAGGCATTAGTATCAAGTAATAATGTCAAAAGAATGTTTATTTCTCATCTTATGCCTCGGGTTCAAGGTCTGACGAAGCCAACTCGAAATAAGTCGACCAAGTATGAACGTGTAAAAATAACCAAAGGTCTGACCTAAGCGAAATAATCACCATGGGTTGGAAAGGCCATGAGGTATGACCAGAGAAGTCAATCCAAATGCACGTGTTCATAGTTGGATGGCATAGACTTAAAATTAACAAATAGGTATGCACATAAATGTGGTAAAAGTCGTGTACAAAGAAGCATGCAAAATAACTTTGTAACACTAATTTTAAAAACTTTTGGTAATGACACTGTAGTGATCATCATGGTTCACGGTAGCTCCAATCGAACGCACAGGGAGGCAGAGGACCATGTAAAGGCCAAGCAATAACCTAGACATCCTTTCGGTGTGACTATGCGCACCTCTTTAAACCCCCTTTATAGTTTGTTCTAGTGGGTGAGCCGTACATCCCAAGTGTCCATAGCGTCTAGTTTTTAAATTCATGAAAACTTGTTTCAATATATTAGGTCACTTTATTTTACAAAAGCAATTTTCCACGAATCAAATAGCTGGTCACAATGAGCATGATATTTAGGCGTGTAAATAAAGACCAATATTAATGTTATGGTTACGATATGTATTATTCCATATTGCATACAATTAGGTGTCAAAGCAAGTAACAATAATGCACATAATGGAATCACAAACATATAATCATAAACATCAATATATAAACACATATTGTTCCGAGTTCTCTCGCGAGTCTTCCCCAAAAGGAGAACCATAAGACCGTCACTAGGTACGAAACCTAGATTGCCCCATACATCACAAAAAGCAATTAAGTGGGTCTTGTGGACGGAAAACACATAAAAAGCATGACAATCTTAATTAACATTATGTAATTCTAATTATCATTATAATTTTAATTAACAATTAATTAATTCTAATTAACCTTTAATTCTAATTAACAATTAATTCTAATTAACAATTTAATTTAATCAGTGTGTGTCTTGTTATTTTTATTAATAATTGACAAGTATTGCATATAGTTGTCAAAACAAAAATAAAACGAATAACTAAATTAGTTTCATGCAGCCTTTTAAACATGTTTATTAAAAGAAACGTGTAACCCATAATCGCAAAAACGAGTTGACTCGTGATGCCACTGTTGGGATTTTAGAACTACGTTAGCCAAGTAACGCATACGAGTACGCAGCGGAATTGGATCTAGTTAAAGCAATTTAGGTTAACACGTATTCATAAACAATAATGAATAAAAGGTAAATAAGGAAACTAACCTTTGGCGATTAATGAACGCAAGTGAACGAACAAGAAAACCAATAGAAACCCTAGTATCAAAATTAGATACCTCTACGAGTATCACACACAAACACGAAAACTGAATACGCTCGATAAAGAGCTAGTCGAGAACGTATAAACCCAATCAACACTTGAACCACTTGAATAACACGAATAAGAAAAACCCCAAGACTAAGCTTGCTTCTGCCCGAGATGAATTATGTCCGAGAAACAGAAACCAATAACACCCGATATCGGACAGCTTTGTCCGATATCCTCCTGCTTCTTTGTCCGAGAAAACAAAAACAGAAAACCACAATTACTTGTTGCTGCTACAGTTCGACTGGGAACACAGGTACAAGAAAACCAACACTATCAAACACTAGTACACTTGGATCGATTAGATTTAGCAAGTTTAGGGTTTGTTCAAGAACCCTAATCGTTCTTATGGGAAAGAAAACGATAGGGTATAAAAAGCTTGAGGATTGATCGGTTTACGGATTAGAGTAATGCGTGAGATTGAGGTGTAGGGTGCGTTTGGTTTTATAGCAAAACAAACCGCCCTTGTCTTGGGTCTTGCTTGATCAACAAGCTACAAGCCCAAGCTCCCCCATGCCCGGTCATCTAAAGGATACAATGGCCCAAGGCACTCCCCAAACGACCCATATTAACAAGCCAAAAGCCCATGGGTCATCCAATGTGATCGGGTCAATTCATGCATACATATCGGGTATATTATTCAAGTATTTATAATACGTTTGGCACGTACTCTCGTGTTTATCGTGTGTGCCCCCATAGGCTCACACACTTTTAGCGTTTACGTGTGTTTTAAACTCCCACAAACCAACAACATCAACAAGAAGGCTAGGTGCGGAGAGCTGCAACTTTGGGAGCCAATATTACTCGTGGGATTAACACACACAAGACAAATACAACTTTCGGGTGAGCTAGCATTTAGCAATTAGGCAAACAAGTACATGCAAGGCAAGGCTGTTAAGATCAAGATCCTACTATGGATCGTTTTTGTCTTTGCAAGATCGGAATCATAAGATCGGATCGAGATTGAAAAATCCTACTTAAATGTTTAAAAGTCTTATTTGTCTAGTAGTTCGTATTCAAAGCTTGATTATGAAGAAAAAAGAGTTCTGAAAGTTATAATAATATGAAAATGTAACGCGTAATGCTTTAAAATACTAAAATATCTAATCAGTGATTAAGGAAGTTGGATGTTTAAATCTGCAAATCTATATATTTTACTCTTACAAAACATTTATAATAATCTACGCTTGCTTTATTGTTTTACTTCAATAAAATCCATTCATTTATAGCTTATTAGTTAGTTAATTTAAGGGAAGTAGGATCGAATCGGGTCCAGATCTTACGATCCTATGGTAAGATCGAAATCCTACTTAAGATCTTATGCCCTTTGAGATCTTACGAATGGTCGACTTATTTTTGCTTAACAAGATCATAAATCGGAAGATCTTAAGAGCTAGATTGATATTTTAACAGCTATGAGTAAGTACACTAATAAATAATAGAGTAAATTGTAACGGTCGTCCATGTACTTTGGCCAAATTGCGGGTGTAGTCTCTACTATTTGGAAAGTGCAAAGACCGTCTTTGTGGGGAACATAAGGTTGGAAATTCAGTCCCTAGCCAAAGTGACCAAACTACCCTCGTAAAAAGAAAATTAAAGACGAGGAAGATAAGGGTATTTTAGTCATTTTGCTTGACCAAAGACTGAATTTGCAACTATAAGTTCCCCACAGGGACGGTCTCTGCACTTACCAAATGATAGGGACTGCACCCGCATTTTGGCCAAAGTACAGGGACGATTTTTGAGTCCGGTCTAATTAAGTTTGAGTACAATCTAATTAAGTTTGTTGCACATCCTTACATCTAACCATAAGCACCAAACCACCTAAAAATGGTCATGACTAATCACCAATCATATAAAGCCAATGTCTAACTACTGATTACCTCGCTTTACGAAAAGTCAGTCTTTAACCAAAACACTAACCCCTGTGTGGATACTGTATACCAGTTTCCTTAAATCGAACCGAAAAAGGGCTCGGGCAACAGAAGTAAAGAAAACAAGTAAAAAATAACAAAACATAACAAAGTCATCAACAGTGGAATCCCTATATTGCATCCCTATATTGCACAATATCTGATCCTTGCTGAAATTTGTTCACCAAGAGACCCAACACTATTAAACCTCATTTTCTTTTGATCTTTTTTTGGCTGTATCAAAAGACAAAAAAGCAAACCTAAGTACTTAACAATGTATCTAGAGTAGTTGGCTGTTTCTACCACAACTCATACAATCAAAACCACACTAGACGGCAAAAAGTAATAAAACTGAATCTTAACACACAAATTCAATCTTCGAATGTAAATTTGATAAATGGGCGACTTGTATCCTACAAGGGAACAATATCCATTTGAATTTTGTTAATTTTTTGGATAGTTTCCCAGTTGCTCCATCTGCCAACTCTCGTGTGGTGCAACATGTTCATGCTCAGGCTTGAATTGCTGTACACCGAAAATAATTTGAGTAGACGGAATAAAAACTATAAAAGTCTTTACCAAGAGTCCAAGACCCTTAAAAATGGATGTCTTAACAAAATCATATACCCAAGAAGAAAATATTTTGTAAAAGCGCGTACCTCCATCTTTGTCAACAATTCAACTGCATTTGAGGCTGATAAAACGATGTCTCTAGCACTTGGTTTGATAAAACCTTCCTTCACTCCATTATCAAATAATGCAAGCAAACTGTCGTAATACCCGTCAACATTAAGGAGACCAACCTGAATTGATAAATGTAAGAGTTACGGAGGTAAAACTCGTGTGGTCGAGAATATCAAACAAAAGAAACAGCTCACAGGTTTTTTATGAATTCCAAGCTGGGACCATGTAATCATCTCTAATACTTCCTCCATGGTTCCATAACCTCCTGAAAGTACCGACACCATGAATAAATTCTATGCAGAAAAATCAAGAAGAATAGAGGCACTTTGAAAGATACCAGGAAGTGCAATAAAGGCATCAGCTTGTCGAGCCATTTCAGCCTTTCTTTCATGCATATCTGAAACGATCCGTACCTCTCCAACAGGTTCACCAGATATCTATCAAAATTAGCAGATTGGAACTATCATTCGCTAAAATATTCAACTTAAACACATTTAAACCATACCACATTGAACACACATTAGCCCATGTCAACATAATGGACAATGGCCTTGCTGACACAGAATTATTAAAATTTAAAACACTAGACATTTGTAGTTATAACCACCACCAAGGTGGCCTAGTGGTCAGGCACTCTAATGTCTGATGTCTTCAGAAGAGGTCTCATGTTCAAACCTCACCAGGTACACATCTTGGGGGTCAGGTAAAGGGTTCGGAAATGGCTACGAGGATACCTCGATTAGGCCGTGTACATCTAAGTCAAAGAGTCACCCTCCCCAGGCAATCTGAATAGGGAAAAAGCTCATCCATACTAGTCATTTGTAGTTATAATATGCTTGTTTGACTTTTTAAGCTGAATTTGCATTCAATTTCTTACTAGAACTATATTGTCTACTAGAAAAAAGTCAACTTGACATCTTCAATCTGAGGCTGATCAAGTCAACTTGACTTCTAGAATCTTATATTATTTGTATCCACTGACCATAATTGAACTAATAAACTGAACCATTTGGCTCGAAAAGATACACAGATGACTAAAACGAACTAACAAAACTTAAGACATCAAAGGGTTAATACCTCAAGAGGCACAAGAGCTTTAGGAATAACCCTGCAAGTAAGCAAGCAACAACGGTTTTGTTAAAACTAACAATACATTAATAGACGAGCTCGAGCAACTAAAATTTACACAGAGAACAGGAATTGATGTTTGTGTATATTACCCAAGAACATGGCAGCCTCCATCAAATACCCTCTGAGATATCATACCCATTAGACCAACACTTCCACCGCCATATACCAAGTCAATCTTCCTATTAACCTGTAATTAACAAAATTATTACAAACGTCAATCAAGAAACTATTACTCACTTGTACAAAAAAATTAAATACCGAATTTATAACAAGAAACCAAATTCGATAACATACAGGACTACAGGTAGTGCACCAACAACAACTACAATCACATATCTGGTTAAAATCACTTGTAATTACCACAAGAAGCAAAATAATTACAAAATTTAATGACAGTTACATTACCGTATGATGTGAAAATCAACCACCAATTTTCTTAAACAAAAACAGGTTATATAAAAAAATCATCACAGACATAGTGCACCAACCATAACAACCACCACATATCCTATTCAAATCGCGTCCAAGGGGGCGTTTAAGATTGCTTATTTTTTCCGCTTATCTTCTTATCTTAAAGCAACTGTTTTTGCATAGAGCAGTTTTGAATAAACGGATAGGGAGCTCCTTACCTAAAACCTTTTTTAAATGAATCTGATTGAGTTTTTCCAACAAATTAGTCTTTTCATCAAACACTATTCCATTATTTAAAGACAGTTACAAATCCAAGTACTATTTCCTGGAGTGCTTATTTTTAAACAGCTTTATAAGTACTTGTTTAACCACCACCAAGGTGTATCCTCACAAGAGGTCTCATGTTCGAACCTCCCTATGTAAACAAGCATCTTAGATGTAGCCAGGGATATAATCTGGTCACGCGGTTAGGCCACGTACATCATGTGAGTCAAAAACTCGCCCTCAATACGAAAAAACTCATCATTTTTGCTTTATAAGGGGGTGTTTGTTTCATCTTATATAGCCGGCTTACGGCTTATTTGGTTTTGGGCTTATGTTTCATAAGCTCACTTTTTGTGGCTTATCTTGAAAGTTATAAACTTTTCAACTTATTTAAGTTTATTACGTCGTAATAAACTTATATAATCCGAAAAGTTTCAAGATAAGCCACAAAAAGCGAGCTTATAAAACATAAGCCCAAAACCAAATAAGCCGTAAGCGGGCTATATAAGACGAAACAAACACCCTTTAAACAATCCTAAACACCCTCTAACTACGTAAAAATCAACTTAACCAAATTCCAACAGACATTTCATCAAACAGTTACTGAACAAACCATTTCATCTCCCAGTTGAACAGCAGCAACTTTAAACACTTCACGATGACCAGGGTTACTCCCACAAAAGACACAGAGTTTCTTAAACTTACTGCTGCTTGAACCACCACCTTCCATTGTTTGTTTTTTATCTAAATATAATCAAACCCAAAAATGGAAAAAAGATATGCTGAATCAATGTTTTGCTTCCTCTTTTTAAAATAAAGGAGGTGAAAAGTGAGATTTTCATATAATATTGGATTTCATGTGATTATTTACATTTAATAATTCATGACACATTATCTGAGGTTTAATATTTTAAATTTTAAACTGTCATAAATGACCAAATCATGCCCCACGTGCTCGATTTCTAACACCTGTTCTGTCTACTCGTAAAGGACCAATGAGGAGCTACAAATGTGTGCAGTCTAAGAGAATCACAACGTAGTCTTTAAAAACTAGATCGTTAATCTTCTGTTAAGAACATTTGAAAAAAATGATTTAATCTTGAATCGTTAAGCATTCGAATGATATAGACTAATCTGTATGAATTTGGTTCTGAATGAAAATTGAGCGTTTGATACGAATTTTTAATAACGATCTGAACGACAAAAAATTACCATTCTAACCTTGTGTCCGATTTCAAGTTGAATAAATCATTCACTATTACAACGATAAAACTTATAAATAAAAAATATCTAAAATTGACGTCCATAGAGATTCAAGTGGTGAAATGCAATCATTATTCTTTTTCTTTCAATTTTTAGTAATTAATCAAGCATAAGCCCCATAATTCAGATTTTGCAAAAGTAGTATATTACTACAAAATGTGAATAAAGTAACGAGTTCAAAAGTATATACTTGATATGGGCTCCTATGTGACCATGTCTCAAACTACAAGAATAATCATTTTAAAAAGGTAAGAAAAAATGCCAATAAAAAGTTTCTTGTTTTATGTGAAAAAAGAAAACAAAACTCATGAATGTTGAAGGCTTATATATATTCCGAAGTAAATACGAATAAATGTATCACTTTGAAAATAAAAACGAAGTTTAATTATTAATCAATGAAAGTATAAAATATTAGTATTGAAAATGACATTTGACACAAAGAAACAACCTTGAAACTATAAAAGGGGCAATCAAGGAAAAATATATGTGCTGAATGACAGAGTAGGTCCATCAACCCAAAATGGTTCAGAAGCTAAACAAATCGGTCAGAGGTCAAATTTGTTTTTATCAAACACACTATGCACTGACCGATTAGGATTTTTCTCTTAATTGATCCACTAAGAAGCTATCAAACACCCCCTAATTTAGTTACTAAAGCTTTTAGTAAAGACTTGGAGTTCACTAATTATTCCTAAAAAGTTTTACAAAAAGCTTTTGATGCGATGCTAAAAACCATCCTCAAAAGCTTTTTGTAATAGTGAAAAGCTTTTAGTTGTTTTACCCATTGGAAATGCTCTAATTAGAGTTGGGCGTAATAGATTACGTATCGAATCGTGAAAAATCGTACTGAACCAGACCGACTGGACCGCATATATTTTGGTTTTGTTCTCGGTCCGTCTTTTTTTTCATTTTCGGGTTTGGTCCGGTCCGGTCCGGTTTGGTTTTACGTAAAATCGATCATTATGCTTTGATAGACCGGACCGGACCGACTCGGACTTGAACCCACCATTTTCGGTCTAATGTTTTAGGCCAAATGAGTTATCGGTTTGATCTGCTTTTAATCGGTCCGGTCCGGTCCAATCCGGTTTTTAGATCGTGGTCAACTCCCGTCAACTAGAGGTATTCTCGCGACCGTTTTCAGTCCTTCCATAACCATTTTCAAATATGTAACCAGTAAGGTTTCAAACTTAACATCTTGCGAGAAAGTCCGAGTGATGTGGCATTAGACTATTTAGGTGTCGTTTGGTTTCTAAAAATGAATTGCCAATTGGGATGTTTGAATTAAATCAATTAATGCTCTTATTAGTATCGTATATGCGCATTACAATGACATATAGCATGTAGTTAAATTTTCATACGAACATATACATTTCGATTATAAGTTTTTCATGATAAAGAGGTTGTAATTGACTTATTTAGGATTTCAGAAGCTTTGATGATCATGACTAATAGTTATTATATGTTTCACCAAAATATGTAAACTTAAGAAATCAAGTAACATACATTACTTAAAATTTTAAACAATTATTTAATATTTGTTTTCAAAATCCTAAGCGTATATCACTGGTTTTGGGTATTTCTTTTTTAGACCATAGTACATATAAAACATATATACACAAGTAAAGTGCAAAAAAAAAGTTATTTGCAATATGATAGAATAAACTTGAATAACTATGGTATAAGTAAAGTAACGAAACAGACAACTCGATTTTTCTTAACAACACACGATCACACCAAACTATCTCTTTTAATTTATCTTAACAACACATATTGCATTATCACAATCATGAGTTGTCTTACCGCCAACCACCATTACTACACCCGTAACCCTGACACTCACCACACTCAAACTTACACTATCACGTGAGAATTCGCCGTGTAGTTTTTAGATCTATCTTTTCTGCCTTTTTTTTGTTCGAGATGGCATCATGCTATTCGTTGTATATGTCTAATGTGGTTGTATAATTCTATTTATACAAGGTTAAATTGGAGGAACTTTCTTTAACTAGACGAGTACTCGTGCATAGTGACGAGACTTTATAGCGGCAAATAATTATAGTTGAGATATTTTGGTTAAGTGTCTCAGGTAACGTTTATGCATACAATGTAAAATAATCAAAATGTAATAGAATTTTTTATAACATACAATAATTCAACTGAAAATTAAACATGACAACAATTAGTTGAAACATTTATTGTCTTCCACAAAAATAATTTTTGGCTTTTTCTACAAATTATGTATTGTATAGCATGTATTAATGTGGTTGATGAATTTTTTAATGATAGTTATAAGGCGGCATATTCAAAAATAGAGATAATTTCATCTATATCCTTGCAAAACATCAATATTACATCAATATCCTTTCAAATTTCATAATTACATCAATATCCTTTTAAAGCTTACAAATACACATTTATATCCAAATAAATAATTATGGCTTAATTAAATGATTTTAATATTAAAAACTATTATCTCTATATTAATTAAAAGAGTCATTTACCTATTTACCCTCTTATGCTAATCAAACCAAAAAATAAAACATCACATACTCTTATGGGTACTATCTGCTCGTCTACTTCATCGATTTTCTTTTTTCTTCCTTGAATTGAACTGCTCTTTCAAATTATTTTTAATTGCAAAACAATTCTATCAATATTAATTCAAAATAGTAATAGTGTTGGTTTAAATAATAAATAAGATCTCCTTAAACAAGAGCCCTACAATATTCATAGATGCATTAGCAATCTGTAAATGTCTAATTTGCTTGAGCTATTTAATTTAATTTGCAATATTAGTGCTCTGATTTTCAACAAAAATGTAAATGAGTAATTTACTCATGTAGAGGGTAAAACTTTGATAATAAATAAGTGACCTTATATTATTAGTCAAGCACAAATTAAGATAACTCAATTGCATAGCTGATAATGCATATTTCAATCTTAATATGTGAAAGGATGCAGGCTTTAATCAAGAAAAAGGAAATATCTAGAAGAAGAAGAAGAATATATAAACCAAATTAAATTAGACACAAGGGTAAAAGGGTAATAATTCCTTTTATGAATAGCTTATTATTTTGTAAATATTAAAACTAAAATTAAATTACATATTTGGATATATTTGAGTATTTTGTAAGTTTTTGAAGGATATTGATGTAATTATGAAATTTTGAAGGATATTGATGTAATATTGAAGATTTATAAGGATATAGATAAAATTGTCACTAAAAAATAAGTCAAATTATTTCTTGTAAGAAAGTAATAATAAAAGGGTATCTAAGGTATAACACATTTTTCATTTTTAAGTTTGAAGAAAAATTATTTATTTTTTATATGTAGTATAGATAGACCAACCGGTTTCTTTTTTTTTTTTTTTTTTTTTTTTTTTAACACGTAGAAACTTAAATATATTAAAACCTTGTCATTTAAAAGTTGACATTTTAAAAGTAGTGGAGATTGATATTTATAGAGCAACCGTGTGACTTAAACTTGTTTTGAAACATAAAGTAAAATAGTAAAACTTGTTATTTAAAAAGTTGACATTTTAAAAACAGTGGGGATTGATATTCATAAAGCAACCGTGTCACTTAAACTTATTTTGAAACATAAAGTAAAATAGTAAAACTTGCCATTTAAGCATCTAAGTTTAGAGGGTATTATAGGCAATCAACATTTATCAAATTTTAAGCATTTTAAATTTAGAAATACATGTATACATGCATTATAAGTAGTAGAGATTAAAGTGTAAAATTTAGTTTGTAATTTTATTCCTCCCAAAAAAATTAGGATGTGAAGTTGTAGTTATGTATGTCATCTATACTATCTTATAATGCATTTGGGATTATTACATTATTAGCAAGGCTTAAAATTCAGACTCTTAAACTTGCTTGTTATGAAAATGATGTTTGATAGTCATCAATATCATTATAACATTGTAACATTGTTGTTCCCCGTTCACTATCGTTTAAAACAGTTTAAGTTTATAAAAACAAGTTAAAAGTGAACTATGACTGAAATTAACATAAAGAAAACACACTAAGTAATTTTCAACATCATATTCTTATTAGAAATAAATCAACAAAGAATACGTTACCCAAGTACTTGCGGAATAGTACTTGGGATTGAAATGACAAAGTTGGGTGATTCTCTCTAAGCTCGGGCTATGTCCGAGCACAACTCTTAGAGCTCACCGAACTATCTCGGGAACTAAGTTGTATTTGGAGGAGTGAAAAGATGGCTTGCGTGTATGTGTGTTTTACAATTCACAAGCTTAACCTTTTCACTCCATCTCTTATGCTATTTATACATGTATGATATTTGACTCTTTCCTAAGTGACAACCGACATCATCTGAAGACAAAATCTTGATGTATTTTGTCTCATTCTAAAGACTATTCTAGGTAAGAGACAAGACTACTTTCCTAAGTTCGGTGATGACATCGAGCACGATCTTTGCTATTCGGGAAAGTTGACTTTGGTTGATAAGGACTTCGTCTTATCCGATTCAACCTTTCCGCCTTGTCCCGCTCTTTCTTGATCTTTACATCCTTCGATCTTCTACTTCAGTTTGTCTTGATGTAAGAAGTTGGAGAGGAATCTTAGGGATTCGATGAGTTATTGTCATCACCGAATCCATCATCTTCTTCTTGACTCGATCTTCACCCTTTAAGTTCCGCCTCTTCGAGTGAGAGACATCTTCTTTGCCTCTTCGAGTATCACGAAGGCGACTCACCGAGAGACTATGCACTCGATGACTGTTTGTGTTTAACGGATTAAACACTTGGGCTATTTTCTATTCAAATCCTAGATTAAGGGTTTGGGTATTTATGAACCCATGGTCTCCCCTATTTGGATATACAAATAGCCTAAGTGGTTGATCGATGTAAGTGAGCAAGAGGCTTCTTCTTACATGAATGTACTAATGAATACAATAAGGAACACCGAGTAAATGAGTAAAACATACATCGTTTATTGATCGATTACATAGTTCCTATCACTAGTATAAAAGATAAAACAAAATGATGTCAATCCGGATGGATTCCAGTGCTTCAAGCTTCACTTTCTTGGTGATGAGTGTTTCCGTCGGGATGGTCTCGATCTTAGCATTCGGTCTTGACGAGAACGATGTTTTTGGGATTGGATCCGAGAGGCCACAGGAATATAGTCGATCATTGCGGCCACTCCGGCTGGTCAATGTCACTCCATCTTTGAAATCACGGGGTTCCATAGACATCAATGTGGAATAGCCCTCTTCGTGCTCTTCAATCACTAGGCAGTTCACAAAATTTACACCTTGGTAGCTCCGGTTGCATTCAAGGCGTGCACTTTGATCTCGGGTTGAAATCAACTCTTTCTTTTGCGGTGGAAGTTTGTGGTTTAGATCCTTGAGGTGCGATCAAGGCGGTGAATCCTCATTTGGGTGGTGCTTCCTTAGCCTTTCATATCTTTTGCTAAGCATCTTCATCAGGTCCTTAACCACCGCATTCTTCTTCTTTTCAATGATTGGACCAAGTTCATCAAGTTCGGTGATCCCAAAGTCACTTTGAATTTTAAGGATCATGAACCTCAAAGTGTCTTTTGTCATCTCCTCTGTAAACATTCATAGCCAATGGTTTGGTGTTGGGAGCGATTTTGACATCGTGATTTTTCAGAAGCCTTGATTGGTCATTGTCGGTTGTATTCTTTAATTACGCTTTGCACGAGAGCTTGATTTTCTTTCTATTTTCTTCATAATCGAGCTCTCATTGCGACCATTTGAACGACTGAGCTTCCATGAACTTTTGTCTGCTGACCCTTTTGAGCTTGCTTGCATCTATTCCCACATTTTCGACTTCTTGGCAATCACTTTGGTCAATGCCTCCTTAGTCTTCTTTTCATCCTCGACTTGTTTCAATTTCCTTTCTTCTTTAGCAAGGTGTTTGGTTAGTTGTTGAGGAGTGAAGAGGTATTCGATGTCACCAATTTTGTAGGGAATCTTCTCGGGCTCGTGAGTAGTCGGTATGCCTTTGCCCTTGTCCCGTCTCCGAGGAAGATGATGCGATAATGGGAGGTGGTGTTGTCATGATTGGTGTTAAGACCATCGGTGTTGTTGTTGTTGCTTGAGATGGAAGTGATGAGATTGGTACTGCAGAGACCGTGCGGATGATGATGATGTTTGAGCTCATCGAGGCGGTGGTGTTTGCTCCCCTCGGTGTGAAGAGGAGTTTCTTCAATAAGATTCTCCCCTCAACCGCTGCCGTAGCGTCGGTGAGGCAAGAGTTCGAGTAGATCTTTGAGGGGTGACCACTTGTCCTTTGAAGGCTGATATATTTCGGTCATCATGGCCTTGATTTTGAAATATCCGCTTGAAGACCGGTGACCTTTGCATCCAAGTTCGCATGAGATAACTCCAAGGCGGTCATTCGTGGACCAAGATTCCAAGCCATAGAGGACGAGGCTGAGTCAAGGTGGCTACCGAGTGTTCGGTGAGTCCATGGTGGTCGAAGAGTCCGAATCAAGTTTGAAGACCAAAATTTGCGAGACTTGAGCATCTCTATAAGATCCGTGAGCTGGATGAATTTTTGCATATGCCTCGGTGGCCTCCAAAGACTTTGGCATTGAAAGCGCTGGGTCTTCTTTGATAGCGCCCCGATTTCATCAATCGTAACCCCAACCGTCTCGAAGATGCTTGAGGAACTTAACCATGTGTTCATCCGGGTTGACAAGATGGTGGTACATAAGATCTCGTGCTCATGAACATTTTCGTTGAAGGTGAGCACATCGGATCTAAGGTCGGAATGTGGCGCAGCCTTTAGTGTGTTGATCCCAAAGCTGCTCAAGTAACCCGAAAAATGCCTCCTTGACGCCCTACCGATCCACTTAACCGGTTGTCTTTCGGTGGTGGAAGAACATTGTCAAACTTTTGAATTCGCCGAGGTGGAGGATGAGGTCGAGTCATTGTCTTCGAGTTGAAAAGGTGACTCGATCTGCGTCGTGGATCGGTGAGGCTCTTGTTCGCTTTGAACCTCGGCCCACTTCTTCTCCCGCCGATAAGATTTCTTCATCACTTTCGGAAGGTCATCATCGATTGTAGCAATTCGGTAACCTCAAGAAACGATTAACAAGGGAGTGGGAATGGGTTCCATATCGGTGGTGGTATTGATCCTCCGAGTCTTTGTCCCCGTGGACCCCTCGGACACCGTGGGAGTTTCCAGCGTCTTCTCGGGAGTCGATTGGTTTTGGGTTCCGTATCGGCGGGTTGTTTCTTTCCTCCGAGTCTTTGTCCCCATGACCCCGAGACACCGGTGGGTATTTCCAGTGCCTTTAGCGAGTCGATGAATGTTGTATCCCTACCGGTGGGTTGTTTGTTTCCCCGAGTCTTTGGGATCGATCGGTGTGCCCTCGGACAAAGGCTTGGATTTGCTAATGTCATCACCGGGCGTTGTGGAAGCGCGCCCCTGTCGGCGGGTTGTTTGTTTCCTACGGATCTTGGGAGTAGTAGGTGTGACCAAGCGGCACCGACCGTGATGTCGGTGTCCTTCGTTGTCACGGGGTGGTTGTTGCACAGTCGGTGGGTGTCTTTTGGTCTCGGGCTTTTGTGCCTCTTGGCGGTGCTCCCAAGCCTCGGGGCCCCGAGACTTTGGTTTAGTCTTAGTCCCACCGAGACTTCCCTTTTTCTTTTAAGAGCGGGGTTTGAGACATCGATCCCTCACAGTTGTTCTGACAACCATATGGGCGTCAATTCAATAGGTGTGACAAGGATGGGTCCTTTGAAAATTTGAAGGACTCGGGATGCTGTAAATTTCAAATTTTTCATCCCGAGTATAATTGGCACCCAAGAACGATTGAAGCACAAGAGACAAACCTAGGATACGAAATATACTTGTCCTAGTTTTGCTCTGTAGCTTAGTTACAAGATCATCGTAAATGATCTCCCTATGTCGACAAGAACCCCATTCATCGTAAGTATGCCATCATCAATGAATAGAGTTAACTTGTTCGGTGGATGAGTGGTTCCCAGGAGGACGAATCACAAAAGTGAAAAGGATCCTCCAAGCCACGGGAATGAACTTTTAGTGATCGGGTCTTGTCCAAAATGTGGGATCCAAAACGATTTGTTTTAACCCACCCTTCATGGAAGGTTCGGGATGGGCGACATAAACACCTTTGTTGTAATCTAACCCCGTTGAAGTGCAAAAGTTTTGTAATCCAGGTATATTGTTGCCCCATTAAGACCGAACTCGATGAGATACTCCCGAGTGGTCTAAGGTTATTCTCATCGATTGAAGGTGTCGGGTCAAAGGCTTTAGATTGCCTAAAACTCCACGAGGTAGTTTGGGTACACCACCGAGGACATTTTACAAAGGCCGTTTGAGTGGGCGGTTGAATAAAAATTTTACAATGTCTTTATAGGTTGGGACATTTTCGTGGTATTCAAAATTACCTATGACATTGTTTGTTTTGAATTCAACGTTTGTGAGATCCCCACCCATCGAGAAGCAAACCGAGAGATTGTGTTCTAGCCATATCTATTAAAGAAGTTTTAGGGTTTTAAAAACGTCGGCAAGAACAATCAAAATGTTTAGATCTCTAGTTTGTGATGAAAAACTTTGTAAATGTTTACAAGGAAGGTTTTCCAAAAGAGATTTTGAGCACACACAAATGTTTCGAATTTTTTGAAATGATTTTGACATAGTTTAGTTGCGTAAAAGATTTGTGTGTGTTGATTGTGTTGGAGAAGAGGGTATTTATAGAGTGATAAGAGGGTGTTTGTGCACAAATGGAAAAACCAAGAGTAGGTTTTGAAAGACTTTGAATTTCCCATTTAATGCTACCACCCATTACCCATGATAAAAATCCCGTTTTCAAGGAGCGATTGCAGTTGCGGTAAAAGTGCACTTTTGCGTAGATAAAATATCAATTTGATATTTTGTGAGAGGCATTAAATGCCAAGTGGGATGACAAGAAGACAAAGAGACATATATTCCTTTATTAAATTGGCATAGTTACCAACCTAGGACATTAAAGTAAGCGATACTTGACCATTTAGTTACTCATTCAATGCTCTTTGTCAAGTGTCGGGGACCCCGAATGAGACTTACTCATTCGGTGAGAGGTTTATTTTGGATTATCGGGAGGATGAACCATTTGAGAGAACTTATCGAGATTGGTTTTCCGATACTTGACTTTCAATGTCAAGCATTCCCAATTCGACTTTCGGTCTCAAGGTAGGTTCATCCGAGGTTTGGTGAAGATATCACCATTGATATTCGATAGGGATGAAATGAAGTTCTATGTCTCCTTTCATTATGTGATCCCCGATGAAGTGATATCGATATCTATGTGTTTGGTTCTTTGGTGGAGGGCGTGGTTGTTGAGATTGCAATTGCACTAGTGTTATCACGGAAGATGGGCACCATTTTGTAATGGATGTCATAGTCACCGAGTTGACTTTTCATCCATAACACATTTGCACAACATCCTGCTGTGACTACATATTGACGGTGAGGACATAGCCACCGATTGTTGCTTCTTTGCACCCAACACACCGCTTTTCCTCCAAGAAATTGATAGGAGCTCGAGGTACTTTTTATGTCCATGTTGCGTACCAAAGATAATCGTAATCGAGTAACCTTGAGATCAAACCCCGAGCATATTGGATAATATAGTCCAAGGTTTGGGGTTCCTTTCGTGCACCGAGTATTCTTTCGGCTGCAGTGAGTGGGATTCTTTGGGATTGATCGATATCTTGCTATTGATGATCGAAAATTGTATGTCCGGTCTAGTAGCGGTTAGATACATCGCTGAGCCAACAATTCCTCGAAATGAGTTTGATTGGTGATTTGCCGGTGAGATCGGGTCCAAGGTTGTTAGGTGGGACCATTGGTGTCTTCACCGAGGCATAATCAAATATCTCATATTTTTCAAGAGATTTATGGTGTATTTCTCTTGGTGATGGATATACCTTTATCGGTTTGCACGATTTGTAGTCCAAGAAAGTAAGTAATTTCCCCATCATGCTCATTTCAAACTTCTTTGTCATTAGTTTTCAAACTGTTTGCAAAGTTTGTAGTTTGTTGAGCCAAAGATGATATCATCAACATATACTTGGACTAGTATCACATCCTGTTGGGTTCTATAGACAAACGATTGTGTTGTCTATCTTTCCTCCGACAAACTTGTTTTGTATCGGGAAGGTGAGAGAGTTTCATACCATGCCCAGGAGCTTGTTTAAGTCCATAAAGGGCTTTGTCAAGCTTGCGAGACATAGTCGTGGAATTCACTACTCTCAAAGCCCTGAGGTTGCCGAACATACACATCTTCCTTGAGATCACCATTTAAGAATGCACTTTTAACATCCATTTGGTAGACCTTGAAGTTCATGTATGTTGCATATGCAAGGAAGATCCCGATGGCTTCCATTCTTGCAACAGAGCAAATGTCTCATCATAGTCAATGCCTTCTTGTTGTCACCTTTGGCTACAAGTCGGCTTTGTTTTTAATGTGATGCCGTTTTCATCGAGTTTTGTTTCGAAACCCACTTCATTCCTATGACTACTACATCCCGAGGACATTTGATCAAGGTCATGACCTTGTTTTATCAAGCTGTTGCAATTCATCTTGCATGCTGAACCCAGCTTGGGTGTTTTAGAGCTTGGTGACACTTTTGGGTTCAATTTCGATAGGTAATCGACATATAGACATTCATTGGTCAAGCTGCGATTAGACTAGCGACCATGCTTCTAGTGAGCATGCCTCGGTGGGTTCACCAATGATGTTTACAAGCTCAATGTCCCGAGATCTTGTCCACTTACTTTGTGGTGCGGGATCGAGCTCGAAGATGTCCTTTGGGAGATCGGATGTGAGTTCGGTGTAAGAGCCCAGAATCATTTAAAACATCTCAGAGATGTCTTGATCGAGTTGAGGATCATGAGTTCTGTGTTCCCGATCATTTGGATCATTGTTACTTATCCCAGTGAGGGACGATCGATTTTCAATGAACTCATTGATGGTTGGTTGGGGTAGGTTGTGGGGTAAGACATAATATGAGATGTCGACATCGACTTGATATGAGGAATTGAGTTCGATGTTGTACTCATCGGGAGGATATCTTGATGAGTTATCAATTCCTATTTCCTCCATCGAGGTGTTGGTGAACTCGATGCTTTCAAGTACTTTCATCAAAGGTGACATGAAAGGTTTCCTCAACTTGTTGTCTCCTTGTGTTAAAAACCCGAAGGCTTTGGAGATCGTGAGTAGCCTAAAAGTATCCATCATCGACTTTTGCATCAAACTTGCCTAGATGATCCTTGTGGTTGTGAATGAACACAGGACATCCAAACACATGAAAATAGGCGATGTCGGAAGTCTACCTTTGAAGATCTCATATGGGGTTTTATTATGTCTTTTAACAATGATAGACTGTTTTGAGTGTAACAGCGGTTTTGATCGCTTGATCGTAAATGTTTTGAGAGGGTGAGCCATTTAACATAGTTCTAGCAACCTCAATGAGTTCTACATTTTCCTTTCAAAGAACCCCATTTTGTTCGGGGGTATAAGGAGATGAGAAATTTTGAGAAATTCCTTTTCATCACGTAAACTCTCAAGTTCTTGATTTCGAACTCGGTGCCATTGTCGACGGATTTGTTTAACAATAATGTCATTACGGTTTTCAATCTTCTTGATGAATGACATTATTGTATCACCACCGACTCTTTTGGAAAGAAAGTATACCCAAGTGTATCTTGAGAATTCATCAACAATGACAAGTGTATACTTCTCATCTTTGGATTGATCCGGGACCGACGGTCCAAAGAGATCCATGTGCGGAGGTGAAGGCGCTTTTGATGGAGAAATTTTGTTTGGTTTTGAATGATGCTCGTGGTGTTTACCCTTTTCACGAGCGAGCATGGTTTGTCTTTGCAAAGACCGGTGATGGTAAGCCAAGGACCTTGTTTTGTTTTGCCGATTGTTGAGGTTTTGAAGTTTAAGTGTGAAAGTCTCTTATGCCACGCCCAATTGATAGTTTGATGGCTTTAGCAAAGAGACACGTTCCATCTTGGGAGAGAGTTGACATGTCAAGCACATAAACATCATCTCTCCTAGGAGCTATCAACACAACTTCCTTGTTGGCATTAAAATGGTACCTTGTTTATCATTGAATTGTACAATGAATTTTGCATCACATAGTTGGTCGACATCGATGAGATTGTATTTGAGACCGTTGACAAAGGCTATTCTAGAAAACTATTCCATTGCGGTTCTTGAACCATAACCTTGATGGGACATGATGAGTTATCACCAAATACTACCTTGGGACTGGTTCCTTTACATACTTGTGCAGATATTCCTTCACATCGGTCATGCTTGAGCATCCTTTGTCTAGATGCCAAATAGGCTCCACGACATGTCTCTCGCACAAGTAGTAAAGCGAATTAGTTTCTCTTCGTGACCCACTTACTAGTGGGCTTGGATCTCAAGGTCTCTTTGAAATTTGCAATCGACTCATGGTCGGTGGTTGTGTGCATGGTGCTACCACGGGTTTTGCATTTAGAGGTCGAGGATGACTCGGTGACTGGGTTGTTTGGAATTTCTCCTTGCATGAATGATATTGTCATGTTGAGATGTCTCATGAGTGGATTACCGCATATATCACAAAGATGTATTCATGAGACAATCATCCCGATGATGATCATTGAACCCACAAATGAGGCGAGAGAGGAAAAGGTTTTGCTCTATTCTTTGGAGCAGATTTTGGTGGATGAAGCATACCGATGACCAACTTTGGTATAGTTTGCTTGATCGACATCTTGTAGATGATCTGCGATCTGTGATCATCCTTTTGCGATCAAGCAAAAAGTATTCTATAGCGCTTGTCGATGGTATGGGTGGTGTAATGACACAACCACACTTTTGTTTGTTTTGGAGGTTGATTTAGACTTTGAGGAACCGGAGGAAGTCGACTTTTTCTCCTTGATTGGTTCGTGGACCTTTTCAATGGATTCCATTTTTTCAAGAAGCTTCCTCACAAGTTCGATCGATTCTTTGGATTTGGTCGACTTCGGTGGGGACAGAGGATGATGAAGTCTCGGCAGAGTAGACTCTTGTTGGATTAGTTTTGCTTGTCTTTGTAGGATGGTTCTACCAAGTCCGGACCTTTCTTTTGGTGAATGAGGATTGAATTGTAGTGGAGTAAGCTCGAGCTTGGGCGGCACCCAAGAGGTTTCGGTGGTGGGCGGTGCTTGAGATTCGCTTGAGACTCGAGATGTGTTCAGACAACCGGGCACATCGTGGAGTCCAAGCATGCTTTTTAGAGCTTGACTTTCGGGCTCTAGAATCCTTCCGTAATCAAGTTTGGAAGCTTACTCTCGGGATTAACTCGCTCAATCCATTCACCGGAATTTGAATCACCAACATACTTGTGATCATGCCACCGACACAAATGGCTTAGAGATCGGTCTTTGTTGAGAGAGTCGTGAGATGATCTTCACCTATGACTCTCTTCTTGCACTGGGGCTCCACAAGATCAAAGACCACAGGATTCTTAGCAATCCAACTATTGAGAATATCATTTGCTTTTTAAGTTCATCTTGAAGATTCGATTTCTTTTAACTAGTTCGGTGTTTTGAATTTGCAAAGTGAGCGACCTCAAGCTTAGCTTGTTTTAAAATAAGCAATTCATCCCTACACTTATTCAATTCAAAACTTAACTTGTTGTACTTAGAAAAAGATTAGGTCTTTGCTCTTCTAGAAACTTAAGGTCAACATTTAGATAATTCATATAAGATCGCCAATCGGAGTCATCATCCATGGAAAGTAAAGTGTTTACCTTTTTCATTGTGATGTTGACCCATTCCCTGCTCCTAGCATGATTCTTCCCAACGCCTAGCTTGTCTTCTTCGAGAGAGCCATTAGAGCATCGACATGTACCATTTCATCATCCGATGAGATTGGCTCTTCATCCTACCAAAGGTTTCAAAGAACAAGGCCTTTGTTCTTACCTGCATGCATTGAACAATTTTTGTTGTTTCGAGGGATCGCCTCAAGCAATGCAAGCTTAGCTTTTGCTTTCTTATACTTAGCTTCATAATCAATGGTTTTGTTAAGATCGATTTGTTTTGAACATTTTGACGAGACCGATAGATTTTGGTTGAAATTTGCTAAAGCTCAAGACCGATTAGATCCGATGGTTTGTAAGAGGGTTGAAGTTGTTTTGAAAATGTCTTTTGCAAAATGGCCTCTTTATGACACTTATAGCATTCAAAGGTCTTCGATTGTTTTATGATTGAAAACCTTTGTTTCTTTTTATAAACCTTCGAGAGTTAGCGAGGGTGCCCTTTCCGGAATTGAAGATTCGGTCATTTAGGTACTCCTCACTTGATCTCTCATCGCTCATCATCCGAGTTTTCTTGGAAATCTTAAACTACATTGTTAGAAAAGAGCGGTTGATATTGGTGATGAGGTGGTGGTCGGGACTTCTTGACTTCTCGAGACTTCTTTAAGTCGGTATCGTCTGCTGATGAGGTTTTCCTCATAGACAAATTTCCCATAAATTTCGTGAAGCTCAAGGTTTTGGATATGATTAGCATTCCCGAGTCCCCGAGAGAAATTCAACCACTTCTCGTGGAGACTGTTTACAAAACCAACATTTATTTCATGCTTAGACAACTTAACACCATCATTTGAAAGTTCATTTAAAAGAGTTTTGTATCCGGTGTAAGTTTGAGAGAGAGTTTCGAGTCCTTAGCCACAAGGTGTTATACTCAAGTTTCAAGTCCATTATCCTGTTTTCCTTGGTATCGATGGTCCTTCATGACTATGAACTAGGTCATCCTGTGTTTGCTTAGCAAGACTACATCTTATATCGACTCCATAATATCGTCAAGAAGACAAGATATTATGATACTTTTGAGTCTTTTGTCCCTGGTTGACCACTCTCCTTTCATCCTGGTTCACCGAGCTTGTGTTTGGGCAACCCTTCAGATCTTTGGGACAAATGGACCTTCATTTATACACTTGATATAATAAGGTTCCATCCCAATCAAATAGCAAAGCATTCGCTTTTTCCATTTGTTGAATTTGCCAACTTCAAGTCTAGGGCACAAATTGAATAAGCTCCACCCTTTTATCGACTAGTTGGGGTACATCAATTTCACCATTTTAGGATCCTAATTTAAAACTTTTAGAGCGGCCTAAAAAGGGTTTTATAATTAGCCTTGCTCGATACCACTTGTTGTTCCCCGCTCACTATCGCTTAAAGCAGTTTAAGTTTATAAAACAAGTTAAAAGTGAACTATGACCGAAATTAACATAAAGAAAACACACTAAGTAATTTTCAACATCATATTCTTATTAGAAATAAATCAACAAAGAATCGTTACCCAAGTACTTGAAATAGTACTTGGGATTGAAATGACAAAGTTGGGTGATTCTCTCTAAGCTCAAAGCTATGTCCGAGCACAACTCTTAGAGCTCACCGAGCTATCTCAGAACTAAGTTGATTTGGAGGGTGAAAAGATGGCTTGCGTGTATGTGTGTTTTACAATTCACAAGCTTAACCTTTTCACTCCATCTCTTATGCTATTTATACATGTATGATATTTGACTCTTTCCTAAGTGACAACCGACATCATACGTAAGACAAAATATTGATGTATTTTGTCTCTCATTTAAAGACTATTCTAGGTAAGAGACAAGACTACTTTCCTAAGTTCGGTGATGACACCGAGCCCGATCTTTGCCATTCTGGGAAAGTTGACTTTGGTTGATAAGGACTTCGCCTTATCTCGATTCAACCTTTCCGCCTTGTCCCGCTCTTTCTTCGCCTTTACATCCTTCGCCTTCTACTTCATTTGTCTTGATAAGAAGTTGGAGAGGAATCTTAGGGATTCAAGTGAGTTATTGTCATCACCACCGAATCCATCATCTTCTTCTCGACTCGGTCTTCACCCTTTAAGTTCCGCCTTCATCGAGTGGAGAGACATCTTCTTTGCCTCATCGAGTATCCACGAAGACGACTCGCTGAGAGACTATGCACTCAGTGACCTGTTTGTGTTTAACGGATTAAACACTTGGGCTATTTTCTATTCAAATCCTAGATTAAGGGGTTTGGGTATTTACTGAACCCAACAAACATCCCGTTTAATCTTCATTGTAACAGCATTCAATAATTATTAAAAACGTGTAACCGCTAAAAATTATTACTATTAATAATGATTATTAAAATATGTAACCGCATCCACCATATAAATTCACACAGACAATTTATATCTCTCACACATAAAAACAGTCTCTCAATATACCCTCACTTTCACTCCTCAACTCTTACGGGTAATTTGTTTGCTCTATTACCTTATAATGCATTTGAGACTATTCCGTTATTAGCAAGGCTTAAAATTCAGACTCTTAAACTTGCTTGTTATGGCAATATTGTCTTTTGATAGTCATCAATATCATTATAAAAGGCCATTTAATCTTCATTGTAACAGCCTTCAATAATTATTAAAAAAGTGTAACCACTAAAAATCATTACTATCAACTAGAAGAGTACATGCGCAATGCGGCGGCGGGTACCCGGTAACTATTTTTGTGGCGATTAAATGTTTTTCATTTTAAACTTCATAATTTAGCATGTCTCAAATACTATAAAGTAGTAGAGATATGTTTTTCAAAAGTAAAACGTCTAAATTATTAATAGTGTAAATGGTTAACACTTTTATTTTTCAAATTTTGCATTAAATTGGTTATAAGTTTAGTGGTCTTTTTTTATAAATAATTTCATTAAAATGTTATTAGATGGGAGTTACATATGTTTTAAATGAGACTTAAATTTTCAGATTTACATTAATATTCTACTTTTCCTTTTATAGTAATGTTTTTTGTCTTAAAATTTTAAGACTTCCTTTTATATGAAGTCCCAAATGTTTTATAATATAGTATAGATAATGATTATTAAAAATATTTAACCGCATACACCATATAAATTCATACAAACCATCTCATATCTCTCACACATAAAAATAGTCTCTTAATATAACCTCACTTTCACTCCTTAACTCTTACGACTACTTTTTTTTACAGAGATTCTTTATATGCTTGTTAGAAAAACATTCAACCCAATAACATTTGCTCGCGAAAAAATATAGTCACAGGATACTCGCCACCGCATTATGTGGGTACTCTGCTAGTTGTGTACGTAATAGTTGTAAAAATTGTAATTCTATAGGAACTTAAAATGAAAATGGGTGAAAATCATCTCAAGTTAATTATAACTTGACTAATTATGTTAAACAATTATTAGCCATTAAATCAAATCAATGGTCATAATTAAAAAAGGGCAAATCGCATAAAAAGGTACTCATCTTATGTCAAATTTCAATTAAAGGTATTGTTTTTTTTTTTTTTCTCAATTTAAGGTACCCGACTTTTTTTTTAGGCCGATTTAGGTTTTTTTCTAACTTCCGTTAACTATTTCGTTAGTAAATTACATGTTTGGTCCTTGAGTTTGTATATGCATTTCATTTTGGTCCGTTAACTGCTTTTGCATGTTTCAATTGTTTTGCACATTTTCGTCCGCTTTACACGTTCAGTCCATTTTACACTTTTCCGTCCATTTTTGAAATATTTTTTCCAAATATTTTCAAAAACTTTTCAAAATATTTTTTCAAAAAATTTTGAAATAATTTTTCAAAAAATTTTCAATATTTTTTTCCAAATTTTTTTCAAAAAAAATTTCAAATATTTTTTCCCAAATTTTTTCAAAAACTTTTTCGAATATTTTTTCCAAATTTTTTCAAAATAACTTTTTCAAATATTTTTTGAAAAAATTTGAAAAAGAATGTTTAGAAAAAATTTTATTTCAATTAATATTTTATTCAAAATATTGAAAATTTTGAAAAAATCAAAAAAAATTTAATTTTTTGTGGTGATTGGTGGTGTTGGGTGGTGGTGGTTAGTGGCGGTGGTGATTGGTTGTGGTGGAAACGCAAAACAGTATGTAAACGGACGAAAACGTAAAGCAGACAAAAACGCAAAAAGCACATAAAACGGACGAAAACGTGTAAAACGGATTTAAAACGTATAAAACGAACGAAAACGTTTGCAAGCGTATGAAAACGGACTAAAATAGACCAAACACGAAACGCCTATACAAACTCAAGAACCAAACATGTAATTTACTAACGAAATAGTTAACTAAGTTAGAAAACCTAAATCGCCCAAAAAAAGTCAGACCTTAAATTGAGAAAAAAAAGAATAAGTACATTTAATTGAAATTGGACGTGAGATGGGTGACTTTTACGCGATTGCCTTAAAAATATACTATTAATTAATTAATTAATTTTTCCCTCTTAGATATAAATAGTTTCTTTTCTATAGCTTTTTTATTAAATGACATTAGTGTTGCAAAAATCGGGTTACGCGGCCGATTAACCGATAGACGAGTAATAATCGTCACGATTTTCATTAATCGATCTTATTAATCTATTGGTAAAAAGTATGTCAACATATCGATTAATCGGATAGAAATTAGCCAAATCAGGCATTAATCGGTCAAATCGGACAAAAGTCGGATCACTTGGCCAACTCGGTTACGGATAAAAATCGGTCAAATCAGGCATAAATCGGCCAAATCGAAAAATAATCGGCTTGATCGGCTAAATCAGGCATAATAGTTCCAAATTTTTATAAATTTATATAGGGCAAATTGCATAAAAAGGTACCCATCTTATGTCCAATTTCAATTAAAGGCACTACTCTTTTTTTTCTCAATTTAAGGTACCCGACTTTTTTTTGGCCGATTTAGATTTTTTTCTAACTTCCGTGAACCATTTTGTTAGTAAATTACAAGTTTGGTCCTTGAGTTTGTATAGCATTTTATGTTTGGTCCATTTTTGTCCGTTTTTATACGTTTTCTTCCGTTTTTACACGTTTCATCCGTTGCAGACGTTTTGCTCGCAAGACGTTTCGTATGTTTTACACGTATTCATCCAGCACGTTTCGTCAGCAGCGTCGTTCGCGTTTTACACGCCGCCCGTTTTACACGTTTCCATCTATTTCACACGCCGTCCATTTACACGCCGTCTTTTTTTACGCGTTCGTTCGTTTTTGCGTGTTCGTCCGTTTTACACGCCGCTCGTTTTACATTTTCTTCAATTTCTACGTTTGACCCGCTTCACACGATTTAAATCTGCTTTTTGCGCCGTCCGTTTGCGTGTTTCCATCCATTTTTACACGTTTTGGTCAGTTTTTGAACGTTTCTGTCTGTTTTACATGTTTTCGTCTATTTTTACACGTTTCGGTCTGTTTCTACACGTTTTCGTCTATTTTTCTGTTTTCGACATTTTGTCCGTTATTACAAGTTTTTATACACACATTTATACACGAGTATAAAAACGGACGAAAACGTGTAAAATGAACAAAAACATGCAAAAACAGACGGAAACGTGGAAAAAAAGGATGGAAACGTGCAAAAACGGACGAAACATCGAAAACAGACGAAAACGAGCAAAAACGTGTAAGAACGGGCTGAAACGTGCAAAAGCGGACGAAACGTTGAAAACACACGAAAAAGTGTAAAAACGGACGAAACGTCGAAATTAGACGGAAACGTCTAAAAATAGACGAAAACTTGGAAAAAAAATGATGGAAATGTGCAAAAACGGACAAAACATCGAAAACAGACAAAAACATGTAAAATAAGGCGCAAACGTGCAAAAACGAACGAAAACGTGTAAAAATAGACGAAAACATGTAAAAACGTGCATTTTACCAGGGTGAAAAATTCCCTTTACCCAAAAAAAAAACATGTAAAAACGGACGAAAACGTGAAAAACGGACCGAAACGTACAAAAACGGACGAAAACGTTAAAAACAGATGAAAACGTGCAAAAACGGACGAAAACGTGTAAAAACAGACAAAACATGTAAAAACGGACGAAAACGCAAAACAGACTAAACGTAAAACGAACGAAAACGTAAAATGCATTTAAAACGTAAAACAGACGAAACGTGCATAAGCAGACTAAACGTAAAAACGGACTAAACGTAAAACAGGCAAAACGTAAAACAGATTTAAACGCATAAACAGGCTAAACGTGTAAAAATGGATGGAAACGTGTAAAAACGGACGAAAACATGCAAAAACGGACGAAAACGTGTAAAAACGTACAAAAACATGTTAAAACGGACGAAACTGTGTAAAAACGTATAAAAATAAACGAAAACGTTTGAAAACGGACGAAAATGGATCAAACATGAAATGCATATACAAACTCAATGACCAAACATGTAATTTACTAACAAAATGGTTAATAGAAGTTAGAAAAAACCTAAATCGGCAACAACAAAAAAAGTCGGGGAACTTAAATTAAGAAAAAAAAAATAATACCTTTAATTGAAATTTGACCTAAGATGGGTACATTTTTTTACAATTTGCCCTTTTATATATAAAAAATTCAATTTGATTAATCCTGCCTAACCAAGTAATCGCTAGAAAGTACTCGGCCATCCAGCTACCGGCTAGCGATTTTTGCAACCTTGCATGACATTTTAATCACTCTTTAACATTTTTTCATTCTCATTTGTCTCCATTATATTTATTTGAGTTAATTACATGAATGGTCCATGTAGTTTGTCGAGAATTACAGATTTAGTTCCTAAACTTTTTTTTTTGCAGATTTGCTCCCTATGGTTTTGATTCGTTACAAATTTGGTCCCTTGACCATATTTTCTGTTATTGACCGTCAAATGGGTGTTTGAAAGGCTGAAATGACAAAAATACCCTCGTATGTGTTTTATGATTTGTCCCTATGGTTTGTAGGTTATCACGAATTAGTCTTTGATTTTTTATTTTTTATTTTTATTTATTTAACTATTTATATAAAAAACATTTTGTCAAAAAATTTATAAAAAATTCCGAAAATTTTATAAAAAATTTATAAAAAATTCAAAAATTTTACAAAAAATTCTGAAAATTTTATAAAAAATTCCGATAAAATTTTTTGCCTAAAATTTTATAAAATCGAAATTTTTTATAAAATTTCCGGAATTTTTTAAAAAATTTTCGGAATTTTTTCAAAATATTATTTTTAAAAAAAAAAAAAATTGTCAAAAAAAATCCGTCAAAAAATTTATAAAATTTTGGGCAAAATTTTATAAAAAAAATTCCTTCAAAAAGTATTCAAAAAAGAAAAAATAAATTTTTTTTTCGAAAAGTTTTTATAAAGAATTCTGTAAAAAAGAAAAAAAGTTTAAAAACAATTTTTTTACGGAATTTAAAAAAAAATAAAAGAAATTTTTTTACGGAATTTTTTTTTAAAAAGAAAAAATTTTCTTTTTTTTCCCAAAATTTTTGACGGAATGTTTTATAAATTTTTGGGCAAAAAAATTTTATAAAATTTTAGGCAAAATTTTTTTTTATGCCTGAAATATTTTCAGTTTTTTTTATAAAATTTTCAGAATTTTTAATAAAATTTTTGGAATTTTTTTTAAAATTTTCGATAAAAGATTTTTTATATAAATAGTTAAATAAATAAAAAATCAAGGATTAATTCGTGATAACCCACCAACCATAAGGACCATTCATGAAACAAATACGAGGGTATTTTTGTCAATTCAGCCTTCCAAACACTCATTTGACGGTCAACTAACAGAAAATATGGTCAAGGGACCAAATCCGTAACGAATCAAAACCATAGGGAGCAAATCTGCAAAAAAAAAGTTTAGGGACTAAATCCGTAATTCGCTTCAAACCACAGGGACCATTCATGTAATTAACTCTATTTATTTTCATGTTCATTCATTTTGATAAAAACTTGGAGAAAAACAAACCAAGTTGACAATCAACTACGACAAGTTCCATCATTGATATATAAAAGAAATTGAAAGAAAACATTGACAAACCAACATAGCAAGTTAGCAACACTAAATATGGTTCTCTAATATGAGAATCAAATCAATATCTCTTAAAAGTCTAAACAACATTAAAAGAATCACTTGGTTCAGCCCAATAAGGATATGAGCATAGTTAACAAGGATTATTGTTTGTTCATATGGTGAAAGAAAATGAAAGGTGAGACTGTGAATCTGGACTAATAGTTGGAAGGAAAAATATACAAATGTAAACCTAAAGGGAATATAAGAATTGAATTAACGTAAATTGAGTTAGCAAAGAGGGGAAATGGTAAATAATATCTTTTAATTGCGATCAAAGATTTAATCCAATTGATAAATTATGAAACAATTAAATGAATGTTCCTTTAATTTCAACTTCAAAGATAGTTTAGTCATAAATTTGTTGAATTTTCAACGATCGACAATATGGTTCATGTTTATATGTAGTATAAATAATCGATCAACAGTTTTTTGTAATAGTTTTATCTTTAGGTATGCGTGATAAAAACATTGCTAAAAATTTAAAGGATAAGGTTGGGCACACTCGTGATCCAGGTCACCACCGCCACATCAGTTTTCTCTCCGACGACCGTATACCTACTGTTCGCCACAAATATTACCAAGTTTTTTATTTATTAAATATTAAATAGAACACATTTTTTTTATTCATTTTTTTGACCGATAGTCAATTTTTTGGAGCCTCGACCGATGTCACAACCCACACCCACACTCGTGTAGACCGATTTAAATATTAGTCGTGGTATTTTTTTTTGCATGACCGAACGAGTTTGGGTAACCCATCGTCCAACTTTATGATCCTCTCACGCTCATTTGAGCATGAAGCGAATATTGTGATCAGATATTTAAATTAAAATAAAATAAATGTTTTGCAATAATGACAATGTACAATCACAAAAGTACAACATTAGCTCTCATGTTCATTTGAACATGAGAGGATCCTTATTCAAATTTAAACAACAAAATCATGATTTAATTGTTATTTACCCTGGAACCATCTCTGATTTTATGATTAAACTTAAATTGCAGCATTATTTTAATTGTAAAATAACATTTCCTCACAAATTAATAAAACAACAATAGCTAGGTTTAGTCATAATTTGTATGTGCATTTTTTTAATGTATATATGGGTGTGGAGTAACTGGCTTTTTTTTTTTTTTTTTTTAAAAGAAAATTGTAATTAAGTATTTAAATATTTTATTTAATGCATTGCTTTTTTATAAGTTTGAGTATCTTAATATAACAACATTACTCACTTTTTAAGTTTTAAACAAATACATTTTTCTTTTATATATAGTATACATAGCACAATATAAAAAGAAAATAGTTAAAATTTTGTATTTATATTTTATCCATTATTCTATCATCTCAAGTTATGGGCATGGGCCGTGAGTCCCACTATCAAAAGTTTTACTTTTGAAACATATCTCAAGAGCCCACATGGATTCGTTAGTTGAACAAGTAACAGTAAATAACTAACTTTTAAAAGTTTTACGTATTGATTTTTTAGTATAGCAATTTAATTAGCAAGCCAATAATTCTCGTAAGCTGACTTTGCAATTGATAAATAAGATTTTGGCTAAGGAATAGTGATATGCATCAATGCATGTAGAAATTTTAAATTGATCGAACAGGATAGTTCTGGTTACATAGATTTTCAAATTACAGCTGTAAATAAATGTAGGGTTATTTTAAAGCACTACACTGTCGAGAATACGATTCAGAAGAAACTAAAAATAACTCTTTTAGCATTAAAGTTGACATTTTTGTCTTTCTTTAATATGACCATTTTACCTTTTCTAAATTTTTTCAAATACTTTTTTTCAAATTTTTTCCAATTTTTTTCAAATACATTTTTATGAAATTTCGAATTTTTTTCGAATTTCTTTTTGTTTGAAATATTTTTGAAGCAGAAATGGTTATAATATAGTCATAATACTTAAAGAAAGACAAAACGTCAACTTTAATGCCTAAAAGAGTTATTTTTAATTCACATGCAGAATCGACATTATTTACAAGTATAGTGCTTTAAAAGGTTATTAGCCCATAAATGTATGGCAAAACCAAATTGTAATTTATTGGTCTTGATAGCAAAGAAAACTTGTTTCTGAATTGTCTTTGTAAACTTTTTTTATAAACTTTTTTTATACATTTTTTATAAACCTTTTTTATAAAAATTTTATAAACTTTTTTTATAAACTTTTTTTTATAAATTTTTTATAAACCTTTTTAAAAAATTTATAAAAAAGGTTTATAAAATATTTATACATTTTTTATAAACCTTTTTTATAAAAATTTTATAAACTTTTTTTATAAACTTTTTTTTATAAATTTTTTTTATAAATTTTTTATAAACCTTTTTAAAATTATAAAAAATTTATAAAAAATTTATAAAAAAGTTTATAAAAAAAAGTTTATAAAAAGTAACGTAAAATAAATACCAATTAAAAACACTACACAATTAAAAACACTATACATATAAAAACACTACATAAATAAATACACTATACATATACCTAAACACTACACAAATTAAATTAAAAAAAAAAAAAAAAAAAAAAAAAAAAAAAGGACAAATAAGCCTTCCTAGTTTTAGGGGTTAAACTAAAGGTCTACTATTGAACCTCCCTATGAGTCACATCCATAGTGAATATTTCCTTGTCCCTTGCTTTTTCAAAGACAACGCAGATTTTGTCAATTCTGTTCAGATTTTGACGTTTTAAGCGTTTCATTTATTAAACTTTATATTTACAGCCCGCATTTTCGCGCTTATAACTTTTGATATAAACAAAATTATAAAAATATAAAAGAAAAAAAAAAAAAAACAAAAAAAAAAAAACAAAAAAACTAGGGGAGGTCTTAATAAAAAAGTAGTCACCATTCTAATAACTCAACCCAAACTAAAATATTATGCACCGTCAATATAACATGACTCTTAGTGTACTTAAATAATTATTGGTGGACAACTACGTAATATTATTTTAATGTTTGTATGTCGGAGATCTTCAAAGTACATGCACACTAGTGATGATTAGGTAGTCGTAGGTTGAACCTCATGTTTGAGTGGTTGACTACTGAGTTATACGATTTTAACAGTAATTAAATGTTCATCGCCACAAAACAGCAAAATGTAAAATGTAAATGGTATCTAGAACTTGTAAATGTGACTACTTGTTTTTCCTTTTAACGACAACGAATATGAAACCGCGACACGCAATGGACGGCTTTAAAAGCGACTTATTTCAGAATGACACTTAAATCTCGTGACTGCTTTGCCAAGTTGTGAAACTTTGCATTTAATGTTTGGACTTACTTTGAACGACACTTAAACCTCGTGGACTGCTTTTGCCAAGTTGTGAAACTTTGCATTTAATGTTTGGACTTATTTTGCAGTCACCATTCAACCTCAGTGACTATTCTCGCCAAGTTAGAACTTTGCAATTAACGACGTTTGCAAAACAGCGCCCCGCCTTTTAAGTATATATAGTAATAACAATAACGAATCCTGCTAGAGTGTGTTATGGGAGAGTATATCAGAGACAGTTACAACCCTATTCAAAGGTAAAAATAGTGCTTCCAAATCGACCTCCGTCAAATATATATATGTAAATGTAAATACGCAAATATGAAATGTATAGATGTGTGTGTGATTATAATGGTAAAACATTAAAACACACAAAATGTAAAAGTAATTCATATTCGTGGCAGCAATTTTTTTGTAAAATGTCACTATATTAGGACGTTCAAACTTTTAAATGTGATCGTTTTTAACAGAAATGTTCTCAAAGCATAAACATTTTTTGTAAGTAGAAGTCTTAAATGTTAAACTGGAAAGTGCTTGAACTAGTACATGTTGAAGTTTGAATAGTATGAGTTTGAATAAGTTTGTTGAGATTTTATAGGCTTATTAGTATTACTACACTAGCATCTCTGCTCAGTGACAACTGCTGTCTAGTTTTCAGAAAATTTCATGACCCATAAGTTTCTTTCAACAAACCGTATTTAGAAGGTCCGAGAATCATTTTCGAATAACTATAATTTTGATGCGTGGTTGCGTAGCAGCAAAAATATACAGTTTTCAAGAAAATTATGTGGAGTCGATCTAAGTGTAGGAGTATATTTCTAATAGGATTATTATAACTTTTAAGTTATTAAGAATTTAGTAATAATATATTCAAACATTATAAAAAAACAACGGTATTATGTAGTTGTGGTAATATTATATTGTAGTTTAGAGGTATAGGCAACGTGTGTTGTAACACCCCAACCCGACAAGGGTAAAGATATCTCAATACGGTTTCATATCAGAACTTTAACTAATGTACAAAAGCGGAAGCCTTTACAAAATATTCAAAAAGAAAACACAAATAGCTAAAACTTCAAAATAAATCTAAGATCTCTAAGGTAAAGTCTTGCTCTCAGCTCTACTCTCAACCCGGATCGCCTATCCCATAAGCTCATCTTGAATGCTAAATACCGCCGCATGAAAAGAAAGTGCGGTGAGCTTACAAAGCCCAAAGAGAATGATATAACGAAACAAAAGCTAAAACAGAATAAATATACAAATACAAAATCAAAATGAAATAATGACGAAGGATCTTTTAGAATTCTGCGAAAGCACAAATATACAGAAATCCAAACAACCACATAACTGTTTAGACATCATATAGCACATTAATGACACAAACACAAACATATCAGAACAACCAAACACATAGCATTTCAAAATAACAGATTTCGAATAATCCAAACGGAAAGTCTCAAAACTAACAGAAACAATTTCTAATAAATAACATAGCATTCATAAAATTAATTAATCAACATTTAATACACTTAATGCAATATTGTAGCAGCGGAAGTAACAAACAAGTCATGGCGGATATAATAACTAAGCGGCTCATATCAAATCCTAATCTTAGCAAAGTTCAACATGGCAGTCACACATATACGCATGAGATAACTAACCTTCAAAACACTCAATTGTGCAC
Organism: Chrysanthemum lavandulifolium; assembly: GCA_022545495.1. NCBI lineage: Eukaryota > Viridiplantae > Streptophyta > Magnoliopsida > Asterales > Asteraceae > Chrysanthemum > Chrysanthemum lavandulifolium. The sequence goes on along the minus strand of CM040246.1, from coordinate 43,651,536 downwards.
TAGCACATTCATCTCGCAGATCAACCCATTCACGTAACGATAACAAATCATAATATCGATATACAATCGGTAACAATCTTATCCTATCATGGCAATTAATAATCACTTAAACAATTACGCCATAACACATTCACTAACATATCACATTATAAATATCTTTCTTCTTCAAAAGGTAACATCGAAAATATATGGAGTAGCTAGCTCCCGAATTTTGTGAAGATGCGACACACCGACATCATTCACCGATAACATATCGGATAACGATCGATCTAGGATGCATCCATACGCCCTTCCTACATATTCACAAATATGCTTCACCATCCGTAGACGGCGTAACATCACTTCATCGCCCTAGAGTCATATCAGAGGTGCATCACTGATACGGACATGGAACCCCCATGACTAGTTAAATATTTGGTTATTATCAACCAACTTAAGTCAAACAAATTTTAGATATAGCACAGATCATATTCAATACAAGGTCACAGAATCATATCAGATAGTTCATATCCTAAGGTTCATATTCAGATAATCAGAAATCATAAGTTCATTATTATAGTGGCATATCATATGTTCATAAACAGAAGTTCATAACCAGAGGTTCATAACCATAAGTTCATAACCCAAATGTAGTAGGGTTCAACAAATGTATATAACAAAGTCTTCCTAACATAAGTTCACATCAGATATTGCATAGTTCACTAGAACATAAATTCGGATAAGTAATGATCAAACATTCGTAAAAGGGTTCATAGCAATGGCATCGGAAATCCTAATAAACATAAGAGATATGACGAAGAAGGAAAACATGAGGACCTTACCGAAAAGGTCGAATATCTCGAACGATAACACAAGTGTCTCAAAGTAAGATGTAATATCCGTACCTTAAAGCAAATGAGAAAAGCAACGAATGAACGAATACGAAGATGTAACGTCGCGTCTCCTCCAACGAATCTACACGGATTATGATTTATTTAATACTTATTAGTATAACGGATTAATCTCATTAATACTTTTAGAGTTGTCAGATTATTCTCATTTTTAGTGACGGACGGAATTACAATGTTTTTAGAGTATCATTCATTAATTAGCCAAACTTATGGGTTGCAATGACAAACGGTAAACTTAAGGGTTTAATATGATAATTATCTTATTTGAGAACTTATATGATCATCATTCATAGTATAGGGTTTACAAATGTTAAAGACGGATTTCAAGACTTACCACCTTCACATGAAATAACGAATTTGCACATTTAGTTTTTAACCCTAATCAACTTCCTATTTAGGTTCTAGGGTTTTCATACTTTTAATATCACTTCATATGCATTCAATTAACGTGTTACTCCTTTTAATGACTTCCACTTTGACCTAGAACATATGAAACTCAAACGAAATTAACTCAAACTCACGCATGACCTTACGTAATTTGTTTACACATGTCGACCCATAATTACTCGTAATTACATATTGCACCCTTAACATCTTTAATTATACGATCTAACCTTCTATTATCAGATTTTACACTTTTAGTCCAACGGTTTTAGAATTTACAAAACATACCCTTTTAAGTTAAATACAATTGAATGGCCCTCTAAATATCCAAAATTACACGCTTAACCCCACACTTATTTTATACATTTAGTACATGTATTTCTTGTTTTACAAAATAACCTTTAAGTTTCAATATTTACAAAACCAACCCACAACTTTTATGTAAAACCGATTAGGGCAAAATTCAAAAGCAAGCCCTAAACCTAGGTTACACCAATCATTAGCTCATCATTACTACTTCATTAATTACCTTTAATGATTACAAGAAAACCCTAGCTTATGCAAAACCCTAATCGTCCCTTTTTAATTCTTTCCTTTTTCCATGTTAAATCGAACCCTAAAACTCAAAACAATTCATACAAGCTTCGAATTCATGATTATGCATTTTATTCAGGCCTTATAACATGTAATAGATTCTAGAAAAATAGATTCATGATCTCTAAAAATATTATAAGCTTATTCGTTAATTATATACGCTTTTTAGGGTTTTCGATTCCAAATAATTTCATACGACATATTAAACATGCATGGCCAATTTTCATGAGTTATATATGACTTATAAGACTGAATTCGACATTAGAAACATACCCTTGATGATCTTGGATCGTTAGAACAAAAGAAACACAAAAACCCTTCTCGCCGAAACCCTAATCCACTCAAAAACTCACCACGACTAAAACAGCAGCTTTGGAACTCAAACACTATTTTTCCCACCTTCTATACCTTGAATCTTGTCCAATAAAAATGGTCTCAAGCTCTGGAAACTGGAATTCGATTTGTGAGGGGTTTTTAAGTCGGTTTTAGGGTTATCGGCAATAAGGGATTTTATGGGAACCGAATTTTATATATATACTTGAGCTATTATTTTTCTTGTGGGCTTTAATATGTATTGGACTTAAACTAAATGATCTCTTACTTATATAAATTTATATTGGGCTTTTATTAGTTTTAATTTTTTATAAACTATTTTAAATATTTTCTACTAATATGTAAAATACAATACTAATTTTATAAAATCATAAACTATAAAAATTACCTTTACAAAGTGTTTAATATTTATTTAGATCATGTGGGATATTTTCTTAAAATTCTCGAATTTACATAGCTTACTTGGTATTCTTTTGAATTAATTATTCATACTTTTGATTGTAGGGTATTTTGGTCTTTTGTGAACTTTAGAAATTCAGGTATTACAATTGTTCCCCTCTAAAAGAAAATTTCGTCCTCGAAATTGGACAAGACTAATGTAACGCAGAAACTAATCGGATTTCAGAATTTCTAGGAATATAACGAACGTTAATCTTATCTCGGAACAAACGAATGCTTATCGGAATATTTAAACTCAAACTTATTCAGAAATTAAATCAATAGTCAAATATTACTTTTCGTCTCATTTTAAGTTCAGTTTGACTTTTCAAAGTCTTTTTCTCGACTTTGATCAGATTTTTAGTGTTATATAATACTTGATGAAAATATATGAATGGATTTGTGTTTCAAATGTATGTTCATTGGTATACTTTTCATCAAGTATTATATAACACGAAAAAAAATAATTACAGTCAAAGTCGAAAGAAAAAGACTTTGAAAAGTCAAACTGGACTTAAAATTTGGGACGGAGGGAGTATAATAGATAATTATATACTTATCAGAATAATGGTGGAGAACAGATGAGACACATAAAATCATACGACAAATTCTGACTTATTCAGATATCTAATGATGAGGACATCATATGCATAGACGGAATAAATCCTATCGGCCTCAATAGTCGCAGAAATATGGGGAGACATATTAGGTTAAGGTGATCATAACAATCTATAGGTTCGTACAAATCATAACAACTTCGAATTCCAAACGCATAAAACTTATACGAAGCAGATATCGATTTAAAATCTCACAATTAGGTACGGAATTTCAAACGAACATGAGAAGCACCAAATAATGATACAAGTCAAAGTCCTATCACACATCAACTATGTGCATTTCCCGACGTCGATACCTTCAATAAGTTCAGATTATGTGATCTCAGATTATTACGTTGATCAAAGGCCATAATACTTGCATCACATAACAAGTTCTTATTGTCATTATATTCAGTCTCGGGTCATGACAAAACACATACTAATATCAAAACAAAACATACCATATACAGATAACACACAGATAGCAAGTAACATATAATAACAAACCAGATCCACATGAGTATACCATCATGATGGCCATACTTCATTCAAGCGGTAATTTAAACAACATTACTAAGAAAACGAATAGTAGACGAAACTTATGAGGACTAACGGAAACTTAACGAATCTATCAGAAAGAAACAACAAACAGGAACTATACTTCCAAAATTTTGTTTTATTTCCATTAATCAAACAAAATTTGCAGAATCGTCTTAATATGAACTTCCAAAACAAAACCTAATAATCCCAGATTCAAACGTCAAAATGAAAACAAAAGGACCTAACTCCAAAATCAAATGTCAGAAAATTCTCATAAAGAGGGTAACAAATCGAGTTTAAATTTATTCTTGTGTCGGATTGAACCTACTAGTAGTCAGAGACTCCAAATCCGAACCCACCTCGTATTCTTCCTAATGACTTATTATCGACGATCCGTAAATAAAAGTCGAGATATACCGAATGCTAAACGATAAAACTTCACGATTCACACCGAGTTCAACAAATCGTAGAAAAGAAATACGGATCGTAATCACTTATCGAATATCAAACCGCCTTGAAACGCATGACAAACGAATCGAGTGACATAAGTCGCGCCCAAATCATATGAAGTAGATGAATCTTCTCACCACCGGTTGAGTCTTGTCTCCGTCTCTTGCGCCTTTGGTTGGTCCATCCAACTTCCTCCAACAAGATCCCGATGTCTCCAACAAAGACGGCAATGAGTGTGGCTTCTATTTCACGAACCTCTCCAAAGACAGAACCGTCGCAAAGAATGCAGTGGCTCGGACCATCTTCTTCGGCCCACGGGTATTCTCCATCTAACGATCGACAAACGGACGAGCGAAAACAAAATAACATAATTCGATGCGAACAATGAGGCCAATTCGGTGAAGGCAAAAGGATATCAAGTCAAATCGAACGACCATCAAAAGGAATCGAAAAATATCCGAATGCATTTGAAACCTAATGTCTACCCACTTCTCACGTGTCATAGCCTAAGCTCTAAGGGTCCTAAAACCCGGCTCGATACCATAAATTGTAACACCCCAACCCGACAAGGGTAAAGATATCTCAATACGGTTT